>JAVGVS010000268.1:0-567500 GCA_032718565.1 Distichodus sexfasciatus
GACTGCAGAACTGGGAAAGGTTGCCGCATATGAAATGGTTCATAAATTGTAAAAATATATGTTTTAATGGAGTAGATATATTTCAGTTTTAAATACCTAGCAAATAGAAACGTGGTGGAAAGACACTTTATATTTTATGTTGTTTTATGTTATAAGTCATATGGTCAGTGGGGTGTCCCTCTCTGGGTTCGTGAGTGAGGTGTGGGTTTAAAATGTTAGATTTTTTTGGGTGAATGTTGGTATATGTAAAAATGTATATTGGTATTGAAAGATGAATAAAAATGCAAGTGTAATACATGATTTATATGGGTTTCAATTTAAAAATGAAGACAAAATAACGGCGTTACTCCGTCACAGAAATCCCTGTATATACTTGTGAGCTTAAGGGCGTGAAAACCCGTGCGATTCCAACGCGGGAGGCGCCAGCGGATTGTAAATCATGTGATGGAGGAAACGTTCCATTCCACTGCCGAACACACACACACACACACATACACACACACACACACATACACACACACACACACGGTGCCGTTGGTTTTTGTTCATCGGCACAGTTGCGGTGCAAACATGAAGCCTCTCGTTTTGTTTACCGGCTTGTCTCTGCTTCTGTACGGCATTTGCGCGTCTCCGTTACTGACTGAAGAAGGTAAGAAATATTTTCTATTTTCTTTATTTAATTTTAGATTGCATTCCGTCAAGGACACACTTTTTATTCACTTTCGTTTTTGCCCCTCATTGTTCTTGTGATTTCCAGCTGGCCGAACTACGCATGAGATTTGAACTGTGATATATGTCTGAGAATGTAATATGTAACTCCATATATAAAACTTCATCGCTACTCAATTGCTTTCATATGTATAATGTGTTGCAATTTGATGGTATTTGTTCCAGATGAGTATGTCTTCAAAAGCTGGATGTTTGAGGTAAGAACTCGGAATTATAGCATGTACAGTATCTTTTTTTTTTTTTTTTAATATAAAGTCGCAAGCGGAAACAAATCTAAACTTAGCCGAAAAAGGCCACAGGGGCAAGGAAGCGAAAACCAAGCCACTTTACATAATACATAATAAAAGTTTTTCCGTTTGTGTGGTGGGTGACTTTTACATTTTGCCTTCAGCACGATAAAAAATATGACATGGACGAGTATTACCAAAGATTGCAGACCTTCACTGAAAATAAGAGAAGAATTGACCATCACAATGCTGGAAATCACAAGTTTAGAAGTAGGTCGACTTTAACCTAAAATATTAAATATATTAATGTAGTTAATTAAATGCATACTGTAAGGCTGTACATCTCTCTAACAGTGGGATTAAATCAGTTCTCGGATATGACCTTTGCTGAATTTAGGAAACACTACCTTCTCACAGAACCTCAGGTATACAGCTCAGTCATTTAACCTTATTTACTTACCACCTTATTATCGAATGTTAATACACATTTCTTTTTAAACGTCTAAGAACTGTTCAGCTACCAAAGGCAACCACGTTAGCAGCAGCGGCCCCTATCCAGACTCCATTGACTGGAGGAAAAAAGGGAACGTTGTCTCGGGCGTGAAAAACCAGGTAGGGTCTTAAATGTTTCTCGTTCCACTTTTTCCGCCTAGATTTGACACAAATAGTTCACCCAAAAATGTCAATATAATGTGAGGCTGATCTTAAGGAAGGAAGGTCGGTGTGAAAATAGTAGAATGCAGGTCTTGAGGGACTTTTAAACTGTTACAGGGTCCCTGTGGAAGCTGCTGGACTTTCTCTACGACAGGCTGTCTGGAGTCTGTCACTGCCATTGCCACAGGGAAGCTCCCTCTTCTGGTGAGCGCAAACATTTTGCACACTTCATCGATGGAAAACATACACCAGTGGATTTTGTACTCATAAGCAGAGGTCAACAGTAACAAAGTACCTTTACTTAAGTACTGTACTAAATTTGAAAGACACATATAGCTCCTTGAAGACTGCATTTCTATAAAGGAGTACTTTGAAGCATTGCTTCGAATCCGGGTCTTGGTTTAGTGTTAGTGTTGGTTTCCGCCAGGTCCTCCAGTTTGCTCGAACTCTCAAAAAACCTGCTCAATAGGTTGATTGGCAAGTCTAAATTGCCTATAGGTGTCTGAGTGCTAAATGAATGATTGAGTTGCTAAATGAATGATTGCTCTGCACACAAGTCATCAATACTTTAGCCAATGAGTTCTGTAAATATTTAGATATAATGCACTGACACTATAAAATTGAAGTAAACTTTCAATTGTACTGTAGTAATATTTGACTCCAAAACTGGAATTGTATATAATTGAGGTTTTTTTGTTGCCATGTTTAAAGTTATGGATCTAGTTGATTCTGTTTACCTGTTGACAAAGTGATGTAATGTACTACTCAGACAAATGAATCCACTTTTACAAGGAGCAGTTTTGTCTCAGTCTAACAAAACATGAATGAATGATGGTCAATGTTTGCAGACTCCCAAACGAACTAACCGTTAGTGTTAACTATGCCAAATTCTACTAGATAGATGTCTTCAATTTTCTCTGCTTGTTTCAGAGCATACCACAGCATGCGTATTGGATTTCAGAGTTATAAAATACATCTAATGTTAAGGAAGAGCAGAATAGAAAGATATTCCAGACATTTATCAGTTTCCTGGTACGTGTGCTTGAATAATGTAACTGATCCAACACTCATGTTAACAAAGATTTTGACTGTGTTGTTTCCCAGGCAGAGCAGCAGTTGGTAGATTGCGCTGGTGCGTTCAACAATCACGGCTGCAGTGGGTGAGTGTGTAGATAAGCAGGTTTGAAGTCTTCTTTTATTTTGAAAGAAAGGGCAAAGTTTTCTGGGTGTAAAAAATCACATGAGATCACATGGCGAATACAGAGTTTCCACTGTGTTCAAAAATTCACCAGGCTGACAAGTTCTTCATTTATAGATACTTACCTGCACATGCGCATAATAAGAAACTGTGTTTCAGGGGACTTCCGAGTCAGGCCTTCGAGTACATCAAGTACAACAAGGGAATTATGACGGAGAACGACTACCCCTATACCGCTCTAGTGAGTGAAGTGCTGCTCGTTTTCTCTCATCTTTTAGAATGAAAAATAATTAACCTGGCAGATGCGTTAATCTGAGGAAGGTTTCTTTTTTGCTTTGTAGGAAGGCCCTTGTAAATACAACCCTAAGCTTGCTGCCGTTTTTGTGAAAGACGTGGTGAACATAACAAAAGTAAGTAAGCACAGACAGGCTCCATATATCACATCAGTAAATCTACAAGACACAAAAGACTACAGCCAACGGCACATTCATTTTTCCTTCTAAGTACAACGAGATGGAGATGGTGGACGCCGTGGCCAGACTAAACCCCGTCAGCTTTGCTTACGAGGTGACGTCTGACTTCATGCATTACAAGGATGGTGTGTACAGCAGGTGAGAATCATATGCCGTTTATAGTCACTTCATTGATAAAGATGCATCAAAATGTGCGGCAGGATTTTTAGGATGTCAGGTTGTGATCATGACAACAACATTTGCTTTATATTAGATGATTATTACACTAATATTGACCATTAATATTCTGCCATTTTTAGCAACGAGTGCCACAACACTACAGACAAGGTCAACCATGCAGTGCTGGCTGTGGGCTATGCAGAGGAGAATGGAACCCCCTACTGGATCGTCAAGAACTCTTGGGGAACCATTTGGGGAATGAACGGGTGTGTACACTCACACATGCCCTTATGTATATATTACAGGTTTTTTAGAGGTTATCACAGCAACTCTGACTATAATCTTCTAATATATACTGTATAGTCTATATATATAGGCTAAGTATGTTTTTTTAGATATGATTAACAACACAAATGTAACTTCATTTTTACACATCTATACTATTTGCCTTTCGTCACCATTTTAACACAGCTTTTCCTTTGATACAGGTATTTCTACATCGAGAGAGGAAAGAACATGTGTGGCCTTGCTGCTTGCTCATCATATCCACTGCCGTTAGTGTGAATGATTAAGCCACATTAATGTCTAACTTGGAAAGGGAAACATCAGCTGAAATCTGATTTGCACTATGAAAACAATCTTTCACATATATTGCCTTTTAATCTTGTGAACTTTCGAATTTTAAATCAGTTTTAATAGTAGCACAATTTTGTTTTGTTTACATGTGACATTGCCTTTTTTGCTGTCTACCTTTTTAAGGAATAGCTTTTATGAATGTTGATTGCAATGATGATTTTATTTTCATAGAATACATTTTGCTCAGGGACACCTTCCATGATTCTGTTCCTGTTGTACTTCAGATTTCTAACTTCTTTTTGACTAATAAATGTTAAGGGGGATGCGAAAAGGATGTTATGAGGTAAATGAGAAAGCGGAGAACTGAACTTCATGGGCCAATTTCCCAGTCGAGGATTAAGCCTAGTCCTAGACAAGCTTTGAATTATCCAGCAAGCTCAATGGGTGATACACTCACTCGCAGCTTAGTGTACAGTGTATTTTGTCTCACATAGCTTAATATTTAAAAAAAAATCCTTCTACTATCTAAATGTTAATAAAGGGAAGCAATTCAGATGAATCAAAACAAAACCTCATCAAAACAATCTGAACTGACTAATATTCCTGCTAAAACAGTCAACAATCAATTCAGGCCAATCGTTGCAAATTCAATTCACGTATGAAAGAAAGCTGAACACCTGATGGGCGGCCAATTAAAATTCTCTCAGATCACTCCACTGTGGTATAACCAGAATATTTTAGGAGCCAACCAACCCTTATTCCTCCCGTCATGGTCATCGACAGGGTCGACATTTACAACTCCCAGGGCCTTCTCTCCATGCAGGACTTAAGGTCAACTTTCTCGCTTCCGGCTTCCTCTTATTTGATTTACGTTCAGCTACGACCATTCCTGAAGGCATATGGTGTTGCATAGAATTCTTTACACCAAATGCAGTGGTGGATTGCTCCGTTAGTGGGCAGACTTTTGGTTTCGACTATATGCCCTAAAGATATAGAATATGACACTAAGCCTTTACCAGTTCGATATGCCTGGGAGAGGGAACTTGAAAATAATAAGAAACATTTGATTTGGGAGACTTTGTGGTTATAACGTCTAGAAGCGTAGCACACCAATTGATTCATTTCAAAAGTATACACAGAGCTTACAGCACACCTGTTAGGAGGTACTACTTACAATTGGCATATATGTAACAACCTCTCACCAGGAACATTTCTTCATGTTTTGGGACTGTCCAATAATTTCTAAGTTTTGGTCTGAGGTAAACTCAATTTTGTTAGGCTTACTTGAGAGCTCTTATATACCCAATCCTGCCTTTCGCCTTCTTAACGACACCTCTGAGAGTAATTTAAAGATATCACAAAAGACAGTGGTTTTCACTGATTTACTGCTGCAAAGAAAACTTTTCCAAAACATTATTTTACTTATAGTATGTGTCTGAAAACGTTCTGGGTACACAGTCTAACTAATATTATTAACTTTTAGTTAGAACTAACAACCGCACGACTTAATAGAGCACGGCTGGAAACTGTGGCAGCCTGGAGAACTTTTCTACACAAGATCTCCTTTAGGACAAGAGACATTAAATGCCTCAATCCCGTGCAATTTGTATAACCTGCCACCGGTATTCTGGAACTATAAAATGTTACTTAAATCACCTGCTGTTCCCTCATCACTATCAAAAGTTAAGTAACATTTTGGATCAACAAAAACAGACGCATTACTAGGCACAAATGATAAGTGGATATTTTACTCTGTAATTGCATAGGTCAGGAAATAAAAGTACCAGTACATTGAGTAGTGAGACAAGCAGCCTCAAATTACTGACTTCATTCAAAGTCACATTTTATCTGTTAATTGTTGACATTTTAAGCAGTAACACGGGGAAAACCCAGCGGCCGCCGTTCCCTTTTTTGATTCCCGCAAATGGGCGGGGCCTTAGCGCATGTCAAAATACCCGTATGTTTTGCTGTGCTCAGTCTCAGCCTTGTACGGCTACAACACAAACGCTGTGTGGCGCTGCTGAGCGCGGTGCCGCCAATGAAGCAAGCAGCAAAGAAGAAGCGGAGGCGCGACCCGGGTTGGTTAACCAATCGGAGGCCGTACAGCGAAGCCGCGGTGAATACGACTTCGTAACAAGCCGCTCGAGCTGACATATTATATTATTTGTCTAAAACTGATTCATTTATTGACATCGGTGTAATTTAGGAGGTTCGGTGTTCTTCAGGAAAGAGCGATTAGTTTCCAATTTACGTCTTTGGTAGAGAGACATCGCGCTTAAAAAAAAAAAAAAAAAATCGGAGGCAGATCCGTTTAGCCGCTCAGTTAGCGTTAGCGCGACACAAAACGGATTGCGCTTTACGATCTACAGTCAAAGGGAAACGTCAATCAGTGTTATTGACTGGATAACATAGCGCATTCCAGAATTGTTTCGTTCGGTGGACTTTATTTCACAGTGTGTCTATGTGTGTTTACTGTGCGCGATGCCGACTCTCCCTCAGAACAACTTGCAGGAGCAGCTGGAGCGGCACACCGCCGCGCGTACCAAACTGTCCCTGAGCAGCGCCAAGCCCGGGTACGGCTTACTTACCTCCACACGGCACCAAGTATTCAAGTACCAGTACTGTTACATTGCTGAAATAATACTCGGTTACAAGTCAAATTAAAAGTACTTAGGTGAAAGTACGGAGTACTCGTTTTAAAAACTACTCCGAGTGCTTGTTAGCTTTCAGCCATTGATATTTATTGGATATGATATCCATTAATACAGTATCATTTGTACCTCTTATAGTTTCGTGTGACTTTACTCCAGCTTAAGCCTCTTTTCAATGCCTGTTAAAGGTTAGCATATTAGTTCACGTTTTATGCATACTCAGTAACGAAATGTGCCTTCTTTAATTTGTACTCAAGTCCAGGCTTAAAAATATACGTAAAAGTACAAGTAACTGAATTACAGTAACGTGAGTGTTTGTAATTGCTACTTCCGCTCCTGCGGAGTACAATGTCACGACTCACAGGAATTTTAATGCTTTAACCAGCGGTGGGCAAAGTAGCCAACTTCATTACTTAAGTGAAAGTATAGATGCCACTAGTCAAATGTTACTCCAATACAAATGAAAGTTGTACAGTAAAAAATTACTTAATTTACTTAAGTATTAAAAGTGCGTTTTCTTTCATCGCATTATTGCCACAACACCTACAATAGCTAATGCCCCTGACTAGCTTGTAGAGCCTGTAGAGTAAACTTTATTACTGATAGACAGTCGCCTGCGATAAAACGTTTTAGAAAAATGGGAATAATATCGACTTTATCGACAGATTTGAAAGTAACAAGTCACGAGAGTCTTGATAGAAATAGCGAAGTGAAAAGTACGGTATTTGTCTTTCAAATGTAGTGAAAGTTAAAATGTTTCTTTAAAAAATACTACTCAAGTGAAGTGCAGATACTTAAAAACTGTCCTTCAGTACAGTACTCAAGTAAACATACTTTATTATAGTCCACCTCTGGCTTTAACACTGATAATAATTATAATAAAGCATCTGTGCAAATATTTATTTGATAGAGGACACACGTCATGTTTCTTCTCATAATCTTAAGCTTACAACGTAACAAAAGTTGTTTTCCGAGATCATGATTAAAAAAAAAAAAAAAAACTTTCCTGGCTGTAAAGCTGTACAAGCATGAGTCTCTGTCCGAAGTGATAATATTATAATTGTAATCACTAATGAAAATACTGCTAGACTTGTGACAAGCTGTGATCCAAGTAAAATCTGACTTGTTTTGCCTAGATACTAAAGCTATGGTAACATCATAGGCAAAATTAAGTTGTGATCTATGTCTCGTTATGTCTAGATCACGAGAACAATAACTCATGATTTCGAGATAATAATATAAATACAATGTTAACTATCAACTTCTGTACATTACTCCATTGTCTAGGATTTTAACTCACCTGCCTTACTGTGTAGACAGATTGGTCTGATGTCGCTGTGTCTGTGAAACGGCTCAAAGCTAATTTTGCCTCACTTTCTCTTCTAGAGCATTTTGCTTCAAAAAGAAGTCTACTTCAGGCTTTACAAAAGTTGAAGTTCCACAAAAGGTAACTGGTGCAAATGTCTTTGCAAACCGGAGTGTCAATGTTCCACGCCCCTGTGAAGTAATAAAACCTCCTCTGACATTTCCAAACAAGCCTGAAAGACCACCTCCAAAGTTCAACTTCTTCCATGCGCCCGCCAAAACCAAGGCACACGCCATCAACCCAGCAGCCAACCCGTTCGCAGTGGGCAAATCCTGTTCCGCCCAGTCCAGCAGTGCATTGCCCAAAGCTGATGGCGTTTGTGCAGAAAACAAAACTGTTGGTTCGGTTGGAACTGATAGCTCATTTGACATTCCTTTGGATGACTGGGATGACTTTGATGATTTTGAAACTCCAGTCAAAGGAAAAATAGCCTCCCAAAGCCCTAGGGTTCCTGTTAAAAAACCTATTGGATCAGACAAGGACACATCACATTATGACACCAACACTTTTGGAGGTGATACAGCGAAGAATGGAAGTTTGCAGACTGAGCAATGTCTAACTGTCTCAGAAGACACTGTGGCGATTCCGAAAAATGTCAGAGATACCGATCAACCTGGACCTCCTGAAGGGGAGCAGGACGACTCTCCCATCAAGACAACAAAGCGCCGGTCAAACAAATCGCTGCTGAGTGACAGTGAGGATGAAAGCGTCAGAGACGAAGAGAATGAGGAGAATTTTGAATTTTCAGCAAGTGAGTGATACTTTTTTACTGTTTTTCTGGTCTCATTTTTATCTTTTCCTGATAATATGGCATTCGTTATCAAATTGACCATTCATTGTGTGTTATTTAGAGATGTTTGAACAGCCTGCCAACGTCTGTTTTACAGAAAATGACCAAAAATCGACGATTTCAGAGGTCATTGACATCGATGATAGTCAAGCTTCAAATATGGTGGATGACGACTTGGATTTTATTCCACCGTCACCATGTCATCAGGACAGCAGCTCTGTGTCGATACTGGAGAAAAGGTATCAATCGTTTAATAAATCAGTTAGGATGCTGTATAGCCATGTGATTCCTTTCCAGCCATAACATTATAAACGCTGTAACAAGTTAATGTTAAAATAGCTAAGGTTGTAGCTTAACGGCTCTATGCACTAGGTAGTGAACATGGAGTGTCTACTTGGCTCTGCATTTATGCTCGCTTGACTTGGCACTGTATTAGAAATGTCAGAACTATGGCATTATTTTCGTACCAAATTTCTGAGCGTGCAGTGGAACTTTGGTGAGAAAAATGTCTTGCCTTTACGCACTCAACTCATGCCTTCCTCATTTATCAGCATCTGTACATTGGATATCGGCATCGGCCAGTAATTCCCTTATCGCGCGTCCCTGGTTGAACATTCAAAATGGGCAAGCGTAAGGATTTGAGCGCAAGGATCCTGAGTGTGATGGTTCATTATCGGATCACCTCCGGAACTGCAGCCCTTATGGGATATTTTTGGCCTGCAGTGGTCAAGGCCGAGCTCAAAATGTTACTGGTGCTTTAATAGCAAGGTGGCAGAACACCCAGTGCAGCAGAGTTTCTTGTTTATGGGACTGTGGCGCTCTTAATATTAGTTATAATGCTGTGGCTTTTCGGTGTAAAGGTTTAATGCAAATTTGGGGAAATAATTGCATAATTGAAAAGTCGTTAAAACTGAGTTTTTACACTGTGCATGTAGTGTAAATGCTAAAGATTAGGTAAAGGGTCTAAATGGCATCCTAATTGTCTTTCTTTCTACTTCTGGTTTAAAGTTTCAAGTTTACATTTATATTCCACTTCTAGCTTAAAGTGTATGTTTTATATTTTTTATTCTAGTCAAAGTGAACTTTTTTGTCATCTCTGCTGTATACTGTACAGATATACAGAGAGACGAGACGACGTGGCTCCAGTTTTTCAATGCAATAGGAAATAAAGAACAAATAAGGCACATGGAATAAACAATATATAAATAGAATACAAAATATACATTTTAAACTAGAAATGGAATATTAAATATAACTTTAAACCAGAACTAGAAATAGAAGTATAGGGCCCTATGATTTGTGCGATGCGGAAACCACGGACGGATTCGCGGAATTCAACAAATAAAATGGAATCCGTTGTAAAACGCGGAACGTCGTATAATTCGCTGATATCGGTGTGTGGGCGAAGCAAAGCAATGGTTTCTAATCAGTTTTGGCTGCTGCAGCCCCCTGTACGTGTTACCTTTTGAGGCGGGACTCAGCTTTCCACACACACAAACGCACAGACACAGAGCGGAAAACGTCAACGGTCAGCTATGGCGAAGAGGCTGAAGTACGGCAGTCCTCAAAAAAATGACGGAATTCGAGTGTTAGTGCTAAGTTTCGAGCAGAACAATACCCAAATGATTTTTATGAATCGGGAGAACAACTCTTTTTTTTTTTCAGTTTTGCCAGCGCCCGATAGACTGCACCCGCAAGAACACGTGACGACCACTTACAGTCAAAAACTCACATCAGAAACGTTTCGTTTTGCACGAACAAATGAATGTTTTTTGTTGTTTACAGGTAAATGTTTTACCAAAGCAGTAAATGTTCTGCTGAACCCCAGCACTTTGTTGAAGTTGAATAAGTCATTTAATGTGATTTTTTTCCCCCTATTGCATTGCTCTTTTTTCCCAACCACTCCATAATTAGACACTTTCTAGGTGAATAAATATGATTATAACGTAAAACGCAGAATTCAGAAGAATAAAAATGGAAAAACAGAATTCAGGAAAAAACAAAACGGAATTTAGGAAAAAACAACAGATTTCATAGTGCCCTAGAAGTAGAGGAGGGACAGTTTAGATGCAGTATTAACCTACAAAAGTAGAAATTGACTTTTACACTGGATGTGCAAGAGGTTAGAAATTAAGGCTGGGCGATATGGCATAAAAATAATATCGCGATATTTTTAAGCTATATCACGATACATGATATATATCTCAATACTTTTACATTTCCTCTAAATCACTATATAAATGATAAATTCGGCCTGATGTTGCATAAAATGACACCAATATAGGGAATTTAGCCAAAGTTTAACATAGTAAATGCTTTTATTTTAAACCAAAGTATAATATAGCAAACGTTATACTTTATATTGGGGACAGACAAGTGGGCAGGGGGAGCCATTGATTGCGTGCTTATTAAACGTGTAAGACCTAACTATTAAATTATTATTATAAGGTCGATAAACTATAACTTGCGTTTAACCTACCTGCCACTGTTCCTCTTCCTCCGTCATCTTTGGTTTTTCTATAAACTTTCTGTAGCGTGCAGTCAATCACAAAACCAGGAGCCATCGGCCAATAGGATTCGCATGCAGAAACAGCCAAAACCCCACCCCCAAACTGCCGAAGCCCGCCCCTTTCAAACCGCGCACGTAGAAATCTCACTCGAGCAAAAATGCTGCTCGTCGGTAATCTACTTTGCGCGCGAGGACGTTTAACACATCGAGAGGGGAAAAAGACATTCGAGAGAGGAACAATACAGTTTGTGCGCATTTTGTGCTCTCGAGTTTCACATTTGCCCTCGCGGCTTTGAAATTTACACCCGCGAATGTTTTGCGGCAAGCCATTTTGCGCGCTCTAGTTTTGGCATTGATGTGCCGCCGTAGGGGGGGGAGCGAGCCGAGAAGCGTAACACGGAAGCGGTACAAAACGCGCATGCGCTAGGAGTTTTCTGGACGGGCGGGGGAGCGAGCTGTCTGCTTTGACGGGGCAGAAAAGCAAAACTCGAAAGCGAAATACATGCTGTCTGTTTAACAATCACGTTAGGATTTATACCCGACGGTCACGATATAGTCCTTTACTACATCGCACGTGGAACAAGCCGAGATCCATCGAATATATTCGATATATCGCCCACCCCTAGTTTCAATATGAAAAATTCTATGTCCAGTCTATTAATAAAACAGTATCTCTTAAAAAGTATGACTAACATTTAAGTTTGTGCAGATATTTTAACAGTCGTGGAGAACCAGAGTTTGTGCAATATTTTTCAATAATTTGTGCAGAAACAGTTAGTGAGAAAGTGACCGTACAGTATATAGCAGAGATGACAAAGTTGACGTTTTTTTTTACAATATCGGCATCGGCCGATATCCGAGTTTAGTACGCCGATGTTCAGGCATCTCTGCGGACAGCCCAGTTTTGCTGCGGCACACGTGATCCATGCTGCCCCTCTGCAGGACCCCAGCCAGCAGTTCTGCACTCTCCTTTAGATTATTTGCACTCTCCTTTTTGTATTCTTGTTTACAATTTTATCTTCCCTCAGGAATAGTTTGTAACTTGAAAACTTGGTTTTGTTTACAAATTATTCGTCAAGTTCAAATGTTATATATTTATTTATTGTTTAGACGTTTACAGTTTTATTTACGTTTATATTTATGTTTCGTCAGTGTTAAATAAATGTTAAGTTGAGAAATTTCGTGTATCCTTTGTTATTATTAGTGTGATATTTTACCACACAAACAGAGGGGAAATGTCTAATTATTGGCCAAAAAAAACACCGGAAGCGTATATACGCCATCGGCTGACCCCGACTTCTAAATATCGGCATCGGCTTTAGAAAAAACCCAGATCGGTCGACCTCTAGAAGCTACTAGTGGTATGCCATGTTGCACCGTTCACAATAATCCCGGGATAATTTGTGATCCCGGCGTGAAAATGAATATCGCAATCTTTGCAGTTATTGATATTTCGAACCGTTGTTTTTGTTTTGTATTCACCACTAATTACGTTCATTCAAGTTTCATAAAAGTTGTTGTATTTACATGATTGATGTGATTTTGCTGCAGTATTTGATAAAGAATCCGAATTGTAATTTGAGGTAGTTTTGAGTTATTTAGTTTTTACTGGACATGTTAAAAGCAAAAGATTCCTTTCATGAAGGCCTGTTGAACTAACTTGCTTGTTAAATTCATAAAAGCAGTATTTTGTGAGATCGACACTGATATCGTTATCGTGAACACTCCCAGAAATATCGCGATATCATTTCGGGACAATGTCGCCCACCCCTAGAAGTAACTGAACAGTAACTTCCTTGACTGTTATTGCTGTGATTATTCTTTTGCTTTAGCAAACCTGACTGTGTCACCAGTGCCAAGAGAAGTGATGTTTCTCCAAGAGAGTGTGTTTCCACTCCATCTGGACCCCGTGGTGTTCCTGCGGAGGAACCAAAAGGTCCGAATTTCTGGTTTCACTTGCGCCAGTTGTTAATTCAATCTCTCCGTAAATAAAATCTACATCTTGTGTCTGACTAACCACCCGTTGTGCTGTAGGGCCTGATGATGCTCTCCTGAGTATTATGGAATCCATCTGCCGTCTGGTGGACACCATCCCAGAGCATGAACTCATAAGTCTGACTTGTGGTTCCGATTTGCTCCTACAGAGAGCTCAAAGGTAAATCAATTTTGAAGAAAAATTCCAGATTTCCCCCCCACACATGCTTTCAGGAAGATAACTTGCGTTAACATTAAGGCGTTATATTAATGCTCCTCCACAGGAAAAGAATTCTTGCTGATAGCGCATCAAGAAGAGCGTGCCGGTCAGACAGAAGATCTTCCTGTCAGTCTAGACCGTCACCCGCAACATGTTTTGGGATCCCGACCCCTTTGACCTCAGCTAAAGTTGATTCAGCTAGTGGCTTTCGCTTCCGAAAGTCTATCTCGTCCGTCATATCCGATAATGACAACAGTATCTTGGAAGACTCGGATTGCGTTTTCCGTGGTGTGCAGACCCCACGTGGCTCCTGGGACTCCACCGTTCCACCCAAAGTAGACGTGAACAGAGATAACGAAGTCTTAGAGGCAAGCGACGTCAACTTAAAGCCCGGGAAATGTCCCTCGAGGCTGATGATGGGGAATGGGAGTTACGACGGCACGCCGGAACACGCGGAGCTGTTCTTCTCCCCCACGAGGACGCTGGGGGAAAGCGGAAAGAAAGCGGAGAGCGGCGTCAGCAAGAGCTCGACGGCCTCAGAACGCGGCAATTCGCGAGCGCACGCGGAGCCGGATGGCTTCGACATCGATGACTTCGACATAGATGACTTCAACGAGAGTGACATTCCAGATTACTTTGAGGAACCCGTGGACTCGTCAGCCTCCAAGAGGAGTTCCGGCTCCGCATGGCAGCCAGTGCGTGAGGGAGGACCCGCCAAGTCGTCGGAGAAAAAGACCCCTACTGCTGTTGTAAAACCCAACAAACCGCCCTCGCCTGGTCAGGGGCCTTCTTCAGCTGTTTCACGACCGTTTCTCCTTTCTCTTGGTTTCTCTAGCATCAACACCCAACCAATGTCTTTGTCTCTACAGAGGTGACCTTTAGGAATCCGGCACACGACCGCTTCCGGGGCTTCAGCTTTCCTCACTCGCCCGAGATGATGAAGATCTTCCACAAGAAGTTTGGTCTACATCAGTTCCGCTTCAATCAGCTTGAAGCCATCAACGCTACGCTGCTGGGAGAAGACACGTTTGTCCTGATGCCGACAGGTTTGTATTTGCAGTGAGCTACTCGGTTTACATTTGTGAGTATAACTGCCGGGTTTTGGTTGCTTTATGCCAGAAATGGACCGGGTTTGAGCTACAGCTTCTTTGTTTTTTTTAATCCCTGCTTTCTAATCTAAAAACTAGTGACCAAATCTTTTTTTTACGAAGGTGAAACTGAGCTTAAAACTCCATCAGTGGTGTTCCAATCACACGATGGCATCTCACAACATGGTTGAAGAATATCGTTAGTGTATCCGTTTTTTTTTTTTTTTTTTTTATTTCAGGGATGCATGATCGTATCGAAATCATATCGGAATTGGTCGATAATTGAGGGTTTTTTTTAAAGTCATCGGCATCTAACCGACGCTTAGATTTGGCTGATATTTTATGAAGCGTTTATTGTACGTCGGAAAAAGGTAGCGCTTGTCCGAGGTGGGGTTTTATACCTTCCGAATCTTCTGTCTTAACACGGATGGCGTTATTTTGTCCCAAAATTCTGATCGCGCAGTCGAACGCTCGCGAGCAAAATCTCTTGTCTTGTCGCGCTCAACTCTGCCTGCACGTGTGAAAATTTCAAACTAACTAAAAGGCGTGTTTGCTTCACTTAGCCAATAGGAGCTCGCACACGGGCTGTGTTCTGAGCCGCGTACTGCCGCACTTAATAGTATGGTAGGTATGAGGCTTTACTCATTGCAGCCCTACTCCCAGACAGGCTAAAAGCAGCTCATTGTTTTGGCAAAACGAGTCCAAGTATGGCTAAAAACTACACAAAACTTTAGTGTTTCTTCATTTTCAATTGATCATAAAGTAATCAATAGGAAAGAAGAACTATAAAAATGTATTTGTTATAAAAAAATAAATATATTCTATATTCTGATTGAACTGAAAAAAATCTGATCAATTGAAAATGAGGAAATACTGAAGTTTTGGGTCATTTCGAACCAATCTGGACACATTTTTGAGAACGCGATTGAAGAATCCTCGGAAAATTGCCTCGACCATTTTTTTGAATGATCTGTTCAGCCGTAGTAATAAAAAAAGCAAAGAACCTACTGGACGTTAGAGCGAAGGTAACATTAATGTGCCGAAACCGTACCGATGCCGTGGCCCAAAAACCCGAACCGTGGGCACGCTGTACCACTGTTTGCCACCCTAGTGTTTACACGTTGAATTATTGTGAATAAAAACGGTCACTCAGTTGCACGTGAACCGTCCACGGCACACCCAGCTTGCGGCCGACCAAACGGAATCTGCTTTTTGCAGGAGGGGGAAAAAGCCTGTGCTACCAGCTGCCTGCCTGCGTATCTACCGGGGTGACTGTGGTGATTTCTCCTCTACGCTCCCTTATCGTGGACCAGGTCCAGAAACTCACCACGCTAGATGTAAGACCATCTTTTCTTATTAGAACGCTTCTTCTCAACGTCCACCTCCAAAGACCTTAAGGATGTAATGTCTCCAAAAAAAAAAAGACACGTTTTTGTGACTGCTTTATTTCAGATTCCTGCAACAAGCCTGTCTGGGGACAAAAGCGACCGCGAGGCCGGGCAAATCTACATGCGGCTCTCCAAGAAGGATCCCTTCATCAAACTGCTTTACGCCACGCCTGAGAAGGTGGGTTCAAAACAGCACCACACGTTTTTTTTTAGGCTTTTTAGATTTTTTTTTCCGGAATATTTATATGCATTGCTGTGTGGTTTTCTTGGCTTCAGATCTGTGCGAGTGGGAGGATGATCAGTGCTCTGCAGAATCTGTTTGAGCGGGGTCTGCTCGCTCGTTTTGTCATTGATGAGGCCCACTGTGTCAGCCAGGTATATAAGGTTTTTAACTAATGGCGTTAGTTTAGATCATTCGTTGTTTTGGTTTTTTGCTTTACCACTAAATGAAATTAAAAAATGACAATTTTCACTTATTTCTAATTTGAAATGATTTCATGGTGTTTAAATGTTTTATTTTGGGAACGATGCGATATGGGAATTATCAGCCTTATGCTATCATGCTTATATCTGCCAATGCCGGTAAAGGAGGAAGGCAGAGTTGAGAGCGTAACGACAAGATATTTTGCCCGCCAAAGTTCCACTGTATGCACAAAAATAACGCCATAGTTCAGACATTTCTAACACAGCGCCAAAGTCAAGTCAACTGTTTGCATTTACGGTAGCCTACGCTGCATTCACAGCCACACGGATAGCCTACCTGCGTTAGGTTAACTGAAGTCGGGAGACGGAGATGGATTCCGCAGAAATATCTTCACGCTAGTCAACCAGTGGATTTACCGTAAATATTGGAGTAGAGCGGTCAAAACAGAAACTTTTAACATTCTGCTGGAATTGAATTCCTCACCTCAAGAAAGTCACGTTTTTAGGATGGAAAGGGGAAGTTTTTCAGCCACATTTCTTCACAACAGTACAGTATAGAAGCGAGTGTCGAGAAAAGGGGGGAGCATTTCGAGCAAAGTGTACAACATTTTAAGAAAAAGTCACTTCCTGCCCTGTGTGGTGTATCAAGTCAAATAGAGCGCGTGACGCTTCATGTGCACTACCTAGTGTGTAGAGAGCCGTTAAGCTACAATCCCCGGCAATTTTCTGAGATGCATACTACCGCATAGAAAAGTACGATCAGAGCGCCTTATCTACCATACTATTAAGTGCGGCAGTACGCGGCTCGGGACACGGCCCATGTGTGAACTCACGTTCGCGAAGTGAAGCAAACACGCAATTTAGCAAGTTAAAAATGGTTGTGTTCCGGCAAAGTTGAGCGTGTAAAGACAAAAGATTTTGCTCGTGAGCATTCCACTGCGCGCTCTCAGTTTTGCCACAAGATAACGCAGAAGGCTCAGACTTTGGACATGCCTAGCGCAAGCGCTACCTTTTCGACGTGCAATAAATGCGTCATAAAATGTGACTCTGCACAGCAAAACCAGTCGCTTGTCGAAAATTGTCCAAATTAAGTTATATTTTATATGAAAGGGCATAAATCAAGCTTCAAAACGATACCTATATGGAATGAATCGGACGACATATGACTGAGATATCAACATTCAAAGGAGTCGGGTTTCTTCTGTCACGCCAAGTGAGAAACGGAGAAATCTGCCTTTGAAGTTGACTATCGACGTAGCACTCACAGACGCTCGGTGGGGTCGTGGCTACGTTTGCATTTACGGTAGCCCACGCTGCATTCACAGCCACACGGATAGCCTACCTGCGTTAGGTTAACTGAACTCGGGAGACGGAGATGGATTCTGGAGAAATATCTTCACGCTAGTCAACCAGTGGATTTACCGTAAATATTGAAGTAGAGCGGTCAAAACAGAAACTTTTAACATTCTGCTGGAATTGAATTCCTCACCTCAAGAAAGTCATGTTTTTAGGATGGAAAGGGGAAGTTTTTCAGCCACATTTATTCACAACAGTACAGTATAGACCTTCCACTGTTTCAAAACACTAAAAACGAAAAATCCCAAATTTTACCCCACGCAACATAAACGCTCGTTTTTCTCGGAAACCTCCGACAAGCGACTGGTTTTGCCGTGGAGGGTCACAAAGATTGGCTGAAAATATGAGGCAAATCTAAGCATCAGTCAGATGCCAGTGACTTTATATAAAGCAATTATCGGCCGATTCCGATACGATTTTGATATCATCGTGCATCCCCAGTTTTATTTCTTTCGTATCTATTTATTTGTTTTTCTTTTTATCATTTGAAACTTTAGGCTGCGTTTGGATGTTTTTTGATGCTGTATAAATAAAGTTGAAATGATACTCATTACTTCATTATTGTCCTTTGTAGTGGGGGCACGATTTCAGGCCAGACTACAAGCGAATGCATGAACTGCGGCAGAAGTTTCCCAAAGTTCCCATCATGGCCCTGACAGCCACAGCCACACCTCGGGTCCAGAAGGACATCCTAAACCAGCTGGCCATGTCCCGCCCTCAAGTGTAAGTCTGCGTCGCTGTCCCAGTATTGTTGCCTGATATGAGATAACAGCAGATACATCGATATAAGTGTTTGTAATACTTAATAAATGACAATGTGTCCAGCAGACATGTTAGAAAAGCTGGCAGTTTTGTTCAAAGTATATTTGTGACCAAAACCAGTCGCTTGTCGCAACGGAGGTTTCCGAGAAAAACGACCGTTTGTGTTGCGTGGGGTAAAATTTTGGATTTTTTGTTTTGAAACAGTGGAAGGTCTATACTGTACTGTTGTGAATAGGTTTCGCTGAAAAACTTCCCCTTTCCATCCTAAAAACGTGACTTTCTTGAGGTGAGGAATTCAATTCCGGCAGAATGTTAAAAGTTTCTGTTTTGACCGCTCTACTTCAATATTTACGGTAAATCCACTGGTTGACTAGCGTGAAGATATTTCTCCGGAATCCATCTCCGTCTCCCGAGTTCAGTTAACCTAACGCAGGCAAGATGTGGCTGTGAATGCAGCGTAGGCTACCGTAAATACAAACGTAGCCGCGACCGCACCAAGCGTCTGTGAGTGCTACGTCGGTAGTCAAATTCAAAGGCAGATTTCTCCGTTTCTCACTTGGCGTGACAGGAGAAACCCGACTCCTTTGAATGTTGATGTCTCAGTCATATGTCGTCCGATTCATCCGATATAAGTATCGTTTTGAAGCTTGATTTATGCCCTTTCGTGAAAACATAACTCAATTTTGAAAATTTGCGACAAGCGACAGGTTTTGCCATGGAGGGTCGCATTTATTATAATTAGGATTGCACAATAATATTGGAATCGGCCAATAATTGCTTTTTTTGTTTTACTCGGCTACATCGGACCGACGCTTAGATTTGTCCGATATTTTCATTTATTGTACGCCGGAAAGATAGCACTTGTGCCAGGCGTATCCAAAAGTCAGAGGTGGGATTTTCTACGGCCTGCGCCTTCTGTCCTAAAACGTATGCCGTTATTTTGTGCCGAAATTCTGAGCACGCTGTGGAACATTGGCGAGCAAACGCTCGTTTCTTTTCGCGCTCAACTCTCGGTTACAAAATTTGTAACCAACTAAATTGCATTTTTGCCTGCGCCGCGTACCGCCGCACTTAATAGTATGGTAGAAAAGACGCTCTTATCGTACTTTTCCATGCGGTAGTATACACCTCAGGAAACAGCCGGAGGTTGTAGCTTAACGGCTCCCTACGCACTAGGTAGTGCACATGGAGTGTCACCCGCGCCCTATTTGACTTGGTACACCACATAGGGCGGGAGTTGGCTTTCTCTTAAAATGTTGTGCACTATGCCAAAATTCTGAGCGTGCAGTGGAACTTTGGCGAGCAAAATATCTTTACGCCTTTATGCCTTCCTTATTTATCGGCTTCGGCAGATATAAGCAAGAAAATATCGGACATCGGCCAATATTTCATATATGTCGTGCTTCGATATCAGCTGACATATTCCACTTTAAGATCCATTATTGGTCAGTCTTTTGTCCATTATTGGTCAGTGCTTATGTCTAAATGTCCTATGTAACTCTCTTTCGCTTTTTACGTTGTGATCCCACATACAGTATTTTTTGCTTTTTCCCTTTCAGATTTTCGATGAGCTTCAACAGACACAACCTCAAATACGCCGTCTTGCCGAAGAAACCCAAGAAGGTTGATGAGGACTGTATTAATTGGATCAAGAAAAATTACCCACGTGAGCACTAAAATCAGTTTCCATTTACGCGGTAAACGTGGCTGTGACTTCTTTTAGTCCAACTCGTTCCACAGCTGAGGCTTGTTGCTCCACGCAGGTGATTCTGGGATCGTGTACTGCTTGTCACGCAACGACTGTGACACCATGGCAGACAGCCTCCAGCGGGCCGGCCTCGCGGCGCTGGCTTACCACGCTGGGCTCAACGACAGTGACCGAGAGTACGTCCAAAGCAAGTGGATCAACCAAGACGGCTGTCAGGTGAGAGATGAATTTAAGTGACTTATTCGTTATTCTTCGCGAAACCACCAAATTCAATGTGATTCTGTGACCCATGGGCCTCTTTGCATATCTGTAACTGTCGTGACCCGCGCTCGTCTTTTTAATCCTTTTTTCCTCTCGTTTATTTTTCCCACAATAACCCATTGGTTTTCTCCCCTTAAGATTACATGGGATTCGGGACTCGAAAGCTTTCCTTCACCTGTTTTCACGCGACTGTCGACGCGGTTCCTGTGCCGCCGCAGACCACCTCACTGAACACATCTAAATCTGTTTCCACCTGCACTCGTCTTTTTCTTACTTTTATCGTCCCTCGTTCTTCCCCTTCGATTTCAATGCATTTTAGTCTTTGTACTCGGCCAGTTTCTGTGTCACAACTACAAGACTGGATATTCATCAGCCCTTAACACACAACACCTCATGACCACCATCTTGACCACTCGTCTTTTTTCATCCCTCATTCTTTACCCTTTCACCTAACAACACCTTAGCAACCGCTATAATAATCTAGCAACCACCTAGCAACACCCCAGCATCCACCTAGCAACACCCCAGCATCCACCTAGCAACACACTAGCATCCACCTAGCAACACACTAGCAGCATCTTAGCAGCCAGTATAATAACTAGGGCTGGGTATCGTTGCTGATTTCCTGAATCGCTTCGATTCCGATTCACAAGGTCATGATCCGATTCAATTCTCGATTCGATTCGATATCGATTTATTTAGAGATTTCTTTGCGTCAATACTAGTTTTGCTTGGTTATAAAATAACTTGTTTTAAAACCGAAGTGTTGCCAAACATCGGCCTTTAGGCCAGACGGTGATTTGAGCGGAGCAGCTTCAGCCGTGGCTCTGTTTGGTTTCGGTTTCGCCGGTCTCACGTTTTTATAGCTCGGTATTGCGCGGTCGCGAGAAGTAGAGCGTAGCCGCAGGAGAAGATCGACCCGCGAATTTTTGAATCGATATCCTATTTTTCGAACGAGAATCGATATTGATCGGTGAATCTATTATTATTTTTTTAACCCAGCCCTAATAATAACTAGCAACCATCCTAGCAACGCCCCAGCCACCACCTAGCAACACCTTAGCAACCACTATAATAACCTAGCAACACCCAGCACCCGCCTAGCATCCACCAAGCAACACACTAGCAACCACATCACAACACCCTAGCAACATCTTAGCAACCAGTATAATAACCTAGCAACCACCTAGCAACATCCCAGCCACCACCTAGCAACTCCTTAGCAACCACTATATTACCACTGAGTGCAGCAACCTGCTAGCAACACTCTAGCAACCACCCAGCCACCACCTAGCAACTCGTTAGCAACCACTATAATAACCTAGCAACACCCTGTCAACCACCTAGCAACACCGTAGCAACCACTATAATAACCTAGTAACACCCCAGCAACCACCTAGCAACACTGCAGCATCCACCTAGCAACACCCTAGCAACCACCTTGCAAAACCTTAGCAATACCTTAGGAACTATCATAATAACTTTGCAACCACTTAGCGACTTCAACCACCAAGCAACACTGCAGCAACCACCTAGCAACCACCTTGCAAGTCTTGCTGTAAGAGAGCATTTTCTTGTGGAAATGCCTCGCTTAATTAAGCATTTCAGAGATTTTCGGACAAGTTGTTTCTTTGGGGGAGAAACGCTCCAGTACACTCCAGCCTGAACACTTTTTGAGTGGTGCAGTTCAATCTCGCAGTGTTTGTCCTCATCAGCAAAAAACTGCAAGCAGCAGGAATATTTCTCCTAGAAAAAATTGCAGACGTACCAAGTAGCAAAATGGAAATGTTGTTCTTCGTTGGCTGAAGAAGCTGAAACTGGAGAAGTTCTTAGAGCAAACAAAATTTCACATGTCTAGCAAGAATACTTTTTATTAGGAACTTAAAAGAACTTACCAGAGGTCCGTTACTAGAAAACACAGTGACGTTAACTGATGCCATTGCATTAATACTAATGAACACCCAACACTGAATGGAAGATGGAAGGCTTTTATTATAATATCACAAACATTTCGAAACCAGCATCACATGGTTCTAAATAACAAGCCCGTTGTAATCGTTTTATCGTCATATTTTTGCCTGGCCTTATTTTCCGCAGGTCATATGTGCCACCATCGCGTTTGGCATGGGGATTGACAAGCCTGATGTTCGCTATGTGATCCATGCCAGTCTGCCCAAGTCTGTGGAGGGCTACTACCAGGAATCGGGCAGAGCCGGCCGTGATGGAGAGATTTCTCACTGTGTCCTCTTCTACTCTTACACCGACGTGGTTCGCATCAAGCGGCTGATTGCTAGTATGTGCTGCTTCTTTTTGATGTTCTTTTTTTTTTGTTTGTTTCTTGCTGGAGATCTGTGTCTGCTGTTGCCTGATCAGCATGGGATGGAGGTGACCTAGTGGTGTAGCAGTTGGTCTAGATATTGTGGATTTGAGCCTGACTCTCTCTTTAGCACTGTACAGTTTTTAACCGTTTTTTTTTTTTTTTTTTACTATCAGATTTTCAGTTGTGGTTTTCCATAAGGCGAGTTGATACTCTCCCAATAACAATGGAATCCAAACATGTTTGACATGTTTGAAGTGAGATGACTGCAGTTCTCCCGGCTGCTGCAAAATCGACATTTTAGAACCGACTCTGAGAATTAGGTTTTAAAATTAGACTTAAAGTCCAGTAACGCTTTAAAACATAAAGTTGATTTTAATAGAGCTCAGGGTTGATTCTAACGTGTTGCGATTCTAACAACGCTTCCGTAATGTCACTTCAGTGGACAAGGACGGGAACCACCACACAAAAGCCACTCACATAACCAACCTGCACAGCATGGTGCATTTCTGTGAGAACGTTGCGGAGTGCAGGAGGATCCAGCTGCTTTCCTACTTTGGAGAACATAATTTCCACAGCCAGTTCTGCAAGGAGCATCCTGACGTTATCTGTGACAACTGCGCCAAACCGCACGTAAGTGGCTCGTTCTCAAAGGATTCTGCTGATTTGAAATTCTTGCCGTCATTTGTATTCCGAGCCACGCTCTCGAGAGAGTTTAAAAAAAAAAGAAAAAAAAAAGCGACTCTGCACGTTGTTTTTTCAGCAATACAAAAAGAGAAATGTGACGGAGGACGTAAAGAAGATCGTGAGATTCGTGCAGGAGAACTGCGAGAAGGTCGGCAGCAAATACGGCCGCTCCTCCCACCAAAACAGACTCACGCTGAACATGCTGGTGGACATTTTCCTGGGTAAGACAAACAAGATTTTGTGGTCCTTCAGTCTAACGTGGATGAACATGTTGATCCTTAAAGAAGCGGGGTATCCGTGCAGGGTCGAAAAGCGCACGGATCCAGTCGGGCATGTTTGGGATTGGAGGAGCCTACTCCAGACACAATGCCGACCGGCTCTTTAAGAAGCTGGTGCTGGACAACGTCCTCATGGAGGATCTCTACATTACCAACAACGGCCAGGCGGTGGCCTACATCTCAGCTGGTCCTAAAGCCATGACTGTTCTGAGCGGCAGCTTGCAGGTGAGAACCTCTGGATTTTGTCTGATTATACACCTAAGATGTGCTGCTTGAATAATTTTTCTGCAATTAATTTTCAAATATACGATTATTTTCGAATGATTTGTGATTTTGATTTCATAAATAACGAAGCTAAAACATATTGCGGTAGGGCTGTGTGATACGACGAAATATATCGGATGACCAAATGCAAACGTCTACAATTTGGTATTATACTCTCGTTTATTTCGTGCCGTCGCAAAATGCGCTGTTTACGCCATTGTTTTTCACGGTTTGGATCAGGGTTTGCTGTAGTGGTTTAATTATGAAAATCATATTACTATCGATTCTTTTCGTGATCGAGTATTCTGTTGATTTTTTTTTTTCCGCTTAATCGGATAAATTCTTTTTTCAAAAACAGAAAAAAGACAATACCTTTGTTTTTAGGCTTATTTTAGTTTGTGCGTAGAAGTTTTACACGCTTTATGTTGTCCTATTCAAGACGTCCTGCACTGCTCAGATTTGTCATAGTTTGATGTATAAATGTGTAAATGCTGACACAGTTATGAAATCAGCACATTTCTGACAAAAACTGACTTGCGCCTGTAGAAATGTTTGGTTTATTTTAGCTTTATGTCAAATAAAAGTGCTGAAACTGTAGACATAACTACTAGAAATAGTAAGAACACTGTCTGTTTTGTTGTGGAGGTTTTATGATACATTCAACGGCATAACACTCTATTGCAGAAACACTTCTTTATCCATTTGGTATCCATCAGAATTTTTTTTTGATAAATGTTCTATATTTCTTCATTCTTATTGATTACACTGTAACATTATAAAATTGAAAAAAAAAATCTGGTTATTTGAAAATGAAGGAATACTGACGTTTGGGGTCATTTGGAACCAATTTGGCCTATAAAATGAGCTGCGTTTGGCCTTACTGGAAGAGAACTACATTCCCCACAATCCCTGGCGCGCCACTGGAAGGCCGCGTCACACTAAAACTATGGGAAAATCTCAATAAACTGCAGTATTGTGAGTAGAACGCTGGTTGTTGTGGTTATTTATCAGCTAAAATATGCGCTGTGTCTGTAATAAAGGGGACGTTTTGACTGAACCGGAGCGAGTAATGGCGCTTGGGTGCGTGCTCACAAACACAGCGCTAGTTTCCATCGCGAAGAAAATGCCATTTATGCCTTTTTACGCATTTACTTCTGGTTTTGTGCACGGAATATCTCACAACTGCTTTCACATACAGAGGGATCAGGTCTTGTCTTAATCGCGCCGCAGAAAACGTTCGTGCGTCAATAATAAACGTCCGTGTGAAACACAAGCGCCGCGTGCTCCATTTAATGTCTAAATTATATGTGAAAGTGTATTGTAAATCTTTAATAATTCACATCTGTAAAGACTGTGATATGACGGGAACGGAATTTGGCAAACTTGGTAAATCGTTCTATTATATGTTCCGAACGCAGGTGGAATTCCTGGAAACGGAGAGCGCCTCCAGCATCAGGAAGCACAAAGCCTCGGTGACCAAGAACGTCTCCAAGAGGCAGGAGATGGTGGAGAAGTGCTTGGCCGAGCTCAACGAGCTGTGCAAGAAGTTGGGCAAAGTTTTTGGCCTTCACTACTACAATATCTTCTCCACAAGCACGCTGAAGAAAATTGCTGGTAAGCCCCAGATAACCTTCAAATTCGTCCTTATTATCCTGTCCTTCACATATTACATTACATTACATTATTGTTGGGAGTCAGAGTGGAATTAAAATATATATATTTCACAAACATATTTTCATCATTCTCTTCACCCAAGTATATAGGTGTCTGCAGCTTTAAGGGATGCGGTGATCGAAATACTCGTGAAATGCAAACCTTTCAGTTCGGCAGAATCTCCCCGTCCTCGTGAGTTATGCCCTGACTGTGGCTGTTGATTTATCACTGCGCAGAGTCTCTCTCTTCCGACCCCGAGGTGCTGCTGCAGATTGACGGCGTGACTGAGGACAAGCTGGAGAAGTACGGTGCTGAGCTCATCGAGCTGCTGCAGAAATACTCTGAATGGCAGCTGCCTGGTGAGCCCCTGATTAGCCGCACTCACCGGCTTATGAAACGGAGCGTTTGTTCTGTACGATTTCTAAAATACTAAATATTTCAGCGATATATATAATCTAGGGGTATTTTTCATGCTTACGCCTGCTAGGGGTGTTGAAGTTAATTGCGTAATCGATGCATCACGATGCAGATGTGGACAATTCTGCATCGATACAATGGCGGACCATAATCGGTTAAATTAAAAGTGCTTTTCAACTGGCGGTCCACTGCCCCACTAGTGGTCCGCGGCGGAATGGCAGGTGGTCTGTGACATGCGCTCCACTTTCACTACTGAAATCACTTTTTAAAAATTATCCCTTCCGTTGACCTAATAATTGTAATCGAATCGTGAGACCAGTGAAGGTTCCACTGATCTTTCTAACGCAGTGCCAAGTCAAGCAAGTGCGAAAGGAGAGTCGAGCGGGGGCGGAGCATTTCGAGCGTAGTGCACTACTATGCCGTAGTGCGCCCTACGCAGTGTATCAAGTCAAATAGGGCGCACTACCTAGTGCGTAGAGCTACAAACCCGGCTATTTTATGAGATTTGACATAAAATAACGGCATACAGTACGTTTTTGGACACGAGGCGCAGGCCGTATCAAATCCCACCTCGGATTTTGGACATGCCTGGCACAAGCGCTACCTTTCAAACAGAAAATGTCATCAAGTATCCGATGCCGATGACTTAAGAAAAAGCAAATCAGCCGATTCCAGTACGATTCTGATATTTTCGTGCACCAATACTGCATATTTTGTATTACGAACATTGTTGTGATTATTATTATGATCGGTGTTGGCAATCTTAACCCAACAACCTTGTTAAAAATGGTTTATCTTTTATAGATTTCTTTGTCGTGTTATATTAGACAAATTTCCTCCATGTTCTTACATCTCATTTATCCCCCCGCCACTATGAAGCTGAAGAACGCGCCGAAAGCTCTGGATGGATCGACACGACGCGCGGCCATGCCGAGGACGAAATGTACGGCGAAGACGATGACAACGACGGCTCGTCTGCTTATTTCAGGGGTGGCTCAGGCAGAGGAGAGAAAAGGAAGAAAGCATCTTTTTCCAGAAAACCCAAAAGGCGCCGGGCGTACAACAGCCAGAACTCCTCCAGAGGGTGACAAACTGTTTCAGAGCAAGTGAAACTTCGATGCAAGCGTGCCCAAACTGACCCCTTTGTTTTCTCCACATTCAGGGGGTACAACGGGAGTTGGGCTTCGTCTAGAGGAGGCTCCAGGGGAGCAGGACGGGGAGCAGGACGGGGCTCCAGACCTCCTCCCTCGGTGCCTGCAACGAGAAGACCAGGCTTCATGGCCCTGCCTACGCCCCAGAGCGCCGCACGGCCGTTCCTCAAACCGGCCTTTGCTCATCTCGGCTGAATCAGTGTTTGTAAAGTTTGTACTTCATATTGTTTGTTTATTATATTTGTACAGCATTCTTTTTTTCAAAATTGTTTAAGGCAGAGTTTGGTTCCATATTAAGTTTTTGTAAATTTTATCTACCATTAAACTGTTATAAACATTACATTTGTAACAAAAATGTGTGCTTATTTAGAAACGGTTACATTATTTTTGGATATACAGAGTGTTTTTAAAAGGCAAAACGTACTTGTAACATTTTGTTGTGGTCTGTGTCAATTCTTAGATTTTATAATTGTCTTGGCAAAATGTTTGTCAAATTCACTGTCGAGATCTGTCGCGCAAGTGCTTTAAATGTGTTTCTTTAATAGGAAAAAGGGCCATTTCTGTGTGTGAATCAATGGGTCACTTTTTTTTACATATGTGCTCTCGAGAAACACGAACCACAAGATCAACTCAAACACATCTGAATGTTTATTTCAAGTTTGAGTATTTCCATGGCACCAGTTACAAGGGACTATCAGAGAAACAATAATACCGTTTCGCATGGAAGGTTTTCCTACAGTACAAAGATGGTTTTGGAACGAATCGTACTCAACAGGAAGTGTGTTTGGCACATAAATTTCTATATAGTTGTGGATCTATTTATATCGTAAGTAAATAAACGTCGAAACCCCGACTGCCAGGTGGAGAACAGATGCAGGTTACAGGCCTCACACAGACGCAGCTCTATGCATACATGAGCACGTAGGCATATATATGCATCGCTGTGAGGGGGAATTTGTGGGAGCTGGTAAAATGACTAACACGATACATAACGTGAAGTGTGTTACAATTAGAGATGGCTCCAGGACTAATTTATGCCCGAAAGCTGTGTCATGGAACCAGACGTGTCTTGGTGGGAGTATTCAGTTTATTCCAAATAAATGATGAGCTCCTCCTAGACACGCTCTGAGTAGAAAGCGAAGAGTACATTAGCAGCGACTGTTGTAATAATGGTAAGAACGTTGTTGTGCGTTCAACACGCCGATTTTTTCCTATACATATGGGTTTAGAACAGTGCTATTTGGACCTGGAAGCTACAGACAGGACGTTACTAGCCCGTTTGGTTCGTTTAGTGTGCGCCATGACGAATACTAAGCCTCTATTGTTTCCAGATGTCTACAGCTGTTGTTTCTTCGATAAGAGCGTGCTGCCTTTGATTTAGCCGTTGCTACAGTAATACGTCACAGCCATGTCTGGTCTCAGAGCGGAGATTAATTCAGAGCCATGAGGCTAATGTCTGCAATGCAGTGCGCTGCGAGTCCATTGAGAACGTGGAGTATTTACCATAAATGGCGTCTGTCAAACTTCACAGCACGAACCTGTTCAAAGCCTTAGCAAAAATGTTACCGCTAAACAACTCTGATGGTTCACTATCAAAAAAAAATCCAAACATCCATAAACGTCAAATTATAGCTTGGTGCTACAGCATACTGTCGACCACAAACTCTCAATTCTTTGCTAGGTCGATAAATAACGCTAATTTCCACTTGTGTTTGTTGCTACCGTAGTTTTGTGGTGATTGCTAGCAAGAATGCTTGTTAACTGGCGGAGGCTAGCTTTAGATAGAGGACATTAATTAGTGACAGAAAAATGTCTTTGTTCTAGATTACAGAACAAAATCCCGTTCTAATATCACAAGTTAACATCAATTAGCATTAGTTAGCAACCTAGAAAATCCGAACTTGATGCTAGCAAATTATTGTAACATTTACTTATGAGAATTGAGTGCTAGCTAGCTGAAGTGAGCATTAATTAGCAGAAACTGGTAATTGATTACAATTATTTAGTGACCTAGACATTAGGTTTTCTTTATCATAGATTAATTTTCTGAACTCACGCTCTATCGCTGTAGACAGTATGCTATACCGCTCAGCCATACTTAAAATCGAATATGAGCACCAGATGAGTCTTATTTACTGTACTGAGCACTTAATACCAACTGACAATTCATATCGATTTTTATTTCATATCTAGTCACCAGTACTGTTACTTTAATTATGGATATGTTATGACAGTACTTGCATTTATTTCCAAACATAATTTATTGGTGACAATATGGCAAAAGTACTAGACACAAGCTAACATCCTGATTAGCGCAGCTGGTCAGGAGTGAAAACTTGCTTTCCAGAATGACTGGGTCACCTGAAGCTAAGAAAACCTCCTAACGTGCAGCATTTCTGCGTGGGAAATTCAGGCCACCTCAGTATATTCAGGTCTATTTCTCTATTCACTGGCATAAACGCTGCACTTAATGTCATTAACTGTGTTTTTTCTCCAGCAGGTTGTACTGTTGACGGTTCTTGCAAGTTCCTTCCCACTTTTGTAACTTTGACTAAGAAAGAGGCAGCAGTGATGAGAGGGATTGAGATGTGGCAAGTGTTGGAAATTAAATCGTTTGTTCTGAGCTCAGGCACTAGAAAAAAAGACATGGGCAGGGGTGGTTCTGGCCCTCGCTACACAACATAAACCCATCTAAAGACTGTTCATCCATGTCAGTTAAACTTACACGTTGACTAATTATTGCTTAGTGAATGGTGCTGCCGGCTGTATCGGTTGCATGCAGGACAGGCCATCCAGGCTACATAATGCTGTAAAAAGTTTAGACGTTGTCCATCAGCTGGGATCATTATCATTTGATACAACCTTTAGATTATTTTACACAACAGCCTTAAGTAAATGGACGCTTTAAATAAAAGAATAAAAATGAACAGGACTGTGAAATATGTAAATATTCACCACTGTTCTTATTCTACTGCTTCCACTTGCAGATAATATAAAATACAAAAGACTCGGGTGATTATTCATCCATTATAATGCTGTTGGAAGTGCATGCACGGACAGTTCTTTAGTTAGGAGACATGCGTCACTTCAGTGGCCCTCAGATTTTCCCGCCATGACCATGATCATCCTCATTTCGCTGCTCATTAAATGTTTTCATGTTGGATGCAAACACAATATCTGCTACTGTACACTTCTCCCTTGTCAATGATGCGTGATTTGCGTGTTCTTCTAGATTTAGCGAATGATGGACGACAGTGCCAAAGACTGTCGAAGCAGCAAATGGTTACGAGAGCTGTGTAACCTGATGGCAGTGAGCTGATCATTATCGTTGGATTGCCAGTTGGCAATTCAATCAGCCAGTGCACCGAGAATATTTCAAAAGTAGTGAAGCTTCCATGTCTGACCAACTTTCAGCTTCTGCCATAGGCAAATCTGTATACGAGGTAAGTAAAATACTACAAGAACAACCAAAAAGACGCTTTTCCACTGCGTGGCGTGGTACGATACAGTACAGTATGTTTTTACAAGTGTGATCATGGTTACGAAACATTTTACTGTAGCCATGAGCATCGTAGCGGGGCGGGACTGACTTAACGAGGCCCCAAGTGGGGGAAGGGCCCCTGAGAAATCTAGAATTTTATTTTAATATGAGGGTCTGGTGGGTGCATGGAGACTGCTTGTGTATAGCGCCCAGAATTTGGTGCTACACCCCTGACTGTAGTTAGATAGAATGGAAAACTTGATGACAACCTGATCATCATTTGATGCAACAAAAGGCCACTTTTGGTTCTATGGGGCCACCATCTGACCACTAATTTGCCAATGAAAGAATGGCTAAAGTAACTAGTCAGATTGTTAGCCTGGTCATTCTCTGAAATAACACCCCTCTCTTCAGTGTTGTCATCTGTACCTAGTTAAATTATTTCTTTGTTTTTGTTCTTTTCTGCAAACCCACAGACTTGAGTGGAAAACAGAACTTTTTCCACTTCTAGCAGCAAAATACCGTACCACGTTCCACAGTGGAAAAGCGGCCGAAGACACCATAGGCACACCTCTGAACTGACTTTGGTGTTGCACAGAAACAACAGCGGCCACTAGTGGTTATATAAAAGCGTGTTGATTTGGAATACGTACAAGCAAATCGATCGGAAGTCAAAAGCTTGCGATGACATATACGATTTTTTTTTGTGTGTTAGGCATTAAAACCAAACATGGACACTTCCAGTACCATCTTTGCCATATTTTCTTTTAACTGTAAAAGAATTTCACAAAACTTTTCATTCTACGGATTCTTTCAGGGAAAAAAAAGAGATTTCTGTATCTCTCTCTAATAATTCATCTCTCACATAGACACACTCACACACATATACACTCATACTTCTACACCAATTTGAAAGAGGCAGACACAGGCAAACAAGCACATTTTAACCAGTGAGAAGAGTCCTTTGTGATCGTCAGCTTTATCTTTAAATATGTACAGTACAATAAAGACTGATTCCCAGTTTTCAAGTATGTATTGCCTATGACAGTAATGGTTAACAACACAGTCTTTGGTCTGGACTGTGCAGAGCTGATGATGTGACGAAACCCAGCCCTCCCCTTTTCCCCACACGAAATGCCTCTTTGAAACACGAGGGGCTCTTAGGTGGGTGCCTGCATGGTTGGCATGCAAAAGAGGCTGACTGCTGCTCCAGTGAGGGAAGATCGAAAATGGATCGTGGCTCTGAATTAAAAGCCTTCCGCTGGCGTCTCCCCAAAAGCAGCTACTCCACAGACTCTAGACCTCGCCTGAAACACGGAGCTAAAAAAGGTATAATTTAATCTTTGATAACAAAATAACATTTCAGTTCTGTTAAAATATACATGGAAAAAAATGTCAATATATATTAGGAAACTAACTACTTTTTTTGTACAAAAAAGTACAGCATCATTATTGTAACTCTAATAGCATGATATCCACAAAGTATAAATGCAAGAGCAGGGTTGATATGGAATTGAAACAAACTTATTCTCTATACAATGACATCTTCCTGTTTTCTCCCAACCGTTAAAAAAAAAGGACATGAAAACCAAACAAAAGTAAAGAAAAGCAGGTGAAAAAACCCCTCAAGGAAGTATAACTACAGTATTGCACATCTAGCTAGACTGGATCTATGGGTGCTAGGTGTTTTCAAGAGGTTAACCATGGAAATTTCTCTAAATAAGTACTGATACTATTGGGTCACATGACAGAACACCATATTTACTGCTTGGTTTTCACTATCCTTTAGAAAAGAATGAAACTCTACTTCACACCTCGCTACTGTTCACACATTGTTTTCCTAAAAAAACCCAACGATTTGAAAATAATCTGCCCACATACAAAACGTTCAAGATACCCAAAACCTTTATTGGTTAACATCAACCCTCGGCACTCTATGATAATCCTCCTCGACAGGCAACATACGTTTACATTGTACGGCCATCATCTCAGTTCAATCGATGCTTAAGTTATTTGCTGTTAAGTTATAGCAGCCTGCAAAAAAATGACAATTGAATGAAGGATGGAGAATAAACAATGAGACTAGTTTAACCCCTAACTTTGCAGACGGCCTTCTTCACGTACTTCTTTCCATTTCTGCCCTACCTCACTGTAACAAACGGCTTATAGCTTCTTTTACGCTCTAAAACTTCTGACAAATTGAAAATAAATAAGAATAAAGGCAACTTCCTATTGTTGCAACAAAATATTTAATCCCTATATAAGGAATAGTATCTTCTTCAGTTCTTTTGGGTCGACTGTTTTCTCATGTTCATATATATATATATATATATTATTTATATTTTGAAAAATAAACCCTGAAATAGCCCCAAATTCCAAAAAAGCGAAAAATGTTCTTTATCAAAAAAAAAAAAAAGAGTTTAAAAACTGGATCAGAAAAAAAGGTGGGGAGAAATGATGCCAAACGCAAACGTAAAAGGAGGGGTTGGGGGGGGGGGCTGGGTTTAAAAGAGAGGAGAAGAGGGCGGGGGGAGCTCCTGGCGTGGAGGCCGTGGGCGCGTCAGCATGGGAGAATCATGAGAGAAGCCGGGGTTCGTGCTTGGGACGGCTCGCTGCCCCTCCGCCTCTCTTCGTGGCGCTTTGTCGTCCGGGCGGGCCCCCCACACGGGCGGGGCTTTAACGAGCGCTACGGGCCCCCCGCGTTCACTTGTTAATGAGCAGCCCGCCCACCCAGCGGAGCTTGCAGGCGAACCACCGCCTGAGGGGACAAAAGTATTCGTAATGGAACTGCTCGAACTCGGGCGTCTGGCGGATATCACGTAAAAAGGCTACGTCAAGGTCGGACTCGGTGAGGACGATGAGGAGGAGGAGCAAAACAAAGAGGAGTCCGATGGTCACAAGGAGGAGACGGAGGACACTTAAGACAAACTTATTCACCTGTTCCGCCTCACTGAGGGCTCCAGCACGAGCGGGGGCCACCATCCTCCCCTCGGCGCCCGGCTCGCCTGGTTCGCCCCCTGTGGGCGTGCCCGCCTCCGACTCCTTCTCCTCCTCGATGCTGCAGGGGGCGCCGTTGATCTGGCGCGAGACAGCCAGCTCCAGGCTGTGCTCGGCCACTGGCGTGGGCAGCACGCTGTCTGACGGGCTGTAGGTCTCGTCGGAGATGACGGCTGTGCCGTCGCCGCCGACGGCCGCCTGGCTGCGCGAGCGGGGCATGAAGGACTCGCCGTGGGACACCGAACGCACCGGCGTGGAGTGGGCGCTGTCTCGTAGGGACTCCAGGCCTGGACGTCAACAAAAGCAGAGGGAAAGAGAGGACAGGCGGTGGGTTGTTATTAACAAAAGTCAACACTCCTGATGCGCTACTGTTTTAATGTAGTTATTAGCTACACTACAAGCTACTGAGAAAAAGTAGCTAACTGCGAACTATTCCATAGCCACACACTCTTCCATCTCCATCCTCTGACTCCATGTGTCGCACAGACACGGCGGCTGAACATTTTTGCCAATTCAGCATCAATCATAAACACCTGCTAGTTGAAAACACTAGGGATGCACGATAACGGAAATATTGGCCATGTCAATAAATGAGGAAGGCAAAGTCGCGCGCAAGCGCAAGCATGCAAAGAGAAGTTTCACTGCACGCAATTTGGCACAAAATTAACCTCATAACTCTGACATTTCTAACACAGCACCAAGTCAAGCGAGCGTGAAAGCAGAGTGGAGCGAGGGCGGAGCATTCCGAGCGTAGTGCACAACATTTTAAGAAAAGAGCACTTCCCGCCCTTTGTGGTGTACCCAGTCAAATAGGGCGCATGTGACGCTCCATGTGCACTACCTAGTGCGTAGAGAGCCGTTAAGCTACAACCCCGGCTATTTCCTGAGATGCACACTACCGCATAGAAAAGTATAATAACCTACCATACTATTAAGTGTAGCAGTATGCGGCTCGGGACACAGCCCATGTGCGAGCTCACATTCGCTAAGTGAGGCAAACCCGCAATTTACTTAGCAAAAACAACAAATTTTGCTCATGAACGTTCTACTGCGTGCTCAGAATTTTGGCTCAAAATAACGCTATACATTTTAAGACAGAAGGCACGGGACGCATAAAATCCCACCTCGGACGCTGGACATGCCTGGCACAAGCGCTACCTTTCAGACATGTAATAAATGCGTCATAAAATATCGACTGAAAATATCGGGCTAACATTGGAATCGGTCCGAAAAGCAATTATCGAACGATTCTGATATTATCGTGCACCACTAGAAAATACCTTTCTTTGTAAAGAGAGGAAAATTGAAATATTTTCATGAGGCGGCTTTTTTTTGAAACCCGGACTTGATGACCATAAGTTACAGGGTTTGTAGAGTCTAAAACAACAGTATTGGGCCCTTGAGCCATGCCCTGAACCCCAAGTTGCTCAAGAGAAGACAATGCCTAAATGCCATCTGCTAAATGCTATAAATCTAAACGTAAGGGTGTTTTCACACTTGGTCCGTTTCAGCCCTTAAAGCAAACTCAGATCGATTATGTCAGCATTTTTTACGTATACGTAAACACGCCAAAGGAACTCCTCTGAAGCGAACTGAACTGAGACCACATCGGGAGGTGGTCTCAGTCCTGTTCGCTTAAATTCTGCGGCGCGGTTCGTTTAATTTGCTCTTTATGAACACAAAGCGCTCCTGGTTCGCTTCGAGAGTTTTTGCCTGAGGTGAAAACTACCCAGAATGCAAAGCAGTAAAAGTCTGAGAGCTTCATAAGAATTAAGTATGAACTGAAAAAGGACTGAGGCCCCATCTGAGCTGAAGTGAACCAGACAGACAACTGAGTCCCCTTTCAAACAAACTCACAGTGTGAACAGAAAAAGAAGAGTTCCCTTTCTGTCCTTCTGGAGGACACCCTAAGATGTCCCTGGGTTCAGTGTTTGGTCCTGTCCAACCTCCTGCCCTACCACCACTGAGCCCCTCAGCATAGCAAGGCCCTTCACCCCAACTTGCTCCAGGGAAACTGTATCTATAATTAGGATTGGAAACATAGCCGTCTGTCATGACACACTCCAACCAGCGGGGGGCTGTCATGAGTAGCAGGAGTAGCAGTGACAACCACATGACCTGAATCCGAGTCCCTTAATGAGGCATTACGGCATGCTAACATGGGTGGGCCGGTAATCATTAGTCAGTTGTCCGGTACACACAGCCTCCTCTGTTCTGGACTCTCCACGCGTCCCTTCATCAAAGCAACAAGCAGCTGAGGTTTTGGCAACAAAGCTGGCGATGGCAGCTAAGCCTCACTGAACACACAGTGCCCTTCCAAAGTCTGAGACAGTTACGCGTGTCCCAGCTATTAATTTTTTAGTGAAGTCGAATTTTTTTTTTTAATGTTTAAATTAGGTGGGTGGCTTGTACGTTTGTGGGTCTGGCAGGAGTAGACTTTTTTTTTAGCAAAAATATAGCCAACAAACCAAGAATCAAGCAAATAAATGAATAGTGTGCATTTCTGAATATTATCCCTGGTTTTGCCACCGTCAGGTCTCGCTTCCTCCGGATTTCCCGAGGCAGAGCGGGAGAAAAAGAGATGAACCTTTGCTGAGAGCTCAGTTTCAGATCATGCTAAGCGAAAAATTTCATCCCTTCATTCAGCTGCAAGAGGATTAAGACGTCAGCTCCTGACTGATGTGCTGTGTTTAATGCTTCGACTTCCCTTTCTCGAAACCAAAAGCACTAAAACTGTCAAGAGTGGCTGTGAAAGCGCGCTACCACCCGCCCAAAAAAGGTCCCAGAAGGCAGCTTCAGCATTCACTTTTCACAGGGAAACGGGATCTGGAAGGCCTCTGGAAGTGTGATCATGTTCTGCTTAAAATACCAGCATGCAGATTTGCAAGGCCACAGTGAAGAAAACACTAAATAAAGGTTTCAAAAACATCAAATATGTATGATCATGCTGTAACACTAATAAAAATGTAGTAATATGCCGGGCAAGAAGACAAGCACAGATCATAAGTTAAATCTAGTTATTTGTCCCGAAGGTGATGACTATGAAACTGGAGCCAGATTATTACTGACAGGAAGCCAAACGTATTTAAACTGCAAATTTTAAACTATTAGTGGTAGTCTTTTAGCCGCTTTTCAATCTTTAAGATTGTTTAAGCACTGAGTTGTTGTTTTTTTATAATGAAAAGTGAGATGTATCCCAACATGTCAACAGTTGTTAGTTCCACTCACCAAACTGTGTTATTTAAATCAGTCTCCATTTCCTCCCAATTTCAAGCAGTTAAAACACTCCAAACACACTCACGCACTGCACCTGGGCTTATGGGAGTCGGTGTCCATGCCCGTGGCACAGCGGGCAGAGGCGATGCCCGCGGCTGGTCCTGCTGAACGGCAAGAGCCGGGTAGAGGGGCAGCACTCCGAGGGCCTTTCCCAGCAGCCGGGGCCCTAGACTGAGCACTCTGACTTTCACGTCCCGGTAGCAGTGGTTGACCATGCGCAGGTGGACGTTCACCCGCGTGGTGATGCGGATCAGGCACTTCACCATGGCTGCGTTTCCGTGGGTGTAAAAACGAAAAGGGAACTGGACACGGTTTTCCCAATGCTCCGTCTCCGGTGCCAACCCTGCCGCGGGTCTTCCCCTCTGTCGCCCTTTGGGCTAACCTAGGTATGGGCTTCTGCCGGACTCCCGCACACACCCAAAAATCACCCCCTCGCCCCGAGCCAACGCTGATCCAGCCCGCTGTCCCCCGTCCAGATCCAGTGACTTAAATGGAGAGCGAGGCTCTGGCTATTTTCAGAGAGCCGGGGTATTAATACTCCTGGAAGACACACCGTCAGCACATGCAGGGATATGCTCTCAACTGCACAACGACTCGTTGCGTTTCTGTTAGCATTCGTCGGGGTCTAGCGAGGCTAGATCATAGATCCACAAAGCCGGTAAGGAGGGTTATGAATCGTTCAGTTGATTCAGGGAACAAGCCTAACCCAGAGTGGTACTGCTGGTGGTAGTGGTGGTGGTTGAAGAACGAGGGGTGTAGAGGGCAGATAGACACTTGTAAAACACAGAGTGGGTGTTGCCAAAAGGGCACAGCTGTTAGTAAGGCTCGGACGGTGAAGCCGAACCCTGAAGGGAAAGGCAGCACTGAAACGTAATGGCATGACTGACACAAACACCTGCATGTGCTGCTCAGGGGCCGGGGCTCAGATTACAAGCTGTTGCTGGACGTATATTTGTGTGTGTGTGTGTGTGTGTGTGTGTCTAAACCTTCATAAAGCAAGTACTAACAACCAAATCCGAAATTTTCCTTCTTTTCTTTCACTTTAAATCTGGCATTAATATCACCGCTCAATGCTAAATCCCTTAAAGGCTGTCACAGACCGACTGTAACACTGACACCGCCACCTGATGCACTCTTGACCCTCATGAATGTTGGTGGACAAGGGGGCTTGTGGGTAACAAGTGTCCAATGGGAAACTCACCCTCCATGATGGATATGTGCACCGCTCTCCGTCGAGTGCGAGGCACACTGCTGAGCCGTGGCCCGTGAGTGATGGATGGACAGCTTCTGCTGGGAACCAGGCCAGCCCTGTGAACACACACACACACACACACACACACACCACACACGTACAGCATGACATCAATCCCTTGAATTCTCTTAGTACAGTAAGAGCTACACATGCAGCAAACAAGACAAGGGCCACTACCATGACAGAAACACAGACAGGCACACGTACACACACACACACTACAATTGATGTTTGAGCTATTAAGCGAATCAGGACAGCTTTTGGGGACACAGATGTGCATACACAGAAACAACCCCCCCCTCCTCCTTCTCCTTCCCAGCCTAAATCCCAGTCCAGACCCAGGCCAGGTGGAGCGGAAGCCCGACCGTCCAGAGCCGCCGCCGCCACACGTACCTGTGGATCTCAGGTGGCTCCCGCTTGATCTTAGCGCTCTGTTCCATCACCTCTTTGGCCACTCTCCCACTGTGACGGCATGAAACCAGATCAGCATCTTTCCCAATAACCAACACACAGACACCCACACTCCCGTTCCCAATGTTCAACCCGTTCACACTTTTTAAAAAGCTCCATATTGTCCGCCCGGTTCCTAATTTACGAAAAAGGCGGGGGGAAATCTCATCTAAAGCCAAATCTCGGATATTTGTTTTTCTTTATTATCAAACCTCCTTTATATTTCCCACTGTGCCTTGCTGGTCCAAGTCAGTGTGCTCTCAGTAACTGTGAGTGACCGTGAAATACTGCTGCTGCACTTTATAAGCGACTGTTATTAGATAAACCTTCTGCAGCCCTCGTCTTGCAAACTCCTCTCTTTGAGCTCTAAAAGCCCCACGCCATGACTGATGGCTTTGTGTCCTCTTAGGGCGGACATGATGTGCTACAATTCAGTGTTCTATAACAAGGATGCTCTGACCGGATACTGGTACTGACTCAAATAGCTGGATCGGGTATCAGAAACAATCAAGTCGATCTATGATATAAAATTACTTGCTTATAATATTAATATTTGTGTGGTCCTGGGGTTAATTTCTGAATGAAACAACACAAAATGTTTCTAAAAGGTTTACACGTGAAGCGTTCATTTCTTTTTGCTGGTGGAGTTATTATTACTTTCTTACATTTGATCAGACGTTTTTATTGAGGGCAACTTAGAACAGAAGTAGAGACACTTTTTAATAGTAACGCAGAATTAAGAGTCTTGCTCAGGGGCCGCCCTGGGATTCGAACCCCACTTTATATGGTCCCATTTACACCATTTATCATATCGAGAGACAGTGGACCACCACCACCTCTGATCCCTAACAAAAAATATGAGAGCACAGATGCGAGGTAAAATCGAGCAAAACAGACACTACGAGAGCACAGAATAAGCACTTTGGTTCACTAAAAGAGTGCTCGGGTCACAAAGAGCGCTCACTTCTCAGTTTTCTGCTCGCTTTGTAAGTAAAAACCGAAATACATCAGAGATTCAAGGCCCGGATGGCTGACTGCTAAAGTTAGCAAACAATATTTATCCAGTTTCACTGACGCATCTATAACATCTAGCATCTATATCTGATATTGAGCACGGAATTGCCACACATCGAAAACTTTCACGTTTCATATGCAAAACTGTTACAATGTGTTGATGGTGAATGTGGATTGATAGTTTTTGGTGTATTTCCTGTTTTAATGACGAAGGAAGCAGAAAACAGAGAAGTCAGCGCGCACTAGCAAGTAGCGAGCGCTCTTAGTGAACTGAGAGGTCTTATAGTGAACTGAGCGCTCTTTTAAGCCCCTTTTCCACTGCTCTGGTTCCCGTGCCGGTTCCCAATTTTGGAACCGGTGCCGCCCTTTTCCACAGAACAGAAATAGGTGCCGATGCCCTAAAACCGGCTCCGAACCGACCCCTAAACTTTGCTGGTCTAGAACCGAGAACCCGTGACGTCACAAGAGGTGGGTGGAGTGATAGGTAGCGTTGGAAGAGAAAATGGCGGAGAGTTAAAGTCCGGTAACGTGGAGCGCGGAAGAAATTAAAGCTCTTTTAGCAATATGGACGTCCAGATTCAACAGAAATTAGAAGGTGCACATAAAAATCGAAGGCAGATGAAGAAATAAAGGAAAAACTAAAAGTTGCAGGCTTCGTCCGAACAAGCGTTCGTTTAGTGGGCTACTGAGCTCCCTGGTCAGTGTAAATGCAGTTCAGCACCGGCCGAGCACTAGAACCGACACCTGGCACCAGCACCAGTGTAGTGGAAAAGAGATATTAGTGAATCAAGTACTGATGAAGATTTAAATGGTTTAAATGATAAAAAAGGCAGTTCAACAGGGGATGTCGTCATCCCCATTATTGTCTACACATCACTAGGGTAAGAAGTTGAAGGGGCCTCTCTGGACGTTCTCCAAATGGAGAACCACATGTGCCCTTTGACCTCTTGAAGGGGGCAAGAAAAGTTTAGACACTCCACAAGGGAGGCTCATTTAGAAGGCCTTAAACTTAAAGCTAAAATATCTAAATCCACTCAAGATGTAAAAACCCAAACATAGTTAGAAAAGCTGTATTTACATTGAGTCTGATGGTGCCTTACACTTTACAATTTAAAGTGCCTTACAGTTTTTGGTTGATACCCGAGCCCAAGTGTCTGTAAAGGTTTCAGTGCATCCCTATTGTATAAATACAATTGAGTCACAATATCTATGTGTCAGTTATATATACTGTAGGTTTTGTGTATCAGTCCTATATGATCATTATTTGACATTTTTACCAATTAGAATTTAGCCTAAGCCCATTCCATACGTCTGTTCCTGCTACTGTTGTCTACACTGTCAAAAAGGAGAACATTAGTAAAGCTCGTCGCAAGTCAGCTTGAAACAAAAGCCAGCAGCGGTTCACATGCTGTCACACTGACCATGTGGCACTAAGGGACAGTGGAGTGTTTTATAGCAGGGTCGGGAGGTGGGTCCCCGCGGGGGAGCTCTCCTGGTCCGCTCTGCTTCCTTTGCAATGACATCATTCACTCGTCCGTCTGCACTCACCTGTAGCGGAAGCGACTGCCCTTGAAGAACAAGTTGCTGCTGGACACGGTGCGCACCTGACTTGACTTCTCCAGCCTGCAGGATCACCGAGGACACAAAACGTGAGGAGGGTTAACACTGTGGAACGTCCGGTTTGCTTTTATCAAGGCAGCATTACTCACTCACATTGAGTTGATTTTAAAACGTCTCAGTCATCCCCCAAAATAGTGACTTTGGATGGATCGCCGCATTCAAATATGTACTGTTTCGAGAACAGCATCCTCTTGAGGCTCTTAATTCATGTATAAAACGTCTCAGATTGTCAGGAGGCTTCAGTACTTGAGTAGTCAGGGGTCCAAGCACAAGTGCTATGGAACCCTATTGTAATTGTTCTGTTTCGTCTTTATTATTAATATAATTTTTATTACTTGTTTTCCGACAAAACAGATTGTGCAGGTTGATCCGTAAGTCGCAGAAAACATAGGCTAAAAAGCATAGTGAGCGGCCTATAATTGGTGGTACAGCAAAGGAAAACGTGTTTTGGCCTCCAGGGGCGCTAAAAATGCTACGTAACTTTATGCAATCTGATTCACTTAAGCACTAATTACACAATGCCACTATTTGAACAATAGAGGACTCTAAAAAAATTGCAGCGATATTTTACTTGGTATTTTAACTGACTTTTTATATTGATAGAGTTTGAACAATATTGCAACACTGGCAACTTTCATGTTTTGCTGTAATAAAGCAAAAAAAGAAGATTTTTTACTGCAAATAAATTAGCTCTTGCATAATGAAAAAAACGGATTCAATGTCGGCATCCACAGAATACTGTATCTAACATGTGGCACTGTAAGATGTCCTTGTTAGGGATGCACTAATACTGGTACCGATACCACCCCTCGTGCAGTTACTCGTACTCGTAAAAAAAATTCTCCAATACCTACTACCGATACCACATGTGTAGTTATGTTCATCGCCACGTGGACGCAGTGTAAATGCCACAACACTTGCCAAATAAACTGTGCGGAGATAAAAATGTCAGCCATCTTTTTTAATAAAAAACCTTCTACTTACCTTTCCGAAAACAGCTTAAATTTGACATGCAGCACTCTTTTTTGATAGTTACAAAATGTTACAGAGCCAGTGTATTAATATTTTATTTAATTGTTGTTGCTTTTTTAGATTTTGATACTTATAAAACAAATAAATGGATAAAAAATTAGTATCATTTATTTTATAAAATGGCATAATAAGGCTCAAGTGTACTTTAATTTATACTTTGGTTTTGAAAGTGTTTTTTTTGAGTTTAGACTACTTAATATTGGTTAAAAAAAAAAAAAAAAACCTTCTAAAAAATTCTACTATTATTGTCATTGTTATTAATAACAGACCTACACAGGTATCGGTACTTGGTATTGGTGAGTACCCAAAAATAAATATTGGTACTCGTACTCGGTCTCAAAAAAATGGTATCCGTGCATCCCTACTTCTTATCATAAATTATTTTTATAGTAAATGTGTGCCTATTTCATATATAACAGCCTGACACACATTATTAAAATCCAACTTAGTATTCACATGGATGTATCAGTGTTCATTACCAGCTAAATACTTACGCACTGTTAATTTCATAATCCTCTAACACTTTCACTAAAGTGGCTGAGCTTTTAACATTTACAAGTGGCGTCATTTGGATTTTACTCTACTTAAGAGGAGTTCTGATACTGAAAACTGACTTACACACCACTCCCTGGTTCTGTTTATCATGTCTTCAGGATAAGGTCTGTGGGAACTCAAAGGCTAAGGCAGAAAGCGTCCCCTGGGAACACTTTGTGGCTCCTTATCGGCAGGGTTTGGCGTCCCCTTTCAAAAACACAGGCTTCACTGGTAACAAACACTCAGCCTTTCAATTATGCATCTCGCTTTACCTCATGTTATAAGCTCAGCCCGGCTCAGAGACACAATTTAACTTCAGTTGTTTTAAAAATGGAGTAAACCTTAAAATTTCACTTTTAAAAAGTATTACTAAATCAAAACTATACTGGAATATGCTGGACCAAAAAAAAACAAGATGTATAAAGATACACAGCATGTTTTATATTGAAAACTGTATTGCACTGCTGCCTTAAGACACTTCTTTAGTCCTTAGACGAAGATTTAAAGAAAGATGCGACGGATCATGAAAGAGTCAAATAAAATTCAGTGATGCAAAAATATGAAAGAACAATTAGCCACTTAATATCTTTCTTTACAAGAATAGAAGTTTCATTAAAAATCCTTATTCAGATTGTAAAAAGAACAAATCGACTTGTTTTTACATGAACAAGAACGCACTTTAAACCTCCACCAACAACTGACGCTTCATATTAGATCAGTGACTCTACCTCCCTCCTGAGTCTAGTAAGAGTATAGCTTCTCACTTTCACAGACCTTCCTAATGTTGCAGGCCGCCCTGTGCCACGCTTTCTTTTAGTCACGTCTACAAGAGGCAAGCCAAGAACGCTCACAATTAGTCACGACAGCCATAAAAACCACGGTAGTTCCTTAGGGAGAAGCTGGGGGTGTGTGTCCTTGTCTGCTCTCCAACCATCACTTAACCCAGAAGGCTGATGTCTGGCACGCGAGCAGGAGATGGCAGCCACGCGTTTTAGAAGAGTTACGGCCTGTTAAATCACGACCAAGGGAGAAGCTGAAACAGGGAACGACATTGTCATTTCCCCTCTCAGATGTGAGGAGATGAGAGGGACTGGAGTTCTAAGGTGTTGGTGTTTCCCTACTTGAAATTCTGTTCTTGATGTCATGCTGTAGTTCATTGAACATTCTGATGCTGATGTATTTCCAAAGATTTTGATAAGCCTCTGAGGAAAAAAATCAATTTACTTCTCAACTGACCTGCGTTATCCATCATTTAAAGTAAATGTGATTGTGATGTGTAACAACATGAAGACGAAGAAGGAAGTGTTCTGTTTGTCTCGAAAAGGACGGACAGGTGAATGTTTTTATTGTTTTTATTGTTTTTATTGTTTATATTGTTATTCTGTTGATCCTTTGGATCCTGTTAACTGTCTTTATTACTACTGCTGCTGTTTCTAAGGAATTTCCCCATTGTGGGATTAATAAAGGTAATCAATCAATCAATCAATCAATTTGAACTCACTTGTAGAAGGCCTGATTCTCCACTCCACACTTCCAAAGGTGTTTGCAGGCCTCTGGGGTGGGTGCAAAGTATGTTAAGATAATCTTTTTGTCCTGTGAGTGGTAGAAGAAATAAAAGACATGTTTATATGTGATTGCATCATCAGCGACCTCTAATATCATATACAATTCCATCTAACACCAATGCCAAAGCATAATTTCTGACTTTATTCTGTTGGAAAAACCATTACAACTTTGATTTTTTTTTGGTTTACATCGTTTACATGTTTTATTATTCTACATTTTTTATTTAGTGGAGTTGGTGGCCTAGTGGTAAGACACTCGCCTTTGGACCAACAGTTTGTGGGTTCAAATCTGACCACTGGCAGTACCAACACTGGGTCCCTGAGCAAGACCCTTAACCCTAAGTTGCTCTCAGGGGAACTGTCCCTGAAATTAGGAAATGTCTGGATAAGAGCATCTACTAAATGCTGGTAATGTAATGTAATTTGAATATTAGCCATTCTTACATAAACTGCATCCAAGAACCCTTACGTTGGTCAATATCACTATAAAGTGCCTTTGAAGGTCCCCATCTGAATCACACCCTCCTCTTTAATATAATGGAAATTTGAGCTTTTATAATAAAAGTACAGTCATTCAGACACATTTGTACAACGATTAGCATCTTGAAATGGGATTTTAAAAATTTTATTCCGTTTTCTTTAACTGCGTGTAGGTGATTTTGCCATGTCCCACGCACAGCCCTGTGAACATCTATGAGTGCAAATATGAGTGTGATTAAATAACCAGGGATTCCAAGTCTCTCGGAATTTGGCCCTGACAGGGTGGACATGTTTTGTAATTTGCTCATATTTTGACATCCTGCACTTAATTATGGAAAAGTGTTTAAGCTAGACCATTATGCATTTCTAACAGCTTTATTACTTAATGAAATAAATACGACGTGAAATGAGAAATCTCACTTCTTCTTGAAGAAATCATAATGTCTTAAAGGCACTTTATTGTGACATTGACCCAAATCAGTAATTAAATTATATTAAACGTTTTTTGTAGATTAAACAAAATGAGAAATGTGCAGATTGTCTAGGTTTTCCTTTTAAGCTGCAAAAAAGTTGACATGTTTTTTTTTTTATTTCCCTATTCTGCAATGTAATACATGCACATACTCGCATCACGATGCCGGTTTAGAAACAATATATCATGGCGGCAAAGCCCGAATCTTAAAATAGTGTCTCACCTCCTTCTGATTTGCATATATATGGAATGTCTTTCCCTCAAACTTCAATTTGGTCACTTCGTTCCTGTTGGAGACGGGAGAGATTTGTGTCCAAATGACTACAATGCGGAACCGTGAATTAACAATCACAAACAGAAGCAGAAGTTGTTAGAAGTAGTTAGACTGATGATGCATTCATATGCTCTCACTTGTGTTAAGTATGAAATAACTGGACGAGCCTGACCAACTATGCACAAAGTTATATACAGTTACATACACAAATATTTTCAAATGTTGACTAATAGGTGGACTAAATTATAGTGCATCTTGAGGTGGCCGAACCCGTTGAAACAGCCAAACCTGCTGGACAGCGAGCTGATGAGGGATAACTGGACACCTGTCTGCTCTGTGGCCCATACAGACAAGCAGATGGCCAGGCCTTGTTGATTGGGAACATCTAACACAATATAACGTAACCAGCTGTGTTTTGTATACTTCGGGACATGGGAGACGATCCACTGCTGGCAAAGAGTGACTCATAATTTTTACTCATCATAAGAGAGAGAAGTGGGGGTGGGGGGCAGTATGAGAGTGAGAAAGGACAGACACGGACATAGAAGATGTAAAAGAAAGAGTGAGTCAGAAAGAGTAAAAGAGCTTCTCAGGGCTGTGTCTGGAAGTTCGCTGAAGACAAAGGAATTGCTTTAGTTACTCACCATTTAAGAAAATGGACTCTCTTGTTCCCCTGAAGCACAACAAAGCCAAATGGAGTGAAAGCGAGAAATGCCGGGTTCCCGGACACGTCCTGTCAGAAACAAGGAGAGGGCAAATTCAGCATCGCCAGTCACAGGCCAGAGCGGTGTGGCGTTCAACAAAATTGCTTATTTTGGGGGTTTATATTTAGATCATTTCAAATCATGGTTTAGGTTAAACACCTCAAATCTGTCCTGGTGTAGATTCTCTAATTTCCTAAATAAACTCCCACTTGAACCCTCAACACATCTGATGTTTTTGACTTTTATGCCCACACTAGCCCCTGCTTTCTGGCATCCTTTATACACTTTAACAATCAGCTCACCACCAAACCTAGATTTGAGTTTTACATTTGGAACTGGTTAATCTCCTAAATAATTTGGGTACCTTGAATCCCTCTTTTATTCCTCAGTATCATCCACTTGAGACTTTTACGCAGAGTTGCTCATTAGGGGTTATACAAATTTCTAAGAGGCATTCTAAATAAAACATCTTCCATAAGAGGATAGTAAAAAATCAACAAAAAAATAATAACTGCATTACATGCAATGGCGTCAGTCTATTTTATTATTGCATTAAAACATTCTCATATTTTTGTCAAAATTATTCTATGAACTGAGTAACCTGTGCAACCTTTACAACTTTCACTTCTCTCCCTGACTACAGATTAATGCAGGGGAGAGTTCTTTTTGTGAATAGACCCTAAAGGGATTTTGACATACACACAAGTCCAAGCTCCTGGAAAAACACAGTCCTGTACTATGTTGTACTGACCACATAACCCCTAACTTGATTTAATAGTGGATATAAGAGACTATGGAAGGTCCATCTCACCTTACACGGATGAGGATCCACCCCATACGTCTCCAGCATCTGTGCTTTCTGCAGGAAGTTTAGCTCGGACGTTTCTGGAGTTTGCCCCCTACGGGAAGACAATGCGATTAGAAACGTGGACATTTCTATCTGAAACAGCCTTGTCAATACTTTGTACAGCAAGCTGCACAGTGGCACTGATATTTGTACTGTATTTGTACCATGACAATTTGGTTAGCATACTGTTCATTTGGTTATTACCGGTTTTGAAAAGAAATATGCAACACAACTGCCTGTCTGACTCAATAACTAACACTACACACAGAGAAACAGAGAGACTCAGGAGGAGCTTCTAACTTCTTAACCAGGACATGACACCACTACTTCCTTAATATAACACAAACTTATGTTAATTCTGTACTGTATGTTTTATGCTTATATGTCACCCATCTTAAAGCCTTAAAGAACTGTATGTGTATTTGTTCATTCTGCAACAATGCACACTGCACTTTAAAGACAGTTTCGATAGTTTTCTACTGTAATACGCTCATGTACAGTCACTGTCTACAGTACAACATATATTAAAGATTTTCCGTATTTTCTATACTCTGTGTATACATTTTATTCTAACTCTTTACTTTATTATAAGATTTTTAACCTGTAACTTTTAATTTACTTCTTAATCCTATTTTTTGATTTCCGCAGTCTTTGCATCGTTCAGGGTACATCTCACTATATGTCGTACTTGATTAACTATATATGTGACAAATAAAGACTCTTAAATCACAGAGAAAAGTTAGAAAAGCAAGACTGATATCACCAAAACGACCGAAAAAGAACCCTCTCAAGTATGACTGCCGTATTTAGATATGGGCCGATTATGTTGACAAACATCAAAAATATCGATTTTTCTTTTTTGGTCTGATATGAAAGAAAAGGTCTTCAAAATGAATCTGGTCTCCAAAAAAGAAAAATCGATATTTTTGTGATGTTTTTCAACATAATCGGCCCATATCTAAATAAATAGAACGCCGACTTCCGACTCATTACGGCAGATCGGGTCACATATGACTGTCAACTCATGTGGGCACAAAGAATGATGAGATTAAAACAGCAGTGTAAGATTACTATTAATATTTCAAAACGAACATGATCCCTTTTTTTATTTTTATTTTTTTTATCTGGGATATATCCAAAATGGAATCATTTGACCTATTGTTCCAATAAATATCATATACCCTGATCAGAGGTGGGCAAAGTACCTAACTTTAATCACTTAAGTGAAAGTACAGATAGCTCTAGTCAAATACAATTACTCCAATACAAGTGAAAGACGTACAGGAAAAAAATTATTCAAGTTAAAGTACTGACGTACTTGTTTTAAAAAATACTGAAGTATTAAAAGTACATTTTCTTTCACCGCATTGTTCCATTATTCCACAACACGTACAATAGCTAATGCCCCTGACTAGCTTGTAGAAGCTGTAGAATAAGCAACTGGTAGAAAGTTACAAAATGAAACACCACCCGAACTGACAAAGAAAATCAGTCATTAATTTATTTTTTTAATTAATTGTAAGACTACACACCCCACAAAACAGCATGGTAGTGTTTTGACCCAGCTCTGGCAGTGTGTGCACACATACAGTATGTTAATCAGGAGGACAGCGCAATAGCTGTAAATGCAGCCTGCTCAGAACATAAAATTAACATTCCAACCTGCTTAAAACCCAGGTCTACATCTCTAAGTTCATGACTTTCCAACAGCAAAATGTTTTAAGTAAGACAAAAAACGGCAAAAAAGTCTAAATTTAGTTTTATAGTTAGTCTACAGGTGTGACATAACCCTACTGATTACTGATACACCAATCACGTTTTAGAAAAAGGGGAACAACATCCACTTCATCCACAGATTTAAAAGTAACGTCACAAGAACCTTGATAGAAACAGTGAATTGAAAAGTACGGTATTTGTCTTTCAAATGTAGTGAAAGTTATAAGTTTCCAAAAAAAAAATAAAAATACTGTAATAATGTACTGCGTTACTGTCCACTTCTGACTGTGACACTATGAAACCATGATATTTCCTGAAATAAAATTCGAATACCACTGCAACCCTGGCCTAGTGCTAGATGTGGCTATGACTCGAGAACTTACAGGCCACTGAGCCTAAGAACAAGGCACTTAACAAACTGCTCCAGCGACAAACAAAATCTATAGTTTATACCGTACACGAATGTCTGCTAAATGCTATAAATGTAACTAAACATAAACAGGCCTTTATTAATCGGTCAGATAGACTGAGGCTCAGCGATCAGGATCAGTTTACTAATTCATTTTTTAATCCACCGGGACCATTCAACCTTTACAGCGCTAATGAAAAGAGCTTTTCTCTCACTCTGTGCGAATGGTTAGCTAAAAGGAAACCCGAACCACTGCAGCCCTGCTACCTGCAGACAGGATTCTATTACTGAAATGTCTGAAAGATCTAGAGGGTCCTTCACTGCATTCCTGGGATAGTTTCCATTATCATCAGGGTGATGGCAGTGTTTAAGTTGGTGAGGAGCACCACTAGAGGGCAACACTGCACTCAGTGTTCTGACGGAAATCTGACGCTTTACCTTCTTATGCAGTCGACTACAATCTGCATCTGGCTTTTACCCACCGCATGTTGACCACAGTCTCTTCAGTGACTCTTGTGGACAAACTTTGGCTTGGGCAGAAGCAACAGGGATGACAGGTACTGCATGTTTCTTTGAGACCAATGCACCTAACCTTGAAAATCTATATAAAAGCTGTGTGCCTTTGTCATCTTCCAGTCAGCTACTGTCCCTTCATTCATCCCTTCCTATATTTGCTCTTTTACACTGTACACAAAAAGACATCTACGCCACCAGGAAGCGTCAATTCACGTCTATCCACCATATAAATTCAGATTTCCATTGAACATTTTAATCTCAATGTAGTATTAATCATATTCATCATTCCACAAGGACTTTCTTGCTTATTGCCAGCAGTTGACAGTGTCATGGTTCACACGCTGTGTATCTCTGTACTAAGCAACGGGCAGCACGGTGGCGTAGTGGTTGTTCTCCGCCTTGCGCCCGTAAGTTCCTGGGATAGGCTCCGGTGACCCCACGACCCCAGTTGGGATTCAGCGGTTCAGATAATGAATGAATGAATTAATGAATTAGAAAAATTGATCAATTTTCCTGCGTCTTCCAAATGCAACAAGGAAGTGAGTTCACTCACATATAACTCAACGTTTTGTGGGAAATGACAGTGATTGGTCAAAAATTGTGGAAAAGTTGAGGTAATTGTTCAAAATTGCAAGGCTGGGATGAATTTGCACGGTTTGGCGTTTTTATTTTGCATTAATAGTTTCGATCGCAACATCGCTAAATCCTGAAATTCTACTGCTATTGCTACCAATAGTATTACTTCAATTCTACATGGAATAAAAACACTGGCATTAATAATTAGTAATGTGAGCTAAATAACTGGATAAAAATAATATTTCAAGCAACCACTAAAGATACCTGCTACATGCCACGTGATCGTTTTAGCTTTCTATTGATTACTAGGCAATTTTTGACAATCTCTGGCCAAAATCACACCAATAGTTGAAAACTGCCACAAAAAGTTCTGAGAATTTCAGGCTGTTTCTTAAAAAATTTAAATCATACACATATAATCCATGAGTCATGAGTTTACCCGTTTATTTAACAGCCAACACTGATTAAACAACAACCTAAACCTTGAAATTACGTTCTTTATCACACTGATCCTCACACCTGTTCCATCAGCTATGTTTATGAGTTTCAGGCAACACATTTGTTCTCAGTCTTTGACATTTCGCTATATGTTTTAACATAAACAAAGGAGAAACGTATAGAAATCTGTGCAAGAACATGTAAACAACATAAGTTCTGTTTTAATCTCTATTTTACTTTCTGAACTTAGATTTTCACAAGACTTACATCAGCTCTGTCTTATGGATCTCTGCGATTCTCCTTTCCAGCTTCTCAGAATGTTTGGGGAAGAACTGGAACTTGGAACTGTAGCCTTCCGGATGCTTCCCCGGGTCGTAGTCCCCGATCTCGGCTGAAGACCGATGAAAAGAGAACAAGGACATTTACACATCAAACAGCTTTACTCCATATGCAGTTAACCTTTCATCGTGCAATCGTTTAGCACTTAAGAGGAGAGATTAGATCCATTAAGTCCTTGAAGCACAGATGTGCATTTGATGATGAGGCTGACCACATGATGCAGAATCTTAGTATATGATGTCGAATGACATTAGTGCTGCACAATATATCATCTCAAAATCTTTACTGCAGCGTGCGCAAGTACAACAGTCACAACAAGTGCAAAGTTAAGACCACTGTTGAGAATAACACCGTTAAAATGAACTGTATTAGTAACAGTTTTATTTATTTCCATAACGGGAAACACATCTAATTATTGTTTCCATCGTTACAACAGATGTTGCTATAATTAAGCTCTCTGAGCCACATGAGCTGCAAAGGCGATATATATTATTATATACAGTATATATAATTTTTAGACTTATTTGATGCAGCATTTTGAGGTGCAATAAATTTATTTATATAGCGCTCTTAACAACAGTCGTTGTCACAAAGCACTTTACATATAACCGGTCTAAACCGGTTAAAATATCAATTGTATCTCACATTGTCCTACAGCAGCATTAAAATAAAAAGTAATTTTGGTTAATTACTTGTTCTATTAAGCAACTATTTCATTCATTAAACATTTTATATTCATTTTATTATAAATAATTGAACATACAGTTGAATTTAAAGTTCCATTAAAGGAGGTAAATCCAAATTCTTTAACATTTTCATTCATTCATTATCCAAACCACTTAATGCCTACTGGGGTCGTGGGGACCGGAGTGCAAACTCCACACAGAAGGGCCCTACGGTCGACCCGTGGATCGAAGCCCGAACCCTGAACCCCGGACCTTCTGGTTGTGAGGCGGCAGCGCTAACCATTGCACCACCGTGCCGCCCTCGCTGACATTTTGAACATTTAAAAAACGTAATGCAATAGTTACTTTCCCTGGTAACTAGTTACTTTTATAATGCTGTAGCTCAGTTAATTTTAATTCTGTAACTAGTTACTATAACTACTTTGTTAAAGTAATATGGCCAACACTGGGTAAGACTAATTAAATCAAGCAAATTAAGTTTGCTACAACTGTTTTGCTGCTTGATACGAAAGGAAAGCTTGACTAGTTCTTGTTCTCAGTTTGCCTGATATTACAATATTTATGCACTTCTTTTGGATGTTAGATAAAGTTCAAGAAGGAATGATTCACTCTCAAATACGTTTTGCTTTATAAAAGTTTAGTTTTTAAGGTGTTTAATTATTTTCCAACCGAGCTATTCATATTATTCAGTTAAAAGTAATTTTATTGTAATATATACAGTATATAGCAAAAATGCCATGTCATTTCATAGTTGCTGAAAGTCTTCTCCTTTATTGCTTTACCTGCGGCATCTCCTCCTTCGCTCTTTCCAGACTGTGCCAAGGTGAAGGGGAAAAGCATGTTTAATTCATCAGGTCATCCCACCCAGACCTCACACTGGCTTGTCAGACCAGTTGTTTCTTTCCTCTTAGCCTCACACTTCCGTCCCTCAAATTCCTTAGGTTCACAAATCTCCGCAGACAAGTGCCACCACGAATGGCCAGCTAAAAGACCTTTCGCTAAAAGATTCATTCATACACGGAAGTTTGCCTCGCTTCAGATTATGAAAAGGCGTTTCTATTTTTTATAGTGGGGGCCTCAATCTTAAAAGGAAGCTGGAGAATCTTAACACTGTGCCTTTCTTTCAAGCAGTGAAAATGTTTGATCAAAGCCATAAAAAAAGATCCTTCGGTATTTACAACTGATAATGTGTAACTCACGTCAGCTAAAAGTGCATTTTTTCTTACATCTTTTCTTTAATCTTTTTGTATCCAAACCATATGTGTTGCACTGAATTGAGACAAAATAATAAAAACAACTAATAGAATAGACATCAGAGGGGTAAAATGAGTAGGGCTGCACAATCATTTCAGCCTTGTGCAAGTCCAATTATAACATTTCTTTCCCGACTCTTTGTCTTAAAAATATTGTAAAAAAATATATATATATTACAAATTTTCCCACACTGTGCAGCCCTAAATATCAGGGAGAAAAGAATTACAACTGTTTATGTCCACCTTACCCTGTAAGATGTAAGCTGCCAGTGTGGCTGCATCAGATGTCTTGCAGAGAAGCCGGCCGTGGTACAGATCCCTCTTGATTTGCAGGAAGACAAGATACCTGCGACCAGCAAACAGGGGTCAGCGCATGTATGAAAACAAGAAGACAACAGCGTTTAATTGACATGACAGATCATAAGCGTACAGATGTCAAGACAATTCAGTGATATTCTGGGAGATAAATTAATCAGGATAAACAGTAGATTTTTATAGATCTGATAGCATGAGAGAGTGATTTTGATAATAATTTCATTTCAATGCCACTGATCATTTCATAAGAAGTTGAAAACACAGTAATAAAGTTAGATTATGCGGAGTACAGTTTTAAAAGGTTGGCTAAATATATGTCTTAAATGCATATATTTCCATTCTGGAAACCATTTTTTTTGCAAATCTAAGTAGCCAAAATCTTCCATTCAAACCAGAGATGCATTTCTGCAAGAAAATGCCAACGTGATTGGTCAAGTTCTGTAACTGTGACATTAAAACTGACCGAGTAGATGATTAAAACACATTGAAGTGAACAGCGAAAGAATTAAGACTAAGACCTATACACTAAGAAAACATAAGAACCGTGTTGACTGTCGTGTGAAAACAGCTGAAGGAACGCTTTCGAGTCTCAAATCCCATGTAATTCTTAATGGGAGAAAATGAATGGCTTCCAAAGGTAAAAATGAACAACAGAAAAAAAGGATGAAAAAGACGAGTGCGGCTGCTGTGCAGTAAGGCATTGAAATTTGAGCTCCATGTTAGTATGTGAGGGGGAAAAAAATGGACAAGCACGCTGCGCGTTTTAGAGTTGGAACACTAGCACAAAACCTGTAGAAGGAATAGTGTTCAGAAAAAGTGTGTGGAATAAAAATCTGATAATTATATGTAACTGCTCGCCGCCCTCACATAATGACTTGAAATGCAACATGTGCAGTAAGTTTCAGTAAATTCTAGGGAAAGCAGACAAATGTTTTTAAATCAATGTATCAATGCATTATTTTGTGACTTACAGAAGAAGTGTAAAATAATACTAATATGGGATGGGTGTTTATGCTCACACTTTTAACAATACTATATACATCATAATAGCAGCTTGTTCACAATGTACAAAATGTAACTGTAATGTGGATTTGGCCATTCAACGACATGAATATCATGAATATCAACTGACTTCAGTTTCTGAATGTTCACAAAAGCCTTCATGTGCTAAACCTGCCTTAATGAGAGATACAATCATTCCAGCCTAGCACACACCTAGCGTTTCATGACCAAAAATAATGAATATGAAAGCATCGATTTCACGTTCCCTCAGGCTATTCTGAATATTTCTTTTTGATGTGGTGAAAATAAATCTGGAGTTTTGGTATTTGGGGGCATAGGACGATGAAACTAGATCAGCAGTGAAGCAAAGTCAAGCCCCAAGGCATCCGTCTGCTGCTGTAGCCTTTCTGGCGAACTGATGATGAGCCTTCAACCTTCCCAACACAACCCAAACCTTTACCTGACCTTCATGAATGGCTGACTGTGTTTATTTGCAGTGTGGACTCAATCTTTTAAATGTGATGTTATCATCAATACAGAGCAAAATCATTGCTGAAAGGTTTTATTCTTACTTCTCTTGAGCCGTATCTGTAAGTACATTTATCAGTAGCTTAAGGAAGAGTTTGAGAAGGCAATCAAATTCATACAAAAACTTTTCACTTTACTAAAATGTAGTGAGTGAGCCGAGCTGGCAGCTAATGGAATCTTCTAACATTCCATTACGTGTTCAAGTTATGCATAATTCTAGTCATAAACTGCCACTGCTTTTATTTTTAGCTAAATGTAGTCTTGCAGCTTTATTGAGCAGGTCCTGGCTGGTTAACTGCATTACAGTTAAGTGGGTTCTTGAATATTTTTCTCTTTTATTTCTTAAAGTTGCATCAATATTTCACTTTCTTATACATAGTGTGACATAAAGAACAAAAAACTCATAAAAATCTCAAGATCCTCACAAACGATGGCTTAGTCTAAAACCAGAAAAAAACGTGGTTTATTCCGAATTGTCACTCCAGTGTGTGTCTGCTTTTATCTCATATGGGATGGGCTCTCACAACCTGGCTACAAGTGACGCCCGGTGGGAACATGGCTATATGTGCCTCTTTAACTTCCCAAAGTAGGCCAGTAGCAGCTAATTCACTTTTTAAGAGGTTTTTCACTTAAGAGGCCATTCGAGGTAAAAAAGCAATTACACCCGCCAAAGTCTCTCTAGGTGACAGCAGCTAAACGGCCACGGCTCTCGCCACCAGTCAATTTCTGGCCTACATATCTGTTGCCGTTTATAACTCCAGCACCTCCCTGCGCATACGCACATTTTCCTTGTCAATGTCATTAGATCCAGCCAAGGACAGCCGGTGCAGGTAGGTTAAACGGTCACTTATCTAATGGCTGCAGTCTTCCTTTTAGAAAGCAAAAGCTTCTGCTAAGCCTTAGGTGTACAGAAAAACTCACAAATATCCAGTTTGTTGCGACACAATGAAATGTGCCAGTTTTACAACGGCTTCTACAAGCCAAAGAAATCTTTAAGCCAAGTGTTGTAATTATTCTCTAATTTCCATTTCTCTATTTTGATTTTGCATGTCTGTATATTAACGCTTTACGCACATATATGATCTTCTATACACACACCTGATAAATAAGCTGCAGTTAAAGACACAAGTTCATCATTGTTATGCATAACATTCTAACAAATTTCTCATGGGTCAGTGCTTTATGCCCCCTTGCCACTTTGGATAAAGGGGCATGTTAAATTAGTGTAAATGTCACAAGCAGCATCAGATTTAAGTGTATCACACCTCATGTTTCAATTATATTAAAAGCTGTGTAAATGACACAAAAGCAGCATGGGGTTTAGTTGTATCACATGTTTAAATTTTAATCACCCTATTCTCCAATTTGCATGCCCATATACTTCCTCTGAACACACATTTTCTTTTAGTTTAAGTGTCCTCATTGAGAATCAAGAAAAATATTAAATTAAAGCCAGCCGTAAAAAGATCAGCCTCACAGTTAAGATTTGCAAATCTAGATAATATATTTAACATTTGGCCATTATGCGCATTAAAATTTTAGCTACTCTTTCCACTTTGTGCCTATTTTCATTTAACCAGTGTTCTGCACCAATCGTATCTGTTTCATGCATGAATTATGAGTCAAAACATATGCATGGTTGTCCACTTAAGTGGACACAGGTCATAAAAGGGTTAAAGGTAAAGTTTTTTATTTACAGGAAAATGAGTTTGGCTTTTTATTGAACCATGACACAATCCATCAGTGCATAAAAATGTTGCACACACGTTGGTGCTGTAGCACTCGAGACCGATCCCAAGACTAGAATTTGAAGATCTCGGTCTTGTCTCGGACTCGGCCATATTTGTACTCGGTCTTGTCATGGACACGGACAAAGAGGACCAGCCAAGACCACGACTCTGAGAATATTACTACTGACTCTTAGAGATCGATGCAGGCATTTTGCATTGTTTATTAATTAATGTTTTAATTACTCAGAGTCCTTTTAACTTACAGAAACCACACACATTATTTTCATTTCCCTGGGTGTGAAATTATTTCTGAGTAATTCCGTGCACAAAAACTGAAGTAATTGTGTAAAAAGGCATTAATTGCATTGTTCGCAATGTAAACACGCGTTAGCGCTCGTGCCTCTCATATGGAAAGCCATTAAGTGCAAAAATGTAGTTCTCTTCCAGAAAGGCCAAAAGTAGCTCATTTAATAGGCCAAAATGAGCCCAAATTATTATTATTATTATTATTATTATTATTATTATTATTATTATTATTAAATAATTTTACTCTGTATCCAGATGGATGCCAAATGGATATAGAAGGGTTTTTCACCTGGCTCTAACCTTATTTTTCTTCAGCGTACTAAGCCATATAATGTCTCTGTACAATAAAAACTCTGCAGGCCTTGTCTCGGTCTCGGTTTAGGTGGTCTTGAATATAACTCTAACACATGTAAATGTTAAATGAATACACTACAAAGAAATATGGCATCAGATAAGTTTATCAATCAGTGAAAGGCAGCATTGTTAGCAGGAAAGTTATGTCATTGGTTTGAGCAGCAGCTGGTTCAGTTGTTGGGCTCAATCAGAAACCATGGAACTGCTATAGCTTCACCCAGTGTTGCATAAGTAGCTTTAAAGGGTGCAGTGTAAATACATTCACCATATTTCAGTGTGGCAACCTGAACTCCTCTCTTCTCTTCTCCCTTGATAGAGATCACTGCATTCTACCATTATTCCTCAACCTTTCCACATAAGTGCAACTCTCTTCAAGCATCTCTCCCTCCCACATTCTGCACACTGTCTCCTTTCCTACGTTCCGCAGCACTCTTGTCTTACATTCTGGCCAGGACTTCACTACTCTTCTCTTCCCTTCTACCACAGTCATAGTCTACAGTATGGAAATGTTTTTGCCCAATACCAGTAATAAATGCTGTTAAGCTCAAAAGCTCTCAGGCTCTAAGAGAAATGGTTTAGTTGTGTTTTCATTCATTCATCATCTGGACAGCAACAGATCCCAACTGCGGTCGTGGGGGACTGGAGCCTATCCGGGAACTTACGGGTTCAAGGCAGGGACCCACCCTGGGCTGGCGCCAACACACCACAGGGCACACACACTCACACCTTACAGGGCCAATTTGGAGTCGCCAGTTAACCTACACTGCATGCTTTGCCCAGCTGTGGGGAGGCAAGCACCCAGGAAAACCACGCGAAGATGGGGGTAATGCAAACTCACACAGAAGAACTCTATGGCCCGTCTCCGCGGTTCAGACCCAGGACCTTCTCGCTGTGAGGCAGTAGCGCCTACCACTGCGCCACTGTGCCCGCCCTCAGCTGTGTATTTAGTGGCAAAAATTCACTGACCTGCTAAAATGTGTTTATACATCTTCATCAAATGAGCTACCTATGAACATTATATATATATATATATATATATGTAACAGTTAAGACGTTGCCCTGTGGTTGAAGGTTGTTGGTTGAGTCAAGAGTGTGCACCACTAAGAGAACTCATGAGAGGTACTGTCCCTAAGCATTGCCCATGTCAGCTGCCCACTGTTCCTTCATGGATGGGTAAAATGCAGAGGTCACATTTCATGTGGTGCACTGTGTGTGTTGCGCTGTGATGTGTTCGCAATGACAAATAATCACTCACTTTGGAACAGAATAAGAATTTTCTTCCCCTATAATTTCTCCACTCATTTTCTGTAATCTGCGCGCACACATTAACACACCCTCACTGAGGTCAATATATTTCAGGTGGCCGAATCAACAGCATTTCATCTGAGCACTTCAGATTTCTCTTCAGATCACAGCACACATGCTATTTTCTAGGTGACCTCATTGTGAGACGCTGAGGAGGAAAGTGGAGAGAGCCGTTCGAAAAGTGAGCTGGGACGTTGCTAGCTGGGGGCTAATCATGTATCATTCAGAGGAATCTGTTAGCAGCCACTGACCCTATATCTCCTTTCAGCAGTCAAGCATAGAGAGTGAGACAGGGCCACATGCATTCATTTAGAGCATTTTAGTCCTCTGTTCTATTTTTGAGCTCGATCTCGGAAAGGTTTCTGAGTGAGGCTTTCACAGATCTCTGCAGCTCTTGAAAAATCCAACACCAAACAGCATTATGCTTTCAATCTGCACTTTTCAGAGATGCCACTTTGTTTAATTATAAAGATACAGTCCATGCAATCTGTTCTCACTCACTGCACACTGGGCTTTCAAAATCATTACACTCCAGTTTATCTACTACCGCTCTAACGTTGCTTTCTCTCTAAGGAGTCCTGCATTAAAAGGAGCAGCGAATGTATCTATCACATTCCTTCTGAGCCCAGTATAACCGTGGGTTACATTTGTACATTTGGGACAGTTTGTGGTGTAATGTTTAGGCCGTTTGCCCCATGGTCAGAAGGTCGCAGGTTTGAATCTCAGACTGGTCAAGGTACTACTGAGGTACTCTTGAGCAAGGTACTGTCCCCAAGCACATGTCAGCTGCCCACTGCTCCTTGGATCGGTTAAATGCGGAGCACATTTCATTGTGGTGTTCTGTGCTGTGTTCACAGTGACAAATAATCACTGACTTGCACTGAAGATTGATTCTTCTCTAGTTCTGACATTTTTACACCTCGTTTAACTGGAACATTTGTTTTTCAATCCTGCCTCTCAAGTTTCGTTCTTTTTGAACTTGATTCCGCATTTAAACATCTTATGTGAGTCCATTTACAATAGTGGTCAGTTTCATGAGGGGGTGAGATGTTTAAGAAAACACAATAGAGTATTTAGAAATAAATAAAATTAAAGAAATTACATATGAATTGGGCATCTTTTTTATGAATAGTGAATTTAATGCAAATATCTAAAAAATAATTAAAAACACACACAGACACACAGTGGACAGCTGTGGACTACTGATTAGTCTGAGTGGTGGTCCCTGGGACAGAAGCAGCTGAAAACCCCTGGATTATATCAAGTTAAAAAGAACATCCCGGTAGTAACTATGGCTGCCCGATCTGCGATCCATGCCCAATCTGTGTGCAGTGCGAAATAATGTAGAAAAAATCATGGGACGCATTGTGATATTATATTGAATCGAATCATGAGACCAGTAAAGGTTCACACCTCTACAATTTACATGCAATTTTATGCAATCACAGTACAGGTCTGAGAACTGCTGTATGATTTAGAAGTGTAGAGTTCCAAATTAGGTGCCAAATTTGCAGACAATCACAGCAGTAATGTGTGTCTGAAATGTCCCATGAGGTCTGAGAAATGATAACTGTCACACAGGGGTAATCAATTCCGGTCCTGGGGGGCCAGTGTCCCACAGGTTTTCCATCCTACTGGATTTCAGAACAGTAACTCCTGGTCTCAGGTAGATAACCACGAGAAGAGACTCATCAGGTAGGATGGAAAACCTCTAGGACACCGGCTCTCCAGGTTCGAAATTGATTACGCCTGCCCTCTGCATGTCTGAGAAGATAAAGAGACAGAGAAAGGAAATGTCTTCACTTGTGCCAAGCTCAAAGCCTGAGCAGACCAAACTGAACCGGGATTGAGACTGACTTTCATAAGGAATGTGGAAGTAGAAGGACCATCTTTTATTCATCATTTGCACTGTCTGCAAGAAGAAATTAGACCAAGTCCTAACATTGGACCTCAACTGCAAGCCTGAAAACTGAGAAGCACTGAAGTGCCGAGTAGCTCAGTCCATTTTCAGGTTTATGTTCTTACCTGGTGATTTCCTCCTTCAAAGCAGCAGGGTCAGGTGGGTAGAATTTGACCCTCAAACACATGGTAAATGGAGGCTGAGCTGTTGGAGAAAAGGAAGGTCTTAATTTAAAAATCATCTAATAATTGCAAATAAACTGGAAGAAAGACATTTTTAGTCATCTCAAGGTCTCAAAAACTATGTTTTTACTTTCAGCTTAATCAGTTATGTGTGAGGTTAGACAGACAGCTCAAAATGTAAAGCTACATTTAATTAATCATGCTATAAAATGTGACCTGATCTGGCGAAATGAGTCACAGTGACTAAAAATTCAAAATGATACTTTAAAATGATATCTTAGTCAAAGTGATATCTTGAATGGTTGTAAAGATACAACCATTTGAACTATGCCATCTTTTTCCAACTGCGTTTAAAGTTATCTGTTGATATGTTTAGTAATCCTTAGCATCTAAAGGGATACACCCAGTATTTTACAACTAAAATGTACTAAAGTCATTTTACTAAATTCATGTTTTGCCCTTTCTGGGAGAGAAGTGGAGCGTTTTAGTGAGTGATGGTGTTCCACATGAGAGTCAGGAGCACTTTTTTACACAGTTACTTCTGTTTTTGTGCACAGAATTACTCACAAATAATTTCACATACAGAGGAATTAATATCCATTCAAGTTCAAAGTCTTGTAGTTCTGACGGTATGTGTGTGGTTTCTGTAAGTTAAAGGGATTCTGAGTTATTTTAAAAAATCATAAACAACGCAAACGCGTGCATCGGTCTTGAAAAGTTTTTAATATTTTGACGAGTTTCAACTTCAAGTTAAATTTCAATCAATTAATCAGTCAATTTAAGTACCTTTACACAATGATCTTGATTATGACATTTTGGGAGATGAATTTTGAAGATCTTTTCTTTCATATAAGATCAAAAAAGAAAAATCTATATTTTCAACGCTTTTTAGGTTCATCTCAAAATTAGAATGTGCAACGTCTATAGACAGTTTGGGTCACAAATAAGCAGCATTAATGTCCCTAGAGATGATGCTCAATTATGGCAATGAAAACCATACTTACATTTCATTTGCTTGACTATCGACTTGGTGAACTCCAGCCAGTGCTGCAACGGGCAAAATGAGAATGTTAGTGGGATAATGTAATACAAATGCACACACAAGCACCGAGAAATACACCCTTTTTTGTTCTGCAGTTTGCATTGTCATGCAAATCTAGTTGGCTTGACTCTAAAATCTCACATTCTAGCTCGCTCACTCTCTGCATGTGTGTGTTCAGGGGTATAGGGCACATCTATACCAATAATTTCCATTCTTTCCCCTCGGGAATCAAAAATTAGCACGTTGTTGACGCCACACTGAGAGTCTGTCAATACCATCACACATTACAGCTTATATGTCACAGCAGTTAAACAAACCTGCCACACAAAAAAGACCCAGCAATGTAGGATTACATTTCCAATCAGTGTGACCTGAAGCTTTCCAGGTTTGATCTGTTAGCTAAACCCATCACATTTCTGGCTGGCCTGTTGTCTCTGGAGCATATTTAGCCAATGAAGAGCAATCCGGAGAGAAAGGCATGAGTTCAGATGTCATGGTGTAAGCCTTGTCCTGTCTTTACAGGTTTACAGCATGTAGGCTCACATGCCTGCTCTGCCCTCATTATTATTTATGTCACTCAATTCGAGGGGCTCCCAAAGGGGGTCAACACAAAAAGGAGGCATGACGGTGTGTGTATGGGTCAAGACAAAGTCTGTAAATTCAGTTCTTTGTTCCTCGCTAGATCACTACAGCTTTCCTTTTTTCTGTTAGGAAATCACATGACATGATACAAGGCATCTCTGAAAATCTCTACATCACTGACTCTGTATTATACAGTTAATAATCGTAAATGTCATTTGTTGAAAGAGATGAATGTCTATGGGAAAATAATTAGCCATTTTTCAAAGCAATAGCCATGGCGAAATACTCCTGAAACAAATTAGATTGTAAGAATAGTCAATAATCTTGATGCTAGTCTGTTCTGGTTCTAATGCATATTTACACTGCCATAGAGTCAACGTTAGTCTTTTATTCCATGCTCACATTAGAAGGATTTTAACGAGCCAAGCAATGTTAAAAGAGGTTACTGTACAGCTAGGGCAAGATCTTTGGGGTCACACTGATAAGCTGTATGTGATTTGCCTCAGCTCATGAGCAAGGTACCGTCCCCAAGCACTGCTCCCTGGACGCTGCCCATGTTAGCTGCCCACTGCTCCCTCACGGATGGGTCAAATGCACAGGTCACATTACGTTGTGGTGCACTGTGTGCTATGGTGTTTTCACAATGACAAATAATCACTCACTTTCACTCTGCCTTTGAATTCATCCATAGACTAAAGCCAGGGTCATTTATTCTATATCAGGCTTATTTATATCAGCTTTTTTAGAAGCGCCATTTGATTTTGCATTCTCTAATCCTTTCCGATGACTCCTACATTAAACTGCATATTGTACTAAATGAGCTTATACAGTTAAAGTAAAAAGTATGTGAGCCCCTTGGAATTTTCTATATTTATGTCTAAATCCCATATAAAACATAGTGATATCTTCATGTAAGTCACAATAATAAACAAACACAATGTACTGTAACTAAAGATACACAGATTTTCAGAGAATTCTTGACCATATTGTACAAATCATTCAAACTGTGAAGCTGAAGGTTGGAAAAAGTAAGTGAACCCCAAGCTAATGACTTTTTTAAAAAGCTCACTGACGTCAGAATTTAGCACACCTGGAGTCCATTTAATGAAATGAATTCAGGGGTGTAGCCTAGAATGACTTTGGTTGATAAAAACTGCTGAAAAGTTTGAGTTTGGGCTTTTGACAAGAAGCATATGCAGACGGGAATCATGCTTCGCACAAAAGAGCTGTCTGAAGACCTACAATCAAGAATTATTCATTTACATAAGCTGGAAAGGGTTACAAAGTCATCTCAAAGATCTTACATATTCATCAGTCTACTGTTAGGCAAGTTGTGTATAAATGGAGACAATTTGGTGCTGTGGCTACTCTGCCTAGAAGTGGGCGTCCCACCAAGATGAGCACAAGAGCACAACGCAAAGTGATCTTTGAGGTGAAGAAGAACTGTGGAGTCACAGCGAATGACTTGAAGAAGTCATTAGAACTGGATAACATCTGTGTTCATGAATCAACAACACGTAAAACACTGAACAAGAAAGGAGTCCATGGCAGAGCACCAAGAAGGAAGCCACTGCTGTCAAAAAAGAACATTGCTGCACGCCTGAAGTTTGCGAAAGAACACTTGGACACTCCACAACGGTACTGGGAAAATGTTTTGTGCAGTAATGAAACTGAAATTGAACTATTTGGGAGGAACAAGCAGAACTTTATTTGGCGTACGAAAGAGCACTGCATATCACCATAAGAACACCATCCCTACAGTAAACTATGGTGGAGGGAGCATCATGATTTGGGCCTGCTTTGCTGCATCAGGGACTAGACAGCTTGCCATCATTGAAGGAAAAATGAATTCCCAAATTTATCAGCAAATTCTTCAGGACAATGTGAGAATGTCTGTCTGGCAACTGAAGCTCAGGGTGATGCTACAGGACAATGACGAGTGTTGGGAAGGTTACTTTTAAAATGTATTCCACTACAGATGACAGAATACATGCCCCAAAATGTAGTTTGTAACGTATCCCGTTAAGTTACTCAACGTGAGTAACGTATTCTGAATACTTTGGATTACTTCATATATTGTCATGCTTTTTACAACTACATGAATGTAGCAATCACATCCTGCAAATTCTTGTTTGTTTTTCTCTACCAATTGGCTGTTAAGCCCAAATCTCCCTGAATAGACAATATATTTACTCTAAAGGAGCAAACACGAAATTTCCGAGTAAGAAATGCATTCCTGCCCGGGCACTGCTGGCTCTGTTGTGCTGGCTCTGGGTCCATTGTGTAACTGACGCCACCAACATTAACAGGGCGCTTACATTAGAGCCACTTATTGCGTGTTTTGTTTGGGTTTCCGGCAATGCGTGGAATTACCAAAATTAGAGAGGGGATAGAGAGGGGATAGCCTCACATATGAAACAGGAAAAGACCGCTGTGTAATCCATTTATTTCAACAAAGTAACTGTATTCTAATTATCACCTATTTAAACGGTAACTGTAACGGAATACAGTTACTCATATTTTGTATTCTAAATACGTAACGCCGGTACATGTACTCCTTTACTCCCCAACACTAACAATGACCCCAGCAAATCCACAGCACAATGGCTTCAGAGGAACAAAATCTGCCTTTTGGAGTGGCCCAGTCAGAGCCCAGATCTCAGTCCTATTGAGATGCTGTGGAATGACTTGAAGAGAGCAATCCACAGAAGACAACCAAAGAATACGGAAGAGTTAAGGCAGTTCTTCAGGGAAGAATGGGCTAAAATTCCTCCCACACGATGTGTAGGTCTGATCTGCAGTTACAGGAAGCGCCTGGTTGAGGTCATTGCTGCCAAAGGAGGGTCAATCAGTTATTGAACCTAAGGGTTCACTTACTTTTTTCACTTACTTCCACTACCACTGTGAACGCTAAATACGTTTGTATAATAAAGACATGAAAGAGCAGAACTTTTTGTACATTACTGGCATAAGCTCATTGTGTATATCAGTACCTGTGACTGAGATGAAGGTCAGATCACCTTTTATGACCAATTCATGCAGAAAACCGCAAAATTCCAAAGGGTTCACATACTTTTTACTTTGACTGTATATTGCCAACAAAGGTGAAGACTTTTGTTCTTTTGGAATCAATATGTGTCCAGTAAATTTGCACAAAAGGATTTAATTTTCTTATTGTAGTGTCAGGTCATATTTCAAACAATATGTCTAGAAAAACATATCTTTTTTACAAGCTATTCAGTATTTGGATTACATTACCAAATTGAAAATAGATGTTCCTAGAGTTGAAGGGAATGCTAAAATTGGCAATCACACAATCTGGGTTGACACAGATGTTGGAGTATGAAATAAGGCACTCTACTGATTTGCTCTTACTATCAAATTATAACAAACCAAGACTTGGCTGTCCAAATAAATATCACCCATAAATTAATCCCAAAACCTATTCTCTTTGTAACTAGAGAGAGAAGAATTATATACAGTATATAATCTAAAAGAGGATCATGATCAGATTGTGGGACCAATCATGATTTCAGAATTACAACATTTAGACTGAAAATAAAAACCATCCAGAAAACCACCAAGATTTGATCTTAATATTTCTTTGAAAGATGCAAAGCATTATATCAATAATGCTACAAGATCTGGGGATAGAACACAATACATGTTTTTTGAGAGTTGATACTATAAAAGTATAACTTGGAATTTGTCAGAAGAAATCTGAAAAAATAATAAATGACTGACAGATGATGGATTGAACAAGATTACTGCATATCACAGTTTCTAAGGAAAGAAAGATACAGCAGTAGTCTTTCCTTTGCCTGGCTATTTCATTAATTAAGGCAATTCTAACGATCCTGCAATCAATGCCAAGAAATAGATGGACAGCATTTGATCTGACACTGCACTAATTGCTGAAAACAAAAATGAAAAAGTGAGAAAGCTGATTTATTGTTCCACAACAGATTAAAAGGAGAAGCACTAACTGATTTTGCCTTTCTTTTCTACCAGACTGACAAATCTGGACAAGATACTAGATCCAAACTTTTCATGATCAAAACAACTCTGGGATTTCCTGTAGTATTATAAGGACATGAGTTGGATCGATGATGGTTGAAGAAAAGGCAATCAATGCTTTTGAGCTTTTGTATTGTAGAAGACCTTTCAGAAGACCAGATTTCAGTAAGTACAACCAGATGGCTCACTGATAGGATTGAGACAAATACTCAAATACTTTGGCCATACAATGAGAAGAATGCATCGACCCGATACGTGTGTCTGATATCGGTCCGATATCAACGCAAATAGCTGGATTGGGTATCGGAGGCATTGGGCCGATCTATGGAACTGATCTGTTCAGTTACAGTATAGGTTTTTCTATGTTTGTCGCCTCAGGCTTGCTTGTTGGGGGGTTTAGGCCGGTTATATATAAAGTGCTTTGTGACAATGACTGTTGTTAAGAGCCATATATAAATAAATTTGAATTGAATTGAATTGAATTGTTTGCGTATGCACGCACGTACAATTTATGCATACTAAGTGGCACTGCTGTAAAGCTGATTTATCGTTCAACATTTGTGCTAATTCGCAAATATTGCGGAACTAGCAACGAAAGACGCTACAACCCCAAATGCAAATCACACGATTATACAGTTTAATTCGCTTAACAACACCAGCTTTCACTCGCAATTACTGTGTTCCTGATGGTTTTACCACTACAGGAATAGGGACGTCACAAAATGACAGAACTGTGTTTAAATAATTTTTGAGATGTTATTTTAAGAATGAATAATTTAGCATATGTATATGGGTGTGTAGTTATTACATGGTCTGAGTTATTTAAATCAAGTATTTCCTTAAGCATAACAGAATAATATGTCTCCTCCTCACAGAGAAATATGCAATTTATTAATTAAAAACTGATATCGGATCGGCCCATATCCTAAGCCCAAGCGTCAACATCGGTGTCGGAACTGAAAAAGTTGGATCAGTGCGTCTCTACTCTCTACTTTGAATGATCAAAAAATGTCTTATCACCAAAACAAAAGATTAAAATTGAGAATATTGAATATTAAGATTTAAAATATACTATGAAGTGAGATCTACTATACTATGTACTATAATCGATGGCAGACAAACTATCGGACAAACTATGGACTGAACTATGTGGGTTGTAATCAGAAACATCAAATCTATAATGATTGAGGCTAAGTAAGGTAATTGTTATTGTTTTAAATGTCAAAAAGAGTTTTCACTTGTACTGTGCAACTTTTGGGCAAGATACGCAGACACTCACCCTCTGCTTGTCAGGGTCCACATATCTGATGCCAAAGTAGTCCTTCTCCAGTAGGTTCAGATGGTGACAGATAAGATCGAACAAATACTGACCCTTGGCATCCCTCTGGAAAGACAAAGGAAGGAGAGTAGCGATCAATATTAATGGCATCTCAAGCTGTGTTTGACTTGACTGCAGGAGCTTAAGGTAAAGTAACATAAACCAGCTTGCAAAACCTAGTCTCTTAACCCTGTCATACACATCCACCTTCAATCCATGTCCACTTAATTGGACAAATACTTTCTATTTGGTTAATACCCGATGCTGATATGACTGGATTTGTTTCTGTAAATCACAGTTCATGCTAGGCTTTAGATTTATTACAGATTGCAGAATGCACTTCATATTTTTCAGGCCTCTGGAAAAATGCATTCAATATTAATATGCAGACTTAGTCATCTGCAGAGTCAAGGAGCAGAAATGGGAAGGGTGAATGAATTAATAGAGATGAAGAAAGTGAGATATGCACAGTGGGAGAGACAGAGACAGAGAGAGAACTTTTCCTCCCACAATCAGACAACCTCACACAACTTCAAGGTATCTAGTCCTCACAGGAGTCTGTGGCCTAAAGGTCTGGCTCAGGTCAAGCACTATATTCAATTCCTAATATGGTTGACATTGAGGTTGCTCAGTGTGAGCATAGCATCATAATTGCAGTGTGTGCAAGCTGACACGCACGCCAAGCAAGGCTAATTAAATCAAGCGTGTCTGCTACTGCTTTTTTGCGGCTTGATACAAAAGGAAAACTCGTCTAGTTCGTTCATTTTCTGTGACTTATTTACAAGAAGAAAAATGTCTAATTTAGGACCATTTACTCTGATTTAAGGGCAAATGTATAAAGTTCAAGGAAGAATGATTTGCACTTTAGATTAATCTTTAGAATAAAAAAAAATATTATTGTATGTAGTTATTATTTATTTACTTATTTTCTATGCAGAAGCAAAATTGCTCCAATCATTCTAAAATGATTACCTCTTTTCAAATAGAGCCACTCAAATGTCATTATACATCAGATAAAATAAATATATCCCAATATCAAATCTTCCAGTATCATGCTGCCCTACATGAAAAAAAAAACACATTTATTCATACACCTTGCTGTGCTTATTCTTGCATTGCACTTAAGCAGGAATCTGATTTGGACAAGAACCTGTAAGGACATTTTGCCATTGTCACTGCACATGAAATGAAATGAGGATTTCCAACCTTAAAGGACAGATCAAAGCTTGCACGCACAAACCTCCTCAAGCTTCCTTGCCTCCTTTAAATGCCCCTTCCCTTACCAAACTCTGTCATGCAGGATGTTCCTCCCCAGAAACATCATTAACAACCAAATATCTGACTTCCTATAAAATATATTAGTGATTAGAGTTTCCAAAGGAGACCAAGCTGCCAAGGAGCTGATGTCTGCTTGGGTTTAAGATTCTTTATTTGTCTTTATATGTCTTTATTTGTCATATACATAGTTTTGCAAGCACAATGTATGGTGAAATATGAGTGTATAGTGAGTGTTAAGAAACTTTTTCAATTTCAATTCAAATTTATTTATATAGCACTCTTAACAACAGTCACTGTCACAAAGCACTTTACATATAACCGGCCTAAACCCACAGCAAGCAAGTCTGAAGCCACAGTGGCAAAGAAAAACTCCCTCTAATAGGAAGAAATCTTGAGGGGTTACCAGACTCGGAAGGGGACCCCATCCTCGTCTGGGCGACCGGGCACACAAACATTTAATACACAGCAAGCATTAGTTCAAGATGAATCGTTAGTCATTTTTAAAGAAGTAATAATTTTAAAGAATTGTATTTAAACCTAATTAAATACATAGAAACTATTTATTTCCATGCAAGATATATCTAGTTATATATTATAGTGTGCAATTGTAACAGACATGTCATAAAGTGGGGTGTGTAAGTGTGACAGCCAGGTACAGTTTGTATGAAGAGTGGCATGTCCTGTATGATGCTCTGAGGATGGAAGCTCCTTCTGATACTCTCTGTTTTGGCCAAAACACTCCTGAAATGTTTGCCTGATTTCAGCAGGAATTAGCATAAGCCAGACACCTTGCCTGATTAAGACTGGTTGTAACACCTCAGCAGCTGACATTGTCTCTCTTAGACTGCACTGTTTTCATTCATCCACCTTTTTATACACATTGTACTGTATCAAGAAAAGGTCACAGTCATCTGTCTCCAAAATGGAACTGTTCTCTAAAACTTTGACAAAATTGTAGTTTGGACGTAGTTTAAATATCACACTGTAGGTGTGAAGTACCTCATTCCCCTAAAGTCTGTGTGGCACTGGCATTAGACAAAGCCAAATTCTGTTGATGCACTGCCAGTTACTGCAGTAGTCTCATCACACAACACGCAAGTTCAAGACAATCAGAGAAATTAAATGAAACATTTACATTTCGAGCATTTAGCAGAGCCTCTTATGCAGAGCAATGTACAACAGTGCTTTGTAGTCCACCACTGTTCAATCTGTAAAGTTAGACTAAATCAACAACTGTCATTAAAACTAAGTTACCACCAGCTAAGATACACACTTTATCCTCATCCTGTTAGAGAAAAATGGAAGTTAGTGCTTGGAGAATATTTCAACACAAAAGCAAACATGTTCTTTTATGCATTTAGAAAAGAAGTTGGCTTTAACATTCATTCATTTATTCATTTATTATCTGAACTGCTTAATCCCTATCGGGGTCGGGGGCAAACAGAGGCTCGGGACTATGTGCGCGATGCAGGGACCATTACTGGGCAGTCTCCAACACACCACAGGGTGCACACACACAACCACACTCTCAATCACATCTTATGGGGCCAATTTAGAGTCGCCAATTAACCAGAGCACCCGGAGAAAACCCACACAATACAGGGAGAGCATCCAAACTCCACACAGAAAGGCCCTACAGCCTCCTGGATATCGAACCTAGGACCTTCTTGTTGTGAGGCAGCAGTGCTAACCACAGCGCCACTGTGCTGTCGACTTTAACATCTTATTTAAAATCAGCCTGGAAGGAGCCAATCAATGTAAAAAAATCTACCTAATTTCCAGCTAAAATTGGAGAAGAATATTACTTTTATGCTTGGTGTGTTAAAACTAAGAAAGAACAGTTTGACTCAAAACAGGCCTTCATAATCAAAAGACATTTTAAAAGCTTTATTTTCGTTGAAAATGATTTCATCTTACAGTCCAATATTCTGTAGCAGTATCCTAACACCAGAGCTGAAAAACATTTTTAATTGAGACATTATCATTTTTATGAGTAATGAAGTGGAAACCGGCAACAGAAATGAACAGGCTCCCTCCAAAACAGCATCTGTGCCCCCTCCTTAATCCCTCCCTCCTGTAGCGGTGCTCACTTAATCGGGCCAGCCGACGGACGTTTGTTGGACAGCGCACAGAATGGAGCTCTTCCAGCCATTACATGAACCATGAAAACGAGAGCAGCGCCTCAAGGTCAAGCTCATCGTGCGTCACGCTCGTCAATCATAACACCATTACAAACGCGGCAAGTTTCAGGACCGTGGCTGAGGTCGAGACGTTGCCGACAGGTCGGCCATTTTGACATGCTAAAAACCGCTAGCACCCTTGAGGTCATCAGCCGTATGCTACAAGACGATTTGCACCACTTTGTTTATTCACAGGGATGTTTTATGGTCAGTTAGAAAAGGGCAGCAGATGCACAATGAGTCACTCGGTAGTACTGGGTGGCAGTGGTATGATAGTGCAGCTTTTGCTGTTGCGCACTAGCAGTAGCGCTGACATTTAAAGGCTAGAGTTGTGCTCAGAGGAGTTGACTGACATCTTTTGCACCATTTGCAAGCTAATGGACGTTTAAGTTATATATCCACTACAGTAAGCAAAAAGTATAAGGTGTACTTGCAAATACCAGTGGCGATTTTAGACCATCATTAGGGGTGCTCAAGCTCAAGGTTGGCGTGTCTGTGATTGCCTGATTGTTTTAATTCAAATGGGCATTTGAATGTACAGCAGACATCATACAGCACATCTCGGTGTTGTCGTTCTCAACATAGTTGTCGTTCTCAACATAGTTGTCGTGCTCAACAGTGAAATGTAAAGGTGTGGCTAATGGAGTTAGAACTAATGAAAGGAACATATTACAATACAGGTGCAATAGTTGTGGTTCCTGTTGACAATTATAAATACAAACTTAATCCCATTTATTACGGAGTCCATTTTTGTGCACAACTGGGCAACATTACAGTAGGTTTACCATACCTAGCCCACTAAACGAATTTTAAGAACGTATCTTGCTAATAGCCTTAATGGACTAAACATGGCAACTGCATTGTTCAAGCCAAGAGCCCGTGTCGGCGCTGGGAGCTGAGCACCCCTAAAGGTCAGATCCTAGAATCACCCCTGGCAAAAAAGCAGATTTTTAAACAGATCATTAGATTGCAGTTTTCACTTGCATTACAGTGAGACAGTCCCTGGAAACCATTTGGTAACAAAGTTTTGTTGCTCCTGTTTTGTGGTCTCTGAACAGACGGGGGTGCAGTAGACCTTGCATGCATGTGCTTAGCAAAAGTCAAGCAGCATTTTATAAACACAGCTCCAGCATACTCTTCATTTAGGAGTGTGAAGGCAACCAGGAGCAAACAGGCAACAAGAACTTTACTACCAAGGCAGCATCAACTTTTAAAATGAATGAGAAAGTAACTCTAAGGAAGTTTAAGACTTCTATTTCCTATCTATATCTACAGTCTCTCTGTTGCCTGAAAGTGGGAATATTAGAGGTGGGATACTAACCCATGACCTCTTGGTATATACCAAGTGTGTCAGATACATTTGATAGGCTGACCATGTGCTGTATTTAATTTATTTAGATCTACCACTGAGTAAATCATTTTAAATACTCTTTCCATTAGATTTTTTACTCTCTAGCCATTGTCGTTGTTAAAAACAGCATACTGTATGTGGCCCATGTCAGTACAATGAGGTTGGGCCAAACGCTCTAAGTACTGAAAAAGGGCGCAGCGGTTAGTGCTGCCATCCCACAGCTAGAAGGGTTTGAGCCACAGGTCGGCCGTGGGTCCTTTCTGTGTGGAGTTTGCATGCTCTCCCCGTGTTCGCGTGGGTTTCCTCCAGGTGCTCCGGATTCCTCCCACAGTCCAAAAGCATGCAATATAGGTTAACTGGCAATTCTAAATTAGTCCATAAGGTATGAATGTGAGTGTGTGTGCCCTGCGGTGTGTTGGCGCCTGCCCAGGGTTGTTCCCCGTCTTGCGCCGGCAAGTTCCTGGGATTGGCTCCGGTCCCCCTGTGACCCCAGTTAGGATTAGGTGGTTCGGATAATGGATGAATGAAAGCACTGAAAAGCCATCCATCCATTCCTTGTTATTAACAGTGTTTCACTGTTCCTGAATTATTTTCTAATAAGATGATTTCTTAGAGCCTTTAACCTTAAGCAGGTATAAAATCCTGCATTTTTTACTCATTTAAGCGAATGATTACTTGTCATTGTGAACACAGCACAGCACACAGTGCACCACCTCTGCCTTTGACCCATGTGTGAAGATGCAGTGAGCAGCTCTGGCAGTGCTGGAGAGACCTTGCTCATGAGTACCTCAGTGGTACCTTTACTGGTCCAGAACTTGAACCGGCGACTCTCTAACTAGGGCCAACTCCCTAACTGTTATGCTACCAAATGACCATGATTTTGTTAGCATCTCGTGTCTTCTCTCACTTCAAAACATTTTTGTTTAATGACTTGGCCATACGACACCATTGCACTTTGAATGTCTGTATCTATAAAGGACACTGCTTTATCTCTCTAAATACATTTCGGTACAAAATGTGGCATTTATTTCATTTCAGGGCTACCCTTGAGCATCTAGCACCTGAGTGGTCTGAGTAGCCAGAACCCTATGTGTGTAACTGAAAGTTTTGGGGTTGAATTCTGGGGAGTCTTAAAGCTGCAGTGCTGCTAACGTTAGTTGAGATGATTCTTGTGATTAGGAAATGTAAGTAACTCTCCATAAGAGCATCTGATGAATGCTGTAAATATGCATTTTCTCTGAGAATAATGATTGTATTGCCATTTCCTTAGCACAGTCTCAAACAGCAAAATGTCTGAAAAATGGGGAAAAGGGCTGACAGAGTGGAGCCAAGGTTCAGGTTTGGGCTAGTGTTAGCAGGAACGCTTCCATCTCTGGGGTGAGCGACCCTCCTCCAGTCAGACAGATGCCTCCAGGGCTCGTGGGAGAGCACTCACCACTGTCACTTCTAAGTGCATCTTCACTGGAACCCAGTAATCCAAAATGACATGCATGCTTACTGGAGTCAGGCTAAACTAGACATACACACATGCAAACACACCTATTTCAACTCTTGACTGGGGTCTACAAGAGCTTCAGAGAGACACACACACACTTGAAATGCTTATATGGATGATAATTCTGTGTTCATCTTTCATGGTGGAATAATATTCAGGCAAATTATATCATTTTCCTTCCCTTGGCTTCCAGCGCCAGACACCACAGCTCGTTTCAAACATGGGTACATATTCTCGACAGACTCAATCAGACACAATCTCACAATCATAGAGAGTGACAAGCAGGAGTGTGTGGAGAAAACCTTTCATTTAATTGAAACCACAGCACACCACAGCTCATGGTGGAAACTGTAACTAGCCATTCGGACAAGAATAACACTGTGGTGTAATCCTTTTTTTCAAACCACTCCAAGATAATGAGAAATGGTCTTGCAGAAGATACTTCATGCCAGCAAGAAGTCTCTTGGGCATCCGAATAAGGAATTGATGGAATTTCCCTTGTAATTCCTTGAAACTCAGATAATACTCTATGCACCACCGTTCTATTTTGTTGATGAACTGGCCACAAACTTCCTCATAAACTGTTTCTTTTCTGACATGTTTCTTTTGTCACAACTACATATTTAAATGTACGGCGGGGCGGCACAGTGGCGCAGTGGTTAGCACTTCTGCTTCACAGCAAGAGGGTCCTGGATTCGAGCCCTGGGTTGGCTGTGGGGCTGTGGGGCCTTTCTGTATGGAGTTTGCATGCTCTCCCCGTGCATATTATGAAATATTAAAACTAAACAGGCCAGTTTACACATATGTAGATATTTTTTATAAAGGCATATATTTTATCCGTTTGGGCCTTACGTTTACACATAAGGTTTCAAGGTTTTAAGGTTTCGAGGTACTTTATTGTCATCAGTCATACATGTACAAAGTGTGATTAGACAGTGTTTCCCCATGGCCCCAGTGCAACATAAAGTAACACTGAAGATTACATGCTTGTGCAACAAGCAACACAATAAATACAGAACGAACACAATAAATACAGTAAGAAAGTGACGTTAAGTGAAGAGACGGAATGTAAACAAGTATTGCTTAGTGTATGTTTTAAGGCACATTGGCAGCATCAGCATCTAAGCATCTTATAACAGATGGAGTGCAAGAGCATCACAATACAAAACAATCACAATAAATAGACAGAACAATAAATAAATACACAACACTCCAGTACTATTTGAAGGTGGGGATATAAACCTTAATGACTGATATTGCACATCATTATTATACTGCACAGGTTAGATGTAGAATTGAAGGCATCATTGGAAGAAAGGAGAATTTACAGTTATTGTATTAGCACTAGTGCATCTGAGTGTGCCTGATGTAAACAGTAGACAGTAGGTATGTAAAGTGCAGGTGTTAGTTGTTATATAAACAGCCACCTCAGAGGGTTTTTTTTTTTGGAATGCCCTCCAAAGTGAAGATTTTTCAAAACGATGACATGACGTGTAATACTATTGTGCGGGTACCTTAAATAGCTTAAATTCCGTACATACCACTAGTGACAACGGAAACCATGACAGCAAAAATAAGAACTATTGCAGGTGACGACACAGAGTTGTAGTATGTTCAACTATGTTTGCTAGTTATAACTTGGTTTGCTAGTTTAAACTGTCATTGCCACATCAAAGCCCCAAGACAGAACTAGAACAGACAAACAACTGAAATGTCTTCCATCCTACTCTGATGTTGTGAGGTTTTTCATGTTTCTTCAAAGATTTATGGCAGGTAACACGGATCCTGAAACTCCCTGTCTGTAGATCTTTACTTGATACTGGGGATAACCACATATTATCAATACATGTATAAATGGGTAAAATAAGTCATTCTTATAAAATTATTCAAGATCAGACAGTAAAGTGAACAATTTGGCTTACTTCTAAAATTAACAGTTTAATAAGTATTTCTAATGGTCAATTTTTAGCCAAGCTGGCATCACTACTATGGCTAGGGTTAGCTAAATACATCAACAACTACAATCGTAGACAAAATGTGCAAGGCTAGAATACACCCCCTCCTTTTTCCATGTGAGAAGTGTATTACTATATTGCAAGAATTTGTTTCCGGATTGCTGTTTTGAATCGATTTGTTGGAATGCGTGAATAGATTTTGAATCGACAGAGAAAGAATTGCACAGCCCTAGGGAAACCCATGGGAACACAGGGAAATCATACATATTCCGCCCAGAAAAGCCCTACGACTGACCCGCGGATTAAACCCAGGACTTTCTTGCTGTGAGACAACACCGTTAACCACTTTGCCTTAACCTTGGTTGTTTTGTCTATCTTAAAATGTAATTTCAGTATTTGTGAAATCCCAATCTTGTGGATAATATTACCTAGCATAGCCCTTTCTTATCTGGTCTCCTAAGCCCCTATCACAAATTCTCTCCTGCCCCTTCACCAACTTGGCATCATTCTGGTGCATTCTGGCACATTAGTAGTGGTTGAAGTGGGTGAAAAATGCTAAATAAAAATGTAACATTCACACAGTAATTCATTCAAAACCCCAACTCTGTACCTCTCGCACACAACAAACGGCCCAGCGTCTTATTGTTTCCCACAAACAGTCTAATTGCAGGATCTGGCCGACAGAGGAAATAACGCTTAATGAAAGAGTTGCTGAATCGGTGATTAGGCTAATGGTGCATTTTTACTGCGGAGAACCAGAGTGCTGAAGGGCACCACAACTCTTCATCCACAAAAGATCATCAACAACAAATCCACACACATCATCTAACACAAACGACAATTCACACACATCCCACTGTGGGAAATTGACTAAGCCAGAGAGAATGGAGAGGGATCGCCAGGGGACGGCGCGGTTTAATAGCACTCTCTGGAAACAGAGCTCCTGGTTCTTGGCACAGGCTGCCGTCTGAGGTTTAATTCTGTTAAATCCTTTTAGAGCGTTGCATGTGGCAAAACTCAGGTGCTTCAATATAAAGAATAACTATTATATTCTTGAAACGGGCAAATTGTCAAGTTCATCTCTTGTGTGCAATATAAGTGATTCACTTTTTTTGATCACCAACATTGAGAGTTTTCTCAGTTTTTGCCTTTTTTTTGACGTCTTCATTCAGATGAAAAAAGGTTTGTTTGTGTGTGAACAGGTTTTAAGCGAAGACCTGATTGTTCCTAAAAATTCTTGAAATTTGTCACATTATTGTGGCTTTGTTTATTTCGAATATAAGGAAAAATAATGCATTTTATTTGGATGACAACATTTTTTAGTGTTTGCTTTCAGTTCCCGAGGTCAAGTTTAGAGTTTGGTGTAGTATTATTATTAAGGATGCACAATAATATCAGTATCATATTGGAAACAGCCAGTAATTATTTTAAAATCATTGGCGTCAGGCCGATGCTTAGATTTGCCTGATATTTCCAGCTGATATATTTATTGTACGCTGGAAAGGTAGCGCTTGTGCCAAGGTCCAAAGTTGAGGTGGAATTTTAAATGGCACGCGCCTTCTGTCTTGAAATGCATAGTTTTATTTTGTAGCAAAATTCCGAGCTCACAAGCAAAAAGTCTTTACCCACTCGTCTTTCTGCCTGCACACACAAAACATTTTGAAACCAACTAAATAGCGTATTTGCCTCACTTGTGAGCTCGCACATGGGCTGTGCCTTGAGCCGCATACTGCTGCACTTAATAGTATGGTAGGTAAAGCGCTCTTATCACACTTTTCTATGCGGTAGTATGCATCTCAGGAAATAGTTGAGGTTGTAGCTTAACGGCCTTCTATGCTCTAGGTAGTGCACATGGAGTGTCACACGCACCCTATTTAACTTGGTACACCACATAGGGTGGGAAGTGACTTTTTATTTAACTGTTGTGCACTACGCTCAAAATGCTCCGCCCTGCTTTCACACCCCTTTGACTTGACGCTGTGTTAGACATGTTAGACTTATGGGGCTATTCTTGTGCCAAAATTCTGATCGGTGGGCGAGACTTTGGTGAGCAAAATATCTTGTCTTTACGCGCTCAACTCTGTTACTCATTTATCAACATCCGTTTCGTTATCGGCAGAAGTAAGCATGAAAATATTGAATATCGGTCAATAGTTTCCTTATCGTGCATCCCTAACTATTATTATAGACCAAATAATTATGAGAAGGAAAGTAGCTCACAAAGTCTGCAAGTTCTAATTGTGTGTACATGTGTGTGTGTAAGCATATGTGTGGTTTGCATCATGACAATCATTTTATTTAGATAATTACTTCCCCTTACTGTGACACTGGGGGAGATTACTGTGCTTCAGCTGATGTGTCTTAAATTAATCATAGTGTTTAAACTATAACAGTGCAGTTGAAAATAAATCATGCTCACATTCATGCCCCATTAGTTTTCATGCATTATCAATATTAAAAACTGCACAGACAAGTGTACTAACAGACCTCATCTACATTGATCCTCACCTCCGGATATTTGTGTTACTATGAACATCCAGCATTGTATGAAAACATCATCCTCTCCAGAGCATGCCTTGGCAGAGATCATTACGTGCAAGATTTATGGAACACAAATCCTCAGCGTTGGTTGCATTTGTCAAGCAGGGAGCTTAGCATTTATTGATTTCAGGAGGTGGACTCCAGGGGCTCTGCTGCCTCGTGTGCTAATAGCCGCTGGTTACAGGATTAGCCGCTGTGTGCTCACACTTCTTCGCTGTCCCAGCATGATTCACTTGAACTTCTCTTAACGAAAGTCCATACCAGACCCTAGCACATCAGTTAGAGTGAGTAAAGACAAGTAAATATGTGCAACTAGCCATTTACAGTGCTGTAACGGATCGTGTGACAGGCCTTTAACAGATTGTTTGTTTAGGTGTTACCTTGTGAGAGAGAGCGTAGCATACAAAAGTCAGACCTACAACATCCAACATACTACATTCATACACGAGGGGGTGGTGGCGGTCTAGTGGTTAGGATACTTGCTTCTGGCCCAAGAAGTTGGGGGTTTGAATTTGTCCTCTGGCACTACCGTCATTGGGTGCCTAAGCAAGACTTTTAACTCCAAGTTGCTCTCAGGGAGACTGTACCTGAAATTAGGAAGCTGAAGTTCCTGAAAAGAGCGTCTGTTAAATGCAGTAAATGTAAGTAAGAGTAACAATAGTAAGCTTCCTATTTGTTCAGTATTTTATGATTTTTGGTTCCATCATTGCCCTCACAGAGCATCAAGAACTACTTATTTGAAACCAAAAGAAGAGGAAGACATGATTTGAGGCTCTTTTTAATCCTGGAAGGTGCAACAAATTTTACCTAGTTTTTACACTGGAGACTCACTTCTAAACACCAAGAGGACTTCTCAATATGTAATTATACATTTAGAATTATGGCAGTTTAACAGCCTTTTATTTCTGTGCTTGTGACTATGCAGATACAGATGTGCATTTGGGCTATGAAAGAAGGTGTTTGTACCTTTGTTCCTAAAGATGTTTTTATGAAAAGCATCTGAGAGGGTCTCACCCAATCTCTTTAATCTAGAAGGAAAAAGATGCAAAGAAGGCAATCTCAATAGTTACAGTTTTAATTTCTAAAAACAAGTGGTGTTTACAGACCACGTCTCTTAAAAGTGAAAATGTGAGTGGTTATTTGTCATTGTGAACACCCCACAGCACAGCACACGAAATGCAACCTCTGCATTTGACCCATCCGTGAAGGAGTCGTAGGCAGCTAAAATGGGCAGTGCCCGGGGAGCAGTGCTTGGGGATGGTACCTTGCTCATGAGTACCTCAGTGGTATTTTTACCAGTCCTGGCACTCAAACCTGTGACCTTCCGATCACAGGGCGAATGCGCTAACAGTTACGCTACCAATTGATCCAGGGAATTTGACTGCCTCTACACTGCTTATATGAGCAACCTATATAATAAACTTACATAAAAAATCCGCAGCTGGTGTAGCAGAAATCAGTCTAATCTAGGACTCAATGCCCCAACAGTGTAATTTTGCCCACAGCTCATTTTAATGATATTATTAAACAAACTATCCTTGTCCTGGGTACATACTAACACAATATATTCATATACAGCATAATATTTTCAGGAGAAAAGCAATGTGCAATGGCGCTGGCTTTCTTTCTGCCTATATAGCACACAACTGTGTAATTAGAAAAATTACCAGCATGCACCAAGTTACTGTATATAAGAGGCATTCTGAATCAGCATGTAATTCGAATTGGAATTTTAAGAAAAGATGAAGTAGTGGTAGTGATAGTCAGAATGGAGAAAAATTGCCATGTTTGCATATTCTGTATCGAGACACAGAAGCTTGAGGCGGCTGTGCCGCAGCCCCTTCTTCTCCTGCGGCAGCGGTGCAGTGACGAGCAGTCGAACAGCCTCCTCCTCCCTTCTCCTGGAGCAGCCCTGCTGATCGGGGCTAAATAAGGGCCTGTGATCCCCTCCCACAGCCCCTCAAGTCTCAGCATCAAGCCACACCAATTAGTTTCTAAGCAGTGTTTAATTTTGTTAACAAAAAGTATGACGTGAAACTGTGGTCAACAATTTTGCATGACTAAGACAAGACGCTGATGAGCCAAAAATAGATCTTTGATAATAAAGCTGTGACAAAATGTATGTAAGATGAGACATCTTGTGGACTACAGACATTCATGCATGTAGTTTGTCCAAATATTTAAGTGTCATTGGTTATGATAGATTGATTGAGGGACATGTACAGATGGAATGCCAGCTATGCAGATGCTCAAAACCGACAACTAAGTGATAGAATTTAAGTAGTAAATGGCAACATGGCTTCAGTGCAAACATGGTCGCTAAGGCGAAAGAGATGGTAAGATGTATGGATACACTTTATTTAAAATTCGAACACAAAATACACTGTATTAATTAGGCATGCACTGATTCAACATTTTTAGTTCCGATACCGGCGCCAATACTTGGGTTTTGGGTGTCGGCCAATCCCGAATCCCGATCCAATACCAGGTTTGTTAAGTTGTGTATTTCTCTGTGAGGAGGAGACTGAGATTATTCTGTTATGATTAAGAAAATACTTGACTTAAATACTGTTGTAATAATTACATACCCATATGTACAGTATATGCTAAATTATTTATTATTAAAATAGCGTCTCAAAAATTATTCATTTAAACACAGTTCTGTAATTTTGTGACACTCCCTAATCCTGTGGCGCTAAAATCATTAGCAACACAGAGATTGTGAGCGAGAGCTGGTGGTGTTAAAGAAATGAACGAGTATAATCGCGTTATTTGCCTTTGGGCTTCAATTGTATTGTGTTGCTTGTTTTGCTCATTATCATATCAATCATGAAGTAGCACACATGTAAAACAATTAAACAGCTTTACCGCAGTGCCACTTCCCATGCATAACCAATTATGCGTGTGCGTATACACAAACATAGAAAAACCTTCATGGCTCTATAGATCGGCCTAATTCCACCGATACCCCATCCAGCCATTTTACCGATATCTGATCCACGTATTGGATCGGGGCAATCTCTAGTATTAATGGAGAGATGGGAAGACACCTGGTGGATTCAAATTAAGTGGAAAGAATTAAAATTTCTAACCAATGTGTTGAATTTACATTCTGCATAATAACAATTCCCAAATGTTAACATTTATTCACAAAATAAAGCAAATCAACTTGATAATTGAAATCCTAATTCACACAACTAAAGTAATTTAATGGAGCAGACAGTCACATTGTTACTGAAACCCAGTCTAGTTATTTGAGTCAGTATCGTTCACATTTATGGCATTTAGCAGACTGTCTTATCCAGAGCGACAGAGCTATTTGGTGCTTATGGACCCCTCTTATAATTGTCATGTTTCTTTATTATTATTATTTTATTTTATTTTTTCCCTATAACATGGATTGTGCAGCTTGAAACATAAGTCGCAGAAAGCTGAAATATTCCGGATAAGTAGGAATGCTGTGAAACTCGCAATAAGGCAAAAATCATAGTGAGCGGCCTATAACTGGTGCTATAGCAAAGGAAAGCACGTTTTGACCTCTAGGAGGTACAAAACGCTACATAAATTTAAGTGATGTCATAACAGAGCTTTTATAATTCACAAGAAATTATAGAAAACCACCAAGTTCTTATATGAACACTGTAAGAGTTTAGTTTCTTTATACACTTATTGAGGCTGTCATAAAAAAGAAGCTTCACTACCAAGTCACAAATTTGATATGATTCATGTAATTATGTGGTTTTATGTCATTTCACTTTATTTTTCTACAAACATACACAAACCCTGCCGATGGTTAGTGCTGACCCTTTTGTGCTGCTTTTTGCGACTTGCGCTTGGACCCCGCTGTTTGCCGATTGTGACTATATTTTTCCTAATTTGAGGGACAGTCTCTCTGAGAGCAACTAGTGGTTAAGGGTTTTGCACAGGGACACAGTGATGTTAGTGTTGGAGGCTCTGGGTCCACAGGCAAGTATCCGCTAGACCACCACTATCCCCCTGGACTGCTGTGTCCCTTTTTTTTTCTTTTTTTCTTCATTTTATTAACTGGTTTTAATGAGGAATAGGGGGAAGAAGCTCTGACAGCTCTCAAGGCACTGCATACCCGCTGGATTCTCAATTCCCAAAGAGCTATGCTCGCAAAGACTTGTGGGGAGGATTCCCATCCTGTTATGATGCAGGAGGAAAGAGGAGCAGCTTGAGCTAAGCACAACCAAACTGGGCCATCAAAACACAGTGGGGCTGCAGAAACAGTGGGTAAACAAAAAGAGGATGAGTTTGTCCCAGAAATAGACCAAAAGGCAGCGAAATAGTGCAACGCTGAGAAGCAGTCAAAACAACGCAGATGAGGTGTGAGAGCCATTCTTGGCGCATCAAAGAGGTTACAAAAAAGCCAGACTCTTCCTGCTCTGCTACAAGCTTCAAAGTGCACACAGCATCTCCCACTGCACATAAGATCTCTTAATAAATGGAGAGTGCAGGTGTAGAAGTCAAAATTTTCTGAACGTTTGCAGCAAAAGCAAAAGCAACCTCTGCTGCGTTCAACCTGGTGCACTGCTGCTACCGGTCTGCTTCTCGCCCGCTAATTACATATGATTGATATGTTTACTGTAACAGTTCCAACGGCTTAATTGAACGTGTGGCACTTGGAGAATGCTGTAAAATGCAAACATCGGCATAAGTGCAAAAAATGTGAAGAAAAAAACATCGACCCACTGAATTAATAATGTGGAAAAAAAGGCAGACATGCACAAAATCTAGATTATGCTGATTCCACAAGGTTTGGGAAAACAGGAGGAAGATCTTGTTTTGACCCACACCGGACTGGACATGGAGTGTAAGGGTGAATCCCATTTCACCCCTTGACCCTACTCCTTTGCCCTACCACTCTGTTTTGTGTGTTAATATGTAGGGTTATGGTGTCCCATTTCCCATTTAGACCAAGGGGTAGGGTAAGGGGGAGGGGTTAACTATCGCTTTAAACATCGATTTTTCAGAAGCGGGGTTGGGTGGGCTGGGAATATTTCCCACAATGCCCTGTGCAAAAACTATCATGACTGCAGATGCGAAAGAGACATCAAAATGTGCGTAATTTCTCAGTGAATAACGAATTTAAAATTAAAACAAAAGGTGTATTGTCTAGCCTGACTTCGTGTAAGCCTCATGGTTGTACTCTTCGTAAACGCCACAGAATAAAATTGCTAGTGCGGTGTCGGCTGCTAATCGTCTTCGATTTGCCGCAGACAAATATAAAAAATGTCAGTGGCCCATCCTAATAACTGCAAAGGACAGCATGTTCAACATCCAGCAAAAACACATTGCGTCTACCTACGCAAAATTCACTGGAGACTAAAGATGACGCATCGCATGGGTGTCCCATTTCGAAGGGGTAGATTTCAACCCTTGCCCATTGCCACTCCATGGAGTAGGGCTAAGGGGTAGGGTGAAAGTGGTAAAATGGGATTCACCATTAGTGAACGCCAAGGCAACTCCTTATTATGGGTCATCAGGAAAGAGGGTCAGAGGAAAAGGTTTTAAGGGATTTAAGGTTTTAAGATCTGAACTGAGGAGGGGCTTTGCCAGATTTGCATGATTATGGGAGAACTGACACCAGATTGACTGGTTGTCTGACATGGTTTGGCATATTGGGGACTCTTGAATTAATGAGAGTATTAATTAATGATTTTACAAGCCAACTGAATATGCAAACTGGTACAATCACCTGTTAAAATGGTTTGCATATTAAATTCGAATGGAACAAATAAGAACAATTGTGGATTAGGGAGCTACATACAAGCATTTGTGAATCAATTCCAGATCAGCAAAAGACTGAATTTGGCGATGAGGATCCAACTTTACACGACATCATGACATGCAGTGAAGTGGTAGTAGTATTAGTTTACCATCCTGCTCAATAATGTGTTGAGTTGTTTAAAAAGGAAAAATTGATGCAAATTGAAGCAAACAAAGCAGCAAAATCTCTAGTAACTGAATTGGTCAAAAACATGACACTCTGACACTGTAATGTTGGATTGGTTTCCATTTTATAAATTTGACCATATATATAAAGATTTTACTGACACTATGACAAACCTGCATCCATGCCATGCTGACATCATCAGATTGCTTTCTGGAAATGACCACATTGACCCTGAGTTGTGACCCTCTCTGCCTCTGTCTTCCTATCTGTGGTTCTCTATGGGAAACTGCTGGAAAATCCTCAGAAACAAATTTCAGTGTCACATCTTGAAGGTGATATTGACAGTTAGAATAAATCTTTTTTGGAGTTCATAACCACAGCACCGAATCGATCAGCCTCTCATATAGAAGTCATAATTCATTTATGGCCTTTAATAACTGAGGACATGCTCACCTAAAGGACCTTTATGAACATTAGTTTAAAGAAATAATAGCGTGAGATTCTGAACTGAAGCCTAGTAACTGAGGTGTTGTCACACATCTCTCTCTGTTTATTGCTAGCGTGCTGCTGTGAGTCTGACGTGCATCTTGTGAGAGCAAGGCGCTGCTCAGTGACCTTGCAGTGGGCGGTGTGCGTGTATGTGGGAGGATCTAGTGAGTAGGCCACGCTGTTCACACAGACGAGGGTCTCGTCACACTGTCCCAGCTGATCCTGCCGCTTTCACCCCGGATTGGAGTTACAATTAAAGATGCAGCAATTCTGTGTTGATATCAGATGGCGGTGTGTTACAGGCTCTAATACACAGATCAGGCATCAGTAACAATGGGTTGATTTGTGGGGCTTTTGTGGAAATTGTGATTTCCTTGATCAAGTTAGAATCAGCTTGTGACTTGTATTTTATCATTTACATTTTGTTCTGTTTGGGCCGCCACCCAGGGGCCGCTATTGGGATGTTTTTGGGTTTTGGGGTTTTTATTGTTCGCTTATTTCACCTAAGTTAATACACCTGGTTTTAGTATAAATTATGTGTTCCCATTGGTCGATTAGTTGGTTTCTTGTTTAGTGTTGGATTATTTAGACGAGCTCAGCCCAGAGTTTGTTATCCAGTCACCATTACCAAACCCTTTATTTATTTGTTAGTGTTTGCGTTTGACTGACGCAGCTGGCTAGGCTCGCTACGATACCAGGAAGCACGGCTCCTGTAAGCTGAGGAAACTCTGGAAACTCTGTCTGAGCTGACTGGCGTTAGGTTTCGCGGTTGCTACGTGGACGTGGGGTGCGAGCGGTTGTCTGGCTGCACAGAGAGGCCATGGATCTCCGTCAGAACTGATTAGCGCTTACCTTCGCTATTGCTACGTGGACGTCGAGTGCAAGACACGAGCTGGAGCTTGGGTCTTATAGTGTGATCGCGTCAGACCTGCATTGCTATTGGACTTTAAGCACGTTTAGTGAGCCTAAGCTCGGTGATTGCCCTTTTTGTTTTGGACTTTTGCGAATAAAAGAGTATTTCAGTCTACTCCTGCATCTGTGTCCTCTCTCACAAAGGGTTACCCTGACATTGTGACATCATGACACTACTTGACAACTGAAAAGATTTACAAATTATTGCTTCGCCAAGAGCATTAAAGGTATATTGTAATTCTGGTTTGTACTACATGTTAATGTATGGTTTTGTTTTGGTTTTTTCTTTCACAAAATCTGGGAAGCAGTGTTTAAGTCATGCCTCATGAAATGAGGAAAAACATTGTAGCTATTGTGTAAACCTAATACATATGAATGACCGGTAGTAGTGGAAAATGGGGAAGGGGTGGTCACATTGATATTCTGCACACCTCGGCTGGCTCTGGTGGGGCATTAACCGAGGCATTAAACTAGCCAGAGTAGTTTGGAAGCTCTTAATTATTCAGATAGGAAGAGCAGACCTCCTACTTGGTCCACAGCAAGCGTCAGAGCCCAGCGCCGTGGCTTACCATCCATCACCAAGCTACAGGCACCATTAGAACTGCCTGCACTCCACTGATCTCTCTCTCCTAAGCTAACACACCCACAAACACACACACACACACACTCTTCTTTCAAAAGAGTCCACCTCAAGAAACCCACCCAGCCATTCTGGCACTGTGACATCATTCACACGCCCACACACCAACCCCCTCATTACTACATTATGCACACAGATGCTCAATAAACAACATCCACACCTACTAGGACCTGGTGTGTCTATATACTGTGAGACAGCACGTTTTCGAACTGGCACTGAAACGTGGTGAACGCACCGCTAACTTGATTTCGTTGATTTCATTTATTATTCAGTAGGGATGCACAATAAGGGAACTGTTGGCTGATGTCGATATCTGATATTTTCATGCTTATATCTACCGAAACCAATGATGATGCCGATAAATGATAAAGGCAGAGTTGTGCGCGAGCGGAGGCAGAGTTGAGCGAGATATTTTGCTTGCCAAAGTTCCACTGGACACTCAGGATTTTGGCGCAAAAATAACGCCATAGTTCCGACATTCCTAACAAAGCACCAAGTTACAGCATATACTTTTTTTAAGAATTGACTGTTCCAAAGTGTTCTTTATCATTCCACACTGTGACGGTTTTAACAATTTGTTCTAATAATGTGTGAAATGGTTTAGGTACCTCCACAAACTCACCCTAGCCCTAGCAACTGGCTTACATCACCTTTGAGTGCAAGGACGAATCCATAACCTCCTCTAGACAAAACACAGGCAAAAAAATCCTTTGCCAGACACTTATGTTCAGGACGTGGTAAAGTACACAGTTGCTTGGCATCAACTATAGTCCTCCATGCTCCACTGAAGCCATTTGTCAACCATGGGCATTGAGGTGATGTTGCTGTCACCGCAATCGTCCCGGATGCCGAGTTGGGACCTGCGGTGTCTCCGCTGCAGCCTAAGTGGCCGAGTGCAAGGTTCGCGAATGGGTAACTCTGGCTGACAGAGGAGAGGAAGCATCCCTTGAACACACTCTCCAGGAAGAACCCGGGGACATGTCTATCAAAGCAGACCAAATTTCAAACGGTTTCTTCCGCTGCCGTCCGCCTCCCTTGTGAGTGGAGAGATGCACAAATAAACACGCAAGCATGGCGATGCGAGCACGCAAACACTCCTATCACTCGCTGTCTATCTCGGTACTTTAAAGTCAGAGTGACAATAGAGATGTGAAAAGCACAATGGCAGGCTGAATCTCCAAGGTGATCTTGGAGGGGAAAAATATTCTCATCTTGCTTAATGTTGCTGCAGATAGATCTACAAAAGCCTGAAAAGGGCTGCACTATATTAGGAGTTATAATATAATATAATATAATATAATATAATATAATATAATATAATATACTATAATATAATATAATATAATATAATATAATAATATAATATAATATAAGCGGGTCGGATAATGAATGAATGAATGAAAAGCAAACAAAATATATTTTCTTGATCTGTATCCAAGCTCCCTTAAATCTATGCAAATTGTACTGTATCAAACAGACTAATATTATAGATTAGTCATGGAAAATAAGACTTTTACATTCAGCAGGAAAAATTGTAGCCTGTGCATGCTCTTTTTCATAGGCTACGTTCAGAATAAATGAGGTGCAAAGGCATGCTAGTCACCAACATAAATAATGTGTTGAGTAACTAGCAGTCTGTGCTGAGTCAAACACCTGGATTGATTTATTCCAGCTCATTTAGGGGATTTAATGGGTTGAAGTGCCTGCTCAGTTCAATAACTCTACTTCTTAAACACATACACAGACAAAATGGAGAGTCAGATTCTATTGTTAAGGATACCGAAGGTCAAAATGGCAAGTCATATAGCATGCAAACGCCAAGACTAAGAACTATGGTGAGAACTATGGCAAGAACCATAGCAGACCTCTTCTTTTATGTTAACTCGGGATGTACGATAATATCAGAATCATATTGGCATCGGACTTGCTTAAATTTGTCCGATATTTCCAGTCGATATTCTATTTATTGGAAAGGTAGAACTTGTGCCAGGCATGTCCAAAGTCCGAGGTGAGAAATATGGCCAGCGCTTTCTGTCTTAAAATGTGGAAATGCAGTGAAACGTTAACGAGCAAAATCTCTTGTATTTACGCACTCGACTCTGCCTGCACGCCCGAAAACCTTTCAACAAACTAAATTGCGTCTTTGCCTCAGGTGTGTGAGTTCGCACATGGGCTGTGTCCAGAACCGCGAGCTGCTGCACTTAATAGTATAGTTCTTTTTAATAGTAGTTTTTATTATTCTTTTCTGTGCAATAGTATGCATCTCAGGAAATAGCCGGAGTGCACATTTGACTTGGCACATCACATAGCGCGGGAACTGACTTTTTCTTAAAATGTTGTGCACTACACTTGCTTGACTTGGCCCTGTATTAGAAATGTGAGAGTCATGGCGTTATTTTTGTGCTGAAATTCTGAGCGAGTAGTGGAACTTTGGCAAGCAAAATATCTTATCTTTACGCACTCAACTCTGCCTGCGCTTGACTCTGCCTTTGTCATTTATCGGTATTGGCATCGACCAATAATTCCCATATCGTGCATCCCTACTGTTAACGATGACTTAAAGCCTAAGTGGCAAACTTCAATTTGATGGCGAAAAGAAAACCACCTCTTGGCCCAAGCTACCTTCCTCTTTGGTGGCTGCTTCTTGTGACTCGACACATTTCAGGCTCCCTCCACTGCACTGAGAGCCATGATGACTCTTGGCAATTGAACATCAGGATATCAGGACTCATGCTAGTGGTTTCCTAAAAGTGCTTTTAGCAATCAGGTTAAGAGGTACTGCAATTTTTCAGTACAACATAAACCTCTCTTAACTTGTTGTTGACCAAGAGAAATTAGTAAACGCTCCACTAGCAAATACTACTTTCTGTAGTGAAGGAAATACTCACTGCCTGTCATGGTAGCATCAAGCAATGGCTGAAATTAACATGAGCTATCAAAACATTATATGTTCGTGTTTGAGCTACATGCAATGTTGTTTGATGGTAGAGGCTATGTTATATTGCCAGGTCCAACTTGGAAAAATTGGATGTAATGAAAAAGGCTATGGACAAATTGACGGAGTGGTTTCTGAGCGGCGACCATTAAATGCAAAGAAGAAAAAATAGAAAGAGAAAGACAAAGAAAGAAAGAGATGGAGAAGAGAACAAGCTGAGCGGCTGCACGCTCACAAGGGGGTTATCGCATTATCAGCTCCGTACGAGAGGCAATTATGCAAATGAGAGGTGGAACAGTACTGGGACAATTAAACCCAGTGGGTGTCAGTGGATCTTCCTCTAAATAAGAGAGCACAGTTAAAGGAGCAGTACAGAGGCCGCAGCTGTACTGGACAAGGTGGCCCAAGACAGGAGAGAAGAGGCAAATAATAAAAAACTAATAACAATATGTCATTGTTCATCGCAATCACATAATAATCAAGCACTAGATAAAAACATGAATGAACAGGGATTGCAATTCAAGTGTAAATCTTTTACTGCAGCAAGAAACTGGCCCAGCTGAAAGGTGCCACTGAGGTACAATGAGCAAGGTCACATTTTGCTGTGGTGCACTGAGCGCTGTGCTGTGGACAAACAATCATTCACAACTGATTCAACTGACAAACAATCGTTCGCAATCATTCACAATTTAAGCTTTGGTCTTATTTTAGGATCAGATTAGTGCAGCTCTATACTCCGATGATCATTTTTGTTCAGGTCCCATGCCATCATTTTAAGGTTAGTGTCTCCCACTGTCCTGGTCATTACACTGTCCTGGAATGCACTTCACAAGTATACATCACAAGTTTAAAGGCACAATTACACGTTAAACTAACTGCAGCCTCTCCGTTCCTGTGTAAAATTTGTGAGCGTGTCTTTATAATTGGTCTCACTTTCGCCTGTTTTTAAGAGACAGTCAGTCCAGTTATACAGAGTGGTCTACCACACAGCATATGATGCCAATCCACAATGTGGATTGTATCATTTCCAGAATCACCACGTGGGTTTCAGGTTTGACCAGCAGATGCCAACATTTTTCATCTTCCTTGACTTTATTTGATTGTGATTACCCTAATGGGTAGGCTAATTTGCATGTCAAACTGAAAATATGGCTTTCCTCTAAGAGCATGTGCAGCAGGCTGTAAAAATCATCCAGCCAAGAATTTTACTACTGCTGCATCCCTGTGGTGCATGTAATTATTTTCTTCCTCACTCATTCTCAGCGTGTTTTAGTACTCGGTACTAAAACACGGTGCAATGGGTAGGGTTGAGTTTAAAAGTACTAAGTACTTAATCATTGTACCAATCCAAAATCAATGATCAAAACTGTTTCTGACTGTTAGAGGTGTTTTTTCTCCGTAACTTCTTAAAATATTGTGCACTACGCTCAAAATGCTCCTTTCTTGCTCCACTCTGCTTTCACACTCGCTTGAGCTGGAGCTGTATTAGAAATGTCAGAAATATGGCATTATTTTTGCGCCAAAATTCTGAGCGCACAGTGGAACTTTGGCCAGCAAAAAATATCTTGTCTTTACGCGCACAACTCTGCCTGTGCTCACGCCGTCCTCATTTTTCTCTGCCTTCATTGGCATCGGCAGATATACGCATAAAAAATATCGGCATCGGCCAATAATTCCCATATCGTGCATCCCTAATTTATATATGCAGTTTATACAGGTATGCCTTCTTTGTACTATTGTATGTCTTGTCTCTCTGTATACTTGAATATAGCTGAGATGACAATGTTTATTTTGACTTTTGAATTTTACTTTGAAAGACTTCTGTGCCACAGTCTGTTTTGCCTGGTTCTCATTTTCCATGACTAACCTACAGAAGCTTAGCGGCAGTTGGTAGCGTAATGGTTAGAAACTTAGCCCCGTGATCAGAAGAATGGGCCAAATGCAGAGGTCATATTTCGTTGTGGTTCACTGTGTGTTGTGCTATGGTGTGCTAACAATGACAAATAATCACTCATCTTGACTTTTTCACTATAATATTTCTGCAATATAATTATGTGTACTAGAATTGCTAAGCTGTGTAGCACTGTAATAGCTGGCAATATTTACCCAGCTGAATTCTCACATATCTCACACATCTCTCACATTGATGTTTATGATTACTCACAGTACTTTACTGAAGCAAAAAGACATCTCATGCTGAAACCTAAACCACGTCTTTGGTACAAAACGTGGCTTGATAACATGGAGAAAAGATTATGACGCTTTCAGGCCATACAAGCAGCCATATCAGCCAGTGTCATGTCTGAAGGCCTGATGATGTTGGCTGAATCTTTGAGTTTTTCCCCTGGAGCTCAGCGTGGTGCTGTGAGCCTACACCGACGCCTTAGTATCGGCCGTCAGCAGACACCCCGGCATTACTCATTGTCTTTATGCTAATCCTAAGAGTGCCTACATTGTGTGACCGGCATTCTGCTACGAAGGCATTTGCTACACTTTCTTCATTCAGCAAAAAAAGACTTACACGGTGACAGCAGCATAGCTAAGGCTGAGTGAATGCATTTGGTGCACAAGGGCACAATGAGCTCCTTTTTTTTTTTTACTGTGAACATCAGGTGCCCAAGACACTCTGACCCACCAAGTGACCCACCAAGGGAGCTTTTAGCCACCAAAGCAGAGTGTCTTCCAGTCCAAATGCCAAAAAAGATCCAGCTAGACTACGGTAATGAATTTCGAATTGAATAAGTTCATGGATTTTAATCTGACATACTTCATCACTGATGCAGTTTAAGTCACACATTCTACATTTACCGTTAATACATTTTAAAAGACATTGTATCTCTATCTTCGATTGTCCAAATCTTCCAATCCTACATGATCAACAACTCCGACACTGTGAAGTCATTGTGGTATTTGGTTTTGTGAAGGCTCATAATATCCTTGTAATAATCCAGATGGGTTCAGAACAGCAGCAGTTTTTCCTGTGCAGCACTGTAAATTGCAGTGATTTATCTACAAAGCATCATTACAGTATCCACAAAAAATGACCTAATATGTTATGAAGCACAGTCTGTATAGACTCCAGCTGTACAATATATTGTTTCAGCAAGTGACACATAGCGGTATTTGCAAAGTAATGTTTTTCCTGGCAGACTAGCTTCTTTGTCATTTTCCATTCTATAAGAAAAGTCTGCGGTATAAGAAAAAAAATACTTCTGTTTGGATACACAAGTTCTGAATCAAGAGTTTATCTTTGACTCTTCGTCAGGAGGGGAGCACCGTTTGAACTGTCAGCATTGTGATCATGATATACACATATGCATGAGCTCCATCACGGAATGTCAAGTTGGGGTAAGGGTCGAGTTGGACCTGTGACAGTGAGGTCGCCGGGTCAAGTCCTGGTCCAGTAAAGGTAACACTGAGGTATTTGTGAGCAAGGCACCATCCCCAAGCACCTCTACCTGGGTGCTGTCAGTGTCAACTGCCCACTGCTCCTTCGTGGATGGGTCGAAGGCAGAGGTCACGTTTCGATGTGGTGCTCTGTGTGCTGTCCTGTGGTGTGTTCACAATGACAAATAATCACTCACTTAATAAATTCACTTAAAGCAAATTAAATCAAACATCTTTTTTCCTTTTTAGTACAAAAAGAAAACTGTTCCTGGTTGTTGTTTTCCATCACAAACAAAACAGCAATGTCAATTTTCTCCAGTATAGCTCATCTCTAGTACAGACATGTAAACTGCATGCTATATCAGCATGCATTGGCTAGGGTTCCACTCTGCTGAGCACTCAAACGTCCGAAGAAAAAGGTTTTCTATTATTAATGTCCCAGCTGTTTCATTGGCTCATATGATGCTGGTATGTTTTATTTAATGCTGTATTTCCAATATGCAAGCCTTGGGGATATGGAGACTGTGGACCCTGCTGTAAGCTTTAAGTGATGAAGGGGAAAATCGCTGCGCTGTCAGCAAACACTCACAAATGTTTCTGGAACAGTAGGTCTCTTTTAAACAGCCATCAGCCACTGTTAAACAACACACTGAGGTCAGTTTATATATTCAGATGTAAAATCAGTGGTTTCTGAAATGAAATCGATATTAGATGTGTTTTTTGTACATTTTTTTGTTTTCTTCTGAAGAAAAGCTTTTCAGCAAAATGTCAACTTTAATTTGAGAGTTGCACAATACTGGGACAAACTGAACACTGAAAACTGAAACTTGACATCAGAATCTTAACCAGAGTAAATTGTTGAGATTTTGAGCCTTTTTATATTGTTTAAGACCATCATTTAAGGTCTTAAATCCCTTAAACAGCCTCCTCTTAAGTGAATTTAAGTAAGAGATTATTTGTCATTGTGAACACAGCACAGCACAGTACACAGTGCACCACAACGAAATGTGACCTCTGCATTTGACCCATTCCTCTAATCACGGGGCCAACTCCCTAACCGTTATGCTACCAACTGCCCCTAACCTCTTGTAGGTTAGCCGTTGAAAATGAGAATCAGGCAAAAAAAGTTGTGGCATGATGTAGTCAAGAGTGAAGAGTCAAAATAAACGTTGTCATCTCAGCTATATTCAAGCTGTACAAGAGTACAAAGAAGGCATACCTACATAAACTATACATAAAGAAATTAGGGATGCACGACATGCCGATATCCGATATTTTTTATGTGTATTTCTGCCGATGCCAATGCATGAGGAAGGCGAGCGTGAGCGCATAGAGTTCACTGCGTAAAGACAAGAAATTTTGCTTGTGAACATTACACTGCATGCTCAGAATTATGGCACAAAATAACTCCATACACCTGGACCTGCCTAGCACAAACTCAACCTTTATGACGTATAATAAATGCGTCACAAAACATCGCCTCAAAATATCGGGCAACATCTAAGCATCGGTTCGGTGCCGATGACTTACAAAAACTATTATCGGCGGATTTCGATACGATTTCAAAATCATTGTGCATCCCTAATATAAATGTATTATAAATATAAAGTCTAAGAAAATTGCTATTTTACCAATGTGAGGAATTTAATATGTGCAAATATTGAAATAACACTCAAGTGGAGAATAACTATAGTTACAATAGTCTTTTTGCATTAAATATGGATAAGATGAAACAGTTTAATATTTATTCATTATCCGAACAGTTTAATCCCAATGAGGGTCGCAGGGGGGACTGGAGTATTCTAAACAGACAGTCTATTTTAAAAAAGTATCTCTAAGCAGCATTTGGTTTCCTTTACCCTCCTTGGCATTGCAAAATGTGCAAATGTGACTATTGGTCTTCACACATCACAGTGGCTGTGCTGAAATGATATGTATTCCAGCATGTAACTGGATAGACTCTAGTAATATACAGTTAGTTGTTTCATTTATCAGACGTGTTTTCCAGAGTGAATTCTTTCTCCTCTTGGCAGGTGTCCTTCCACTGGACTCCCAAAACTAATTTTGTTAGATTGTTTAAGAGACCAACAGCTCGTGAACAGGAAAATAAAACCACATATTGTGCTAAGAAATTCTGTGGCTCCAAAAAATGTCAAGGATTACCGGATTTCACTGATGATTACAAGGTAATGATCACGAGGTAAAAATCGCCAAAAATAGCCAAAATCTGAAAATCTCTGCATTACAGGCACAGCGGAGCATCACAAAGGAGTAAAACACAAACCCCAAGTGAGAGAAGAGGAGCAAGTATAGAAATAAAACCAATCTAATTAAAGCTGTCATTCTTAAATTTCACCGAGTGACACAGCATGAAAAAATGCAACGCATTGCAAGAGTTTATCTTGCAAAGGATGTTTTTTTGAAAAAGGTTTTCAATATTTTAAAGTAAAAATGAAAAACAAAACTATCCCAAAATTGCAGCTACTGACCACCTTGGGTGCTATACAGGAAGTCTAGTGCTAGCCATCAACAGCCAGATGTCTCAGTAAGCCAAAACCCCTCCTTGCTTATCCTCATATAAACCTCATAGAAACCTCTTTTAAAACAGAAGTCACACAGTTGGATTGATGCTGTTGTTCACTTTACCGCCACTGCTGTTCTGAAGCAACAGTGCTGACAAGCGGTGACAAGCAGAAAGCCTGCAAGCTAAACCAAGGCAGAATGCAGAAAAGAGCTCTGGTGGATTTCACAGTAATATTGTGGAAAAGAAGGAAATTTTACAGTTCTTTCATTGGTCTGGATGATAAGCTTGTGTATATATATATAATCATATTTCACAAATAATAATAATAAAAGGCGTCCATAATACTCTATGTTGCTAGATGGATTTGCTTCAATTTAATTTACTTCCTCCTTATGGTCTTAGAAAGCTATTTTACTATCAATTCAGAATACATTTCTCAACCAACTGAATGAATGGAAAACACAAATATTAACAGTGTGATTTTAGTTACGATGTATCAATATATCAATACTTTTTGCCATCTTTACCAGTTAATAAGTAAAACATGCATTATTGTCTCTACGTCACCAAATGATTAAAGTTGATGTAGGAGTCAGACACAACAACTCAGTTATAACTGTGTTGGTGTACCACAGAAAGATGGGGGAAAGACTCGGCAGAGATTGCGGCAGTGAAATCAATCTCAACAGCTTTCAATGATAATCTCAGGGCAAAGCCGTATTCATTTCACAGCCTGTGGGTATGAACAGGATCATTTGAGGAAGTGTCATCTCATATGGCAACTGAACATATTATTATTTTCTGCTGTCTTGGTCTATCGTGTTACAGTGTCCAGTCCTGTGCCCTTTTGCTACATGGATATTATAGGGTGGGGCCTGTCAGTGCTCATGACCTCTTGAAATAGACTGTTTTGCCCTCATAAGTGTGTTACACAATCAGATGCATCATTCTACGGAATACCACAAATGCACTAACCCCACTCTGGATCAGCAATCGGCCCAATCCGACGAAATTAATCTGGTAAAGCTCAGACAAAACGTAAATACGAACCTGTTATGAGTGAACTGTAAGAGAAGTCTAGCCATGTACTCCAAGTTTATAAAGCGCTCGGACTTTGGGCTGTTCCACTCCTGTCTCAACTCTCCCAGCAGTTTGCCTTGCAGTCTGACGCGAGAATCTGACAACTGTCTTGACAGAGCGTCTTCTCATTAATGGGATTTGACTGTCACATCAGACAGCATGTCACGTCTACGTTCCTTTCATCCCTTCTTCTACACGGAGAAAGCGAGGGCGAGAGTGATAACAGAGGTGACAGTTTCACCTTAAGCGCCATACGTAGCTCCACAAAGAGGCGAAACCTAAACATCACTAAGGCATGCTCATGCAAATACACAAACACACACACACAGATTCAGAATTCTCTGAGATGCTTTTCTCTCTCGCATGAATTTTTAAACCAATCTGTGTAACAACAATCTGTACATTGACATTCAGCGAATGTCTGCTTCTAAACAGCAAATGGCTACACGGCTCTTTCGTACGCTATATGGATCTCTAACTACACAAGATCTTTATAGTGTTAGAAATCTATTTTTCAAGAATTCCAGAACATTAATTGACCAAATGAATGGAATGGAAAGCAGAAATAATTTAAGCGTATTTTATGAATATATACTGTATATAATTCAAAACAATAATGAGGGAATAGCACATCACTCAATAGTTAATATATTGATAAATTATGACATTCCCATCATATAATAGTCCGCTAAACAGCAGACAGTCGTACATTCATTTACATTTACATTTACAGTATTTAGCAGACGCTATTATCCAGAGCGACTTACAACAGTGCTTTGTGGTCCACAACTGTTCTTAGATCTGTAAGCTGTGTCAACAACTGTAGTTAAACCAAATTACCACAGACTAAATTTTATACTTTGACGAAAAATGGGTTAGAGAAAATGATAGTTCACAGACAGACACACGTTAGTGGGTGTTTTTTTTTTTTTTTGGATGGGTAAGACAACATAAAAGGTAAATTAGTCCCCTAGATACTCTTTGAAGAGGTGTGTCTTCAGACACCGTTTGAAGACAGCAAGGGACTCGGCCATTTCTCGGCAAGCGGAAGTTGGTTCCACCACATTCAGTTGTGCTATCTGTGGTAGACCCTGTGTGGTCAAGCATCTCAAGAACTTGTGCGGTCAAGCTACATTCAGTGCTAAAATGGATTATGGTGATAGCTAAAAAATGAACAAAAGCTCAAACTGAAAACAATATCCATAGTGGTGCTGCAGGACACACTCATTTAGTCTTTCTAGTAAGAAGAAAGCTGAAGAAAAGGCAGATGAAAGTCAAAAGGAAAGGAGAAGACAGAGCATTTAAGGCTCCATGCATAATCTAGCCATTCCCTTAGAGGACCAGTCTTGACCTTCTTCAGTCCTCCCTAAATCCCATTCCACTAAGGTGAACATGCCTGTACTGTATCTGCATATATTAAAAAACAGCAACACCATGCCACACTTAAAAATCCTTTTTACTGGAGAAGATAGTGAAGAGATAAAACTGCCAGTGAGACCACTTGTATCCACAAAGGAATTCACAAAGGCATTAGAGAAGAAGGTGCCGATGACATTTTCATTCCGACCCATTATGTACCGCCATACTACTGAAGACGCTAATTCTGGTTTGCGCGCAGATCTAGAAAAAGGTGACCTTTTGAAAGAAAATCGTTTTCTTTTCCTTTGGTTTTCACAGACGATTGCCATGAAATTAGGAAATAATCCCATTTGTCCCAGAGCTCAAAACGATTACGTATAAGTGTCAAAAGGTTCGGCACCATGCTTTCTTTCCTTTTTTTGGTCTTTATTCCAGTGGCCTCTAAAACCGCGCCCACTTTAGCGATAACCACCAAGGGACATGGTGTGGAGTCATTAAATCGTAAGCGACAGGCAGGCCCTGTGAAAACGCAACAGGATTTGTCATGTGCTTCATAGCATTAGGTCTCCCCAAATCACCAGTCCGCTCGGCTTAGCGCACAGTGTCACCGTCACAAAAAACCCACCCATTCAACCACCCACAGTGCTTCTTGGGGCAAGGCCAGACCCACAACCCATCTCCATCCTCAGCCGATAAACAACCCGGGGATAAAACTCAGTTTTAATGCAGGAGCAAACCTTTTGCGAGTCAACCATTTTGAGAGTTAGACTAACTGCTACTAAAGCTGGACAGAGTCTAATATTCAATATTTATGAATGCCAACTATATTGTCCATGCTTGTTTCCCCTGGGATTGATTAAAAACTCTGTTCTAACCAAGGCAAAAATGCTGAAATATGTTATTGTACTCGAGCAATTGTACTTCGTCAGTTAAGCTTCCAGTAGTTTGACCTTGGACTGAGCATTGTCACCACCACTGTTATTTGCCTAGCGCTTAAGATGCTCAGCTCTGGACCAAGAGCGCGTGGGTTCGAATCCTACCACCAGCACTACCATCACTGGGTCCCTGAGCAATACCCTTAACCCCAAGGCGCTCTCAGGGAGACTGTCCCTGAAATTAGAAAAACCGAAGTCACTTTGGGTCTGTGGTGGTGGTCTAGCGGTAAGGATGCTCGCTTTTGGATCAAGAGGGTGAGGGATCGAAGTTGCTCTCAGAGAGACTGTCCCTAGACCTAGGAATATGGAAGTCGCTTTGGATCAGACGGTCTGCTAAATGCCGTAAATGTAAATGTATTAGCATCGTAACCCTCTTATTTCATTACAGTGAATGTAACATGTATTTAACAAGAGTTTATTTCTATCAACAATCAGGACTTATTACATTTTGCACCTTAATTTCATCTGCAGGGATGAAAATATGTCAATCAAAACATGTTTTTGTATTGGAAACTGATGCTAATAAAGGAGTAAAAATGCCAGGTGCAGGTTTTTAGGAAAGTGACTAAACTACGACTTCACAAAAAACACCCAAACATGTTTGAATACTTTATGCCAATCTTTTTTTATTAAATGAAAGGAATTTGAAGTAAAAAGTATCATAGCTATTGTGTTTTGAAAACTATGATTCAAGTAATTCCTGTAAAATTCCAGCAAAATACTTTTTATACTAAAGTAATGCTAATATCTAAACAGTAGTACACAAGTAACATTCTAATGATAGAGTTGTAGTCAAGACCACCTAAATCGAGACCAAGGCCTGACCGAGACCAGAGTGTGTTGAGACCGAGACAAGACCAAAATTCGAAAGGGCTGAGACCAGGGTGAGGCGAGACCAAGTCGAGAATGACTGGGCCTGTAGAATGTTTTACTTTTTTTTAGCTTAATGTAGTATAAAAGTGCTGAAACTGTAGATATATCTACTAGAAATTGTAAGAACAGTGTCCGTTTTATTGGCATTCTAGATGTTCTATGGCTAAGTACCATGAGGAAAAATAAGATTAGTGCCAGGCCGAAACACTTCTTTATACATTTGGTATCCATCTGGATACAGAATAAAATTATTTGATAACAAATAATGTATTTTTGTATATTCTTCCCTATTGATTACTCTTTAACATTGTAGAATGGAAAAAACATTCTGAAATACTGTTTTGGGTAATTTTGAGCCTTTTTGGAAGAGAACTACATTTTTGTGCATATTGGTGTTTCATGAGAGTCGCAAGCACTAATGCGAAAAATGTTATTTATGTGTTTTTACGCAATAGCACGGAATTACAAATAATTTCACATACAGATGAATGAATATAATGTCTCTTAAGTCTTGTGATTCTGACAGTATTTGTGTGGTTTCTGTAAGTTAAAAGAATTCTGAATTAATAAAACTCTAATTTTTTTTTTTTTTTTTAACCCCGCCACCACCACCCCTCTTCAGAGGACAACTTTATTTTTAATTACAAATTTCATTGAGTACATTTAAACTATACAAGATCTCACGTATCTTTTAGAAAACAGGGGGACTGACTGAGGGAATTACAGACATCCAAACAAGCAAAATAAAACAAAAAACAAACAAACAAAAGAGAAAGAACACAAGAGAGAAGGAAGGGAAAAAAAGGAAAAAAAATTATGTATATACAAATATATAATAATAATAATAATAAAAATTATGATAATAATAATAAAGATAACACTCACAGTAATAATAATAAGAAGAAATAGAGGACGTATGACAAAACGAAGGGTTAAATAAAAACGCCAAACATCAATAGGACAGCAACAGAAACAAAAATAATTTAAAAAATAATAAAATTATATAATGAAAAATAGTATAAACAGAAATATATATATACATATATACGTAAGTAAATAAACTGCAATTCTTACATGGCTATGTATATACTTGTGTGCACGTAAACTGGTTTGTCACTGGAAGTGGTAGAGGCTGGCGTGGTAAAAGGATGACGCCGCCGGGGATCTAGCGCCCCAAACCCGACCCAAGTGGAAGAGCACGGGAGGACAAAGGCAGTCGAGGCCCTTTAAACCCCACTAATAAAGGGCGTTAGGTATAACGGTAGGGTATTTAACCCGTGATCAGAAGGTCGCAGGTTCAAATCCGGGACCAGTAAAGTTACCACTGAGGTGGTCATGAGCAAGGTACCGTCCCCAAGCATTGCTTCCCGGGCGCTTGTTAGCGTCTACCGCTCATTCACAGATGGGTTAAAATGCAGAGGTCACATTTTGTTGTGGTGCACTGTGTGCCGTGCTGTGGCGTGTTCACAGTGACAACTAATAATAATCATCACACTTAAACAACGCAAAATGCAAAGAGTTATTTGTAATATACTCGGAGTTGTAGTCTCAGCTGGTCTCGAAATAAAATCCCCAGCCTATGACATAACCAAGTACAAATACAGCCAAGTCCGAGACAAGACTGAGACCATCAAAAACTGGCCTCGAGACCGAGGCGAGTACTACAATACTATCTAATGGTATACTGTTCTAAATGACAATCTTACTCCGGGTTGTTTTTGGCAAAAATCTTTTCTACAAAGCGGTTATATTCATTATTAAAAATAGATTCTCTACTGTGCAGCAATATTATACACATGCATGCACACAATTAACACATAGACCATGCATTTAAACACATACGGAAGTAATTGTACAAATATTTATTATTATATTTATTAAAAGTTATTTAAACAGTTACATATATGCATAACAAGGAAGGAATACATTTGAATATAATATCTTATCCATTGAATAGCTACCAATGCTCTCTCACCATATCCAAGTATCATTGTAAAAGTATCAAAAGTAATCTCATTTAAGAATCTTGTATAAAATCGGCACATGATCTAAGTTATGCAACAATATGTTCAGCCTTAAGCTCCACTCATCAAAATGGCCTCAAATTAAGAACATAATCACTGCATCCACCCTTTTCAGAATGCAGCATAAAAAGCTCCCCGTCGTTCATTCAAGTTCTGCAGGCAAATCTGAACAAGCCAGTCGCTTGAAAGGTTTCCTGAACCGTGCTGATGGGAGTCTCCCTGAACGGCGGGGGAGGGGGTCGGACGCAGAGAGGCAGCGTTGCAAAAATTCTCCCTGGCAAGGGAGTCTTCCGCTCTGGTGTACTTAGTAATCAAATGACAAGGGTCATTTGACTGAGCTGTCGATTCGGCCATTTCCCGGCGAAGGAGTGACAGGTTATTTGAGAGATTTGCTGTGACATCACTTAAAAATGATCAACCTGACGCTCTCGCAGGACCTTCTCACAGCGCTATGCCATTTTACATGAAGGCTGCTGGAGGTGTCAGGTCGCGTGAGATGCTACTAAAAACCCTCATTTCACTTTTTTTGAAAAACAACAAAGCTAAGAACTGAATAGAAGCAGATAGCATAAGATTGAGTGATTGAGGTGACCGAGGTATAGCTCAGCAAGGTAGACAGTTACTCTTATTTAAATATATATATATATATATATACTCGAGCACCTCAAATTATCCTGCATTTGAATATTTTCAAGTTTATAAGTTCATAAAGTTTAATAAACTTTATGTACAACAGAATGCATGATCCAGAAACCTCACAGATCTTAATCTCGATTCTTGATTCTGGCCTGATCTGATTCAAAATCGACCACAATTCATAAGCTTTATCTATCGTCCAAGAACTGCACATAATTCATCACAGAGATAACCTATCAGATTGTTGCTCGAGTTACTTTTCCCTTTAACTGGCAGATCACCAAAAAAAATTCACACTGAATCAAATGTACTGATAAGTACGCATACTGACTGCATTTCCTTCATGCTCACGCAAAAGAGGTCTATCTGGGCAGATTTCCACATTGTACAATCTAGGATTGGTGAGCTTAGGGAAAAAGTAAACTAGTGTCATTACGTTAGTTGAAAAATATGAACTGATTTGGAATGCATGAATCAATTTTGAATCAACGGAGAAAGAATCACAATTTGATTTTTGGCATATCACAAACAAAATTTGCTCTCTGTCCTTCAGATGTTTCACTGAGGATTTCTCTGTATTTAGTCAAATCTATGCAAAATCATTTGATACAACATCCATGAGCATTAACATTGCAGCTGCCACTATCAATGACTGATTATTAATTAACCGGGTTAACAAGATTCCTCAAATTCCAAGTTGATCTGATCAGAACTTTTCCAAGACACCAATTCACAACATTCTGGGGAGCAGCTCTGGTAAAATGCTATGTAGATGTTTTGCAGGTCTGAAGTCCCTAAAAGCATTATATATTTCCACTTTGAGGCTTACTCTCAGTTGCAAGGACATTATGAAACATTCATCACCAATGTGACATTGAGATCGAAGGAATAATGTCGTAGGCTGCCAACTGATGGTGAATTAGTTATTTCACTCAAAAGCAGAGATCTTAATTACCCTAAATAATGGTTTAAAAGGTGACTTAGCCTGGCTAATCTAAAGTCGACACTGATTTCAAACATTTATATAGTCATTTTATGCTTAATCCAGTCATTTACAAGTATAGTAAAAACCAAAACTATGCAATGGCACTCAGAACATGGTTTAATGAGGTAATTATTTGTCATTATGAACACAGCACAGCACACAGTGCATCACAAACGAAATGTGACCTCTCATTTAAATCCTCAGGTTAATATTTAACTCGGGTGCTGTTAGCAGGGCAGCTAACAAGCACCTGGAGCAGTGCTTGAAGGCGGTACCTTGCCCATGAGTACCTCAATGGTAACTTTACCTGTCTGCGATTCGAACCTGGCGACCTTCTGATCAGCAGGCCAACAATTCTTAGCCACCTACTGCCCCTAACTGTTTATATAACCAGCTTCCTCTAAGAATGGCACTTATTTATCTGTAATATATATATATATATATATATATATATATATATATATATATATATATATATATATATATACATATATCTGCAATTAATATATACCCAATTACATCTACATGCCAATTATTGGTCAGTCTTTAACAACAAGTTCTGACCATACTGGAGGCTGATCCTGATCGTCTTGATTTGCAGTGCCAGATCCACTGGCGTTAGATTCTCTGGCACTCGAATAAGCTCCATTATGAGGGAGCAATGCTTTGGGCGTTTTCTTTCATTGTGTGTGTTAATTCAATTCTCCGAGCTCAGCCACATTATTAGACCTTGCAGTCAGAAAGCATAAATCTGCCTTACCGTGCTACCATTCCACATAGCAAGCATGACTGATATGTGAGAGATAATGAGAAGTCTTCAGGCTGCAAATGAACTAGTCCTGTGACACGTATTGGCAAACTGACCATGGAACAAATCCAGCAGAAGAGAAAAAACAAGAGCTTGGGAAGAAAACTTGAAGGCAAAGAACGGCAACGAGTGCGCTGACGGCCACATAAGTCAGCTCCTCCTTTTTGCCAGCTCCAATGGGGAGAATCGACTCTATGAGAAGATTGAGACTTAATTGGTCCGTGAATGTAATTACCAGGCTGTATTTAGAAAGAACAATCTTATAATATATCTAATGCACTTCAATCCCTTAAAAGGGAAATGATGGCAAAGGGGCTACAGAAATGGACTCATACAAAAACAAAAGGCTTTTCTTTGGAGCGCGGTTTATTTTCGGAAGAGTTTAACAATGTTTTCTCGGGAGAGTAGAGTTGATGAGGCCAGGTCCAGAGAGAAAGAGCTTAGCTGGCATGAGTCCGTTTCGGCTTTGTGACAAGGTCATAAGCAGTAAACAAGCCTGGGAGAAACGCTAAACACTAATCACCCAAATCATATTTCTTCCCACAAGGTCTGACTGAAAAATTCTATAAGATTTACGGGCTGCAAAATTACAAGCAAAAGAAAGACAAAGGCAAGTGAAAAACTGTAATGAAGAATGTGCTACTTGATTTCAAATATCTATGAACGGCATCATTTACTCAGCAATGAATCCACGACAATGGAAGAATTTTAGACAGACTTTTTAAACAGGTGCATTTGGCTGATGATATACTAATTCAGTATAAATATTTATTCTAATTACTTAATACTAACTTAATACTTAATACTAATTAAATTAAAACAGAATAGTAATTATTATTATTCTCAAAATTATTTAATACTAGTTACTACTAATAATCATTCTGGCTTACAGAGTGAGGTCTGGGTCTGCTCCCAGCTACCTCAACTTTCTCATACGGGCTTACATTCTGTCTCCAACCAACACCGCCTGGTTGTGCCATCCCTATGCGCAAGGCACACCAAGTCCAGACTGTGCTCCTCTGTGGTTCCCCGTTTGTGGAAAAAGCTGCCAGAAGGATGCCACATGTTTTTCAAGAGCACTTCCTCTGTTAGGTCACCCTGGGCCTAACTTACTGAGGACACCTTCATCCTCCTACACTTCTACAGTCCCAAGCTTGTATGTTTTTCCCTATTGTAAGTCGCTTTGGATAAAAGTGTCAGTCAAGTGTAATGTAATGTAATGTAATTAAATATTATTTAATTATGGCGAGGGTGAAATGGTTAAAGTGTTAGTGATTGGGTTTGTGTTAAGTGCATTTTTTCAGTGAGTGATTATTCGTCATTGTGAACACACCACAGCACAGCACACAGTGCACCACAATGAAAATGTGACCTGTGCAATTGAACCATCCATGAAGCAGCAGTGGGCAACTATGGCAATGCCTGGGGAGCAGTTCTTTTGGGACTGTACTTTACGTATGGGTACCTCAGTGGTACCTTTACCGGTCCAGGACCTGAACCGACAACCATCCAATTATGGGGCCCTAACTCCCTAGCTGTTACTCTACACACTGTTAAGATGATTAAGATGTTTTTACAGGGCAGTGCTTAAAACTGATAAAAAGCTGTTTATTGTGCGTGGATCTAAGGGTGTTTTCATACTTGGTCCGTTTCAGCCCTTAAAGCGAACTCAGATAGATTAGTCAGCATTTTTTACGTATATGTGAACATGCCAAATGAACTCAGACCCATCTGAAACTAACCGAAACTAGTCCAGTTCACTTTAAGTCCGCGGCACAATTTGTTTAAATCGCTCCTGGTTCGCTTTGACAGTTTTTGTTCGAAGTGAAAACTACCCAGAATGCAAAGCAGTAAAGGTCTGAGAGCTCCATAAGAATTAAGTATGAACAGAAAAAGGACTGAGGCCCCATCTCAGCTGAAGAGGATCAGAAAGAGAACTGAGTCAAATGAACTCACAGTGTGAACATAAAAAGAACTGAGTTCCCTTTCTGTTGGTCCACTTTTTGGACCACTTCTAGAGGACAGAGTTCAGTTCCTTTAAAGAGGAACTATATGTGAACACACCCTTAGTCATAGACAACAAGAACTGAGAAAACTTGTACAGTTTTCCTTTTTACAAATGTTCTGAACAGGTTTACCTTGCTTTTTGGATTGAATCCTACTTGACATTGCACGACCTGTGATGTGACAGTTGGACATTGATAAGGATGTTGGCAGTGTTGGGGAGTAACGGAATACATGTACCAATGTTACGTATTCAGACTGCAAATTATGGGTTACTATATTCAGTTGGTTACCGTTTAAATAGATGGTCATCGGAATACAGTTACATTGTTAAAAATAATGAATTACATGACAGTATTTTTCTGTTTCACATGTTTACCCTCTCTCAAATAAATTACGGCAGGTCCATTCATTACCAGAAGCCTATCAAAACACGCAACCAAAGATCCTAATGTAAACGTCCATTGAACGCAAGTTGCCGCAGTCACACAATGGAGGAGTCAGAGCTGGAGCCAGCACGACAGAGCCAGGGCAGAAACACTTCACATTATAAGAAGAAAGAGGGCGGAGTATGACCGTGCAGGGTGTGATTGCCACATTCATACAGCGGTAAAAAGCAAGACAATGTGGAAATAATCCAAAGTATTCAGAATACGTTACTCTCATCGAGTAATCTAACAGAAGATGTGAACTAGAGACACACAAACATATAGTCTAGATGTACTCCGACAGACTCTCTCTCTTGCTCTCACACTGGACCTGACTCCTCCACCTTAGATCACTCATGCCAAAAACGAGTTAAAAGTCAGTAAATGGCCTCTTCAAATTGTATCTACAGTATGTTTGCAATTTATATCTGGAGTGGTAAACACACAGGAAACCATGAACTCGGTGAATAAGTATGGCTTTTTATCGCACTGCACACCATCAAAGTTAGGGGGAGAAGGCACAAAGTGAGAAGGTCACGGGTACTCACCATACGGGTCATTTTTCACCGATGCATGCTGTCTGGAGTTGGACTGTGTGTGAGTGAAACTCAAAGGGAGCCCAGCCAACTAAGTTAAGCCTCAAGCAGCACAGGTAAAATGTCCAACTACATACACACACACACACACACACTCACTCACAAACACACACTCACAAACACACTTACATAAGACATTGATCATACAGAACAACAATTTTTGAAGTGTATTTATAGACCAAAGCTGAAAACCCGGGTCCTGGCAATCGTTCAACAGACTGATTTTGTAAGTCATCTCTGCAGTCATTTGAGCCAACAGTTACAAAATCTGTGATAAATGACCTCACAAATGTTGCACAACTCTTAGAATATGGTCTAATTTCTGTAACAACCAAGACATTGCTGTCAGTTAGTTACAGGTAACAAATAAACTGTACTGAATAACCGCCATTCAAACAGTGTCAACTGCGTCGTGTTATGTTCATAACTAAACCACAGGTCTGAATAAAGGTCCACCCCGAATGTCTGAAAATGAGTTTCATTTGACTTGTTTTTCTCCCCTAATGACTTGCTTTGCGTTAATATTTGAGTCTGTGAGTGGCCAGTCACACCAGCCACTCTGTCTTCTTCAGAGGAAGAGGCTACCTCCATCCTGAATAATAAGATTCGGGAGATGCATTGCCGTGGTAAATGCAGCCTGTGAGCCTGTGGGAGACGATGGCACACGCTTGAAGTGACACACTCGGCCAACAAACAAATCTTTCTGCGAGAAAAACAGCTTCTACATATCAAGCCTCTCCAAGGTTGGTCTTCACCGTGTGTGAAGAATTTAATCTTTCACACAACCTAAACTTCAGTTTCTCTAAAATGTTAGAGAAAGATCTTTGTCATTTTGATGCAATTTAATATACACTGGTGGTATGAGGCATATATGAGATTTTTAAGGGTCCAAACACAAAGTGCTTACAGACCCTTCTTGTAGTTATTCTTTTTCTTCATCAGCAATCACATATTGTTCTTTGTTATTATTATTATTATTATTATTATTTATTATTTTTATTATTATTATTATTATTATTATTATTATTATACCAACTTATTCGGCACTCCTACACCGAAACACCCTTCCAACTTTAAAACATGTGGGCTATAGTTGTGTACATTGCTGTCATTCAGGTCGTCGATATATGCACTCATTCACAAGATCTGTCCACTTTTCTGCCCATAAAAATGCGTTATTTGCGTCATTATTTCGTTATCCACCCGCTATCCTCCTACAGTTTTTGCGCTAGGACGCCGCTTCAACTCTTTTCTTTTTCTGCTATTTGTTCATTATTTGTGAGAACCCCTTTGTGACTAAATGTTGCTGAGTGCATTATGAACGGTTCCGTTTGCATCATAAACGGGATTCGTTATGTGATTGCGTTATGGGGTTGCGTTATGTGATAACTCTAACCCATTATGTGATAACTCTAACCATAATCCTCCTGCTGCATGAAAGCAATCACATTTGCATTTTCTTGCAAAACTGTCATTTCACTTTATTGTTCCACACACATGCACAGACACTACTGGTGGTTAGTGCTGACCCTTTTGTGCTGCTTTTTGATACTTGTGCTTGGACCCCAGTCGTTGCTGCTTTTTTATCTTTACAAGTTGTGAGAGATGTGTTTAACTCGTAATTAAACATCGTGACCAATACTGTGGACAGCTTTTTGTACTGCAAATCAGATCACAAGCCAGTGTTGATTTTTTTTTAAAAATCTGTTAATCAAAAATCCTTTATGAAAATCCTTTATCAATTATATCTTTAGAAATATGAAATACATTTTTGCCTCACACACTATATTTAATAGATAATAAATGTATCACGTGCAGGAGACACTTTTAACAAAAGTACCAAATATAACTACCGACTGTGATTGGCTACAAACTAATTCATTGTTCCCATTCTCAGACATCAGCCTCACTAGACTCTCTAGCACAGGTTTGTGAGCGTAGTGACACATCTGTAAAACAGTTGACAGAACAAGATTCCGGGAGTAACACAGAGACATCTGTTCACTCCACATTAGAAAAGTACATAGTGACTGATTTAGGCTGTGAGAGTAGCAACGTGGGAAATGGCAGCTTAAGAAAGACCCGAACGTTCATTGCCCTTTATCTCTTGCAGGTACAGTACAATTCCCTGTGGTATTTTGAGCAACGTAAATGCAGTTCAAGAGTTGTTTTTCAGTCCTGCTTTCCCTTCACTTAAGTCCTAGTTCTGATCTTTGCCAGCACTGGCCATATCATTGTCTTTATTCCAAACAGGCATGGTGCTCTGGAACAAAAACCGCCGCTCGTCGGGAGGAGGCTGTAATATCACTGTAATGATTTAGAGACAAAGAGAGTTGATTTTAATACAAAGAGAGTCAGAGATGTTCACAAGTCATTTTGTCCCAAGTCCAAATCAACTCTCAAGTCTCTGATGACTGAAATGAACTTTCATCAGATGCATGCCATCTGGTCTAGATAACACTGCACTGCTGTATGTTATGAAAGAAAGACATGTACTGTCATCTATTGCTATCCACTACAGTATCAAACCTGATCAGAGTATGGTCACTTGATATAATATGAAGAAACACAATGAAAACTTTGTTTGAAGTTGATAAATGCACTTTTAAAAATGTGTGCGCTTGTTTTGATACAGGACGGTAACCGTTGTTTTGATATATGTGACTGCCCGCGTGTGTGACGTTGTGCGTAATATCAAGGGAGGGAGTTACACCAAAGCAACACCGGGCGCGTTCTGTAAAAGGGCAGTGCACACCTTGCTTAAAAACTAGAATAAGCATATTTCTGCATTTTCAAAGCATCTGAATGCGACATTTATGCTTCACTCTGCGTGAGGGGTAGCCAGGTCCAGTGCTAGCCATTTGGGTGCCCTAAGCACAACAGCTTTGTGGTGCCCTACCCCCTACCAAAAAAAAAAAAAAACCCCAAGAAAAAACAATGCACTTTTCTCACTGCTATTATTTTCATTTCCTCAAACAACCCAACAATAAAGCAAAAATTGCAACAGACATTAAATAAAATAAATAAAAATACATAAATAAATACAAACTCCAACACCTTATTTTTTGTGCCCCCTTTGGCACAGGGTGCCCTAGGCACTTTGCGTGATGCGCGTTATGGAAGCACCGGCCCTGATTATAGTGGTCGCAGGATACGCGGCGCTAACGCAATGCTTCAGTAACACACCCGGTGAAGCCTCCCTGTTATATTCAGCTCGCCACCGATTTCCCTAACGTCAGATATATTGGAAAAAACTGACATGAATGAAATAAATTAATAAACAATTACATGAAATAAAGATTCAATAAAGATCAAGTCTGTTGAGGGCGAGTCTGAAGCCAAGTCTCGAGTCACTGTTTGTGCAACTTGAGGGTGACTCAAAAATGTGACAAAAAAAGACCATAAGGTCCAAACAAGGATTAAAAAGCAATATCAGCAGCTCTAGCAAGTATTCAAAAAGCATGTAAAGTCATTAAAATAGGCAAACAACTGTATCAGAGGCCATGCACTGACTGGTTCGGTAAAGCAACCGGTTTGGCAATACTGCTAAGTGTTAGTGTAAGTAAAATGGTACCTGGGATCGTCAAAATCCCACACCAAGAAGAAGTTATATTTGACGTGTGCTTGCTGGAGCGAGATACAGCACTAGGATGAAGCTCTGGCTGTGGTCGGCTGCGCACGGTGCACAGTTGCAGCGTCATGGCAGTGGACAGGTCTCTTCACAGAGTGGCACGTGAGAGGAACAGATTCTCTGCTCAGTGTTCTAGGTGGAGAGCTGAAAGAGAACATTGTTTGCCCTGAAGGAGGCGAACCTTCAAGGCCGCAGCAGGCCTACATAGGGCTTGACCTGAAGGGGAACAGGGTGAGGGAGGAGGCGAATAACGTGTGCTGACCAGCAACTGGACACAAACACACACTCCTGCATGCACACAATTACACACATATGCACAGACATGCTGTTCTGCAGTGTAACTGTACCGTAGCAGCACCAGCACCGTTAGACGCTAGAGAGTGAGCTGCAATATTTGAGGTGCAGAGCTGGTCTGTTCAAGTTCCAGCAAGGCAGCTAGTAAGCGGCTGAATTATTATTTTCATTAATGAAGAGATGGTAAGATGTGAGAGGATGGTAAGAATAAAAAAATAGAGATTAGGGCTGCACAATAAGAGAGTTATCGGCCGATGCCGATATCCGATGTTTTTCATGCTTACATCTGCCAATACCGATATCAATACAGATAAATAAGGAGGGCAGAGTGGAGCGTAAGCACAGGCAGAGTTGAGCACGTAAAGAGAAGGTATTTTGCTTACCAAAGTTCCACTGCGCATTCAGAATTTTGGCACTAAAATAGCGCCATAACTCAAATTTCTAACACAGTCAAGCGAGCGTGAAAGCAGAGTCGAGTGAGGGTGGAGCATTTTGAGCAGAGTGCACAACATTTTAAGAAAAAGTCATTTTCCACCCTATGTGGTGCACCAAGTCAAATAGGTGCGCGTGTGACTCTCCAGGTGCACTACCTAGTGCGTAGAGAGCCATTAAGCTACAACCCCTCCTATTTGCTGAGATGCATACGACCACATAGAAAAGTATGATAAGAGCGCCTTATTAAGGGCAGCAGTACGCGGCAAGTGAGTCGAACACACAATCTAGTTAGTTTAAAAAATACTTGTGCATGCAGTCTGAGTTGAGAGCATTAAGACAAGAGATTTTGCTTGCGAACGTTCCCACTACATGCTTAGAAATTGGCACAAAATAACACCATACATTTTAAAATAGAAGGCATATAAAATACCACCTCTGACTTTGGACATGCCTGGAACAAGTGCCACCTCTCCAACATACAATCGAAGCGTCATGAAATATTGGGCAAATCTGAGCATCTGTCCTATGCCGATGACAATTATCGGAAGCAATTATCGGCCGATTCCGATATCATTGTGCATCCCTAGTAGAGATAGAGTAGGGAATAGGGATGCATTAATATGGATGCAAACAAATTTAAGAAAATCACATCACAATCAACACAAATGTATAGACAAGTAAATTAATGGAAGAGGTAAAGCGGTATCACGTATCAGACCTTGATCAGTTCAGTTTGTGTGAGTGCAGTGACCCTCATTCTTTTTGAAGCGTTTTAACATCCACACCCCAGCTACAAAGTCTCAAACCTGTTACTAGGACAGACAGTCTCCTTTTTATCAGTTTGACATCAACAGCTCTCTCTTTGCTGAGCTGCCGTGGAGAAAATTCAATGCTATCTCAAGTCCAAGTTTTCATTTATAGAACATCTGAAACTATAAGGACTGAGGGGGTGGTCACAAGATCATAGAACGCGTTTGATTGACAAAGTCTGGAGATTGATAGTTTTGTCTGGTTTTCTTTCAGGCCGATCACCTTAACACATCTGTGTAGAGATGTGAAAAATTGATATTGCAGCTTTTTCTGTAATATGTAGTTCAACTAAATGATTTGAATTTGATGTGAACTTGCATTTGATGAGAACTGGGCAACATGAGTATCAAGTGGCAAAAAAGCAGACGAGTTTGGGTTTAGTTTCCTTTCTATTGCACATTCTGCAATAGACATCACAGTGATGGTGCTGAAATGATATATCAAGCAACCCTACATCTGAATTAAAAAACACATGATCATTCCACATCCCACGCATCATTATGGCCGTTCTGCGAGATGGCTGTGGAAAAAATACTTGGCACAACTGTGGATCATGTGCTGTGAAGAGGCCTGGCCACGGACTTACACAAAGTCTGCTTAGTTTGGGAGACATTTAACAAAACGAACAGAAGAAACAGGCCAACAAAGACTATAGTGTAGATCTAGCTGGCAAGGCAAATTTACGATTTTGCTGTTCACTCACGGATTGAAGAGATACAACCAAATGCTCGCCCTCTTTGATTGTGTGCGCCCAGGCAGTGTGTGTATGCCCAGCAGAACAGCTTGGGTTTGTTTTAACAAAGGGTTCACTGGAGCACTCAACTCTTCATCGCGTTATTTCAAGCATCATAGAAAAATGATGCATTAACTGAACCTGTTACAGCTGTTTAAGAATGATTTCATTACAAGTTCAAAAATACATGAAGACAAAGAGAGATCGCTCACTCATAGGCCAAATTAACACATATTCCACTGGCATCAATAACATTATTGGAAGGCACAATAAGAAGAAATGCAAAGCTACATTACTAGGTTGGTAATAATTCTGATTTCTGCTACTGCTTGATTCTAACCTCCCTCATTGCAATTTTCATAGGTGCCCAAATGGATTTCATTATCATGATTTAGCAAACCAGCAACAGAGGTGCGCATTTACGAAATTTAGCAGCATTTTTATTTGGATCAAATTCCATTTCCTAATTGCTGGAAATTTTCGTGCTTTTCGTTGAAACTAATCACGTAATCGATGCATTGCGAAGCAGCCGTGAACCATTCTGCATCGATCCAGTGACAGACCATAATCGATTATATCGGTGTTTTGAACCGGGATTACAGGTGGTCTGTGACAGTTTCACTACTGAAATCACTTTTTAAAAATGATCCCATTTTATTCATTTTTCAAAACACCTCCAGATGATTTAGCCATCTTTATAAATAATAAATTTAACACATATATCTAAAAAATAACAGAAAATACGCTTCCCACAGACACAAAGTGGACAGCTGCAGACTACTGCTTAGCCTGAGTGGCAGTCCCTGGAACAAAACCAGTTGAAAACCCCCAGGATTATATCATAATGACTTTGCTTGGTGATTTTCTGGCTATTGCATAAAAGTTCTTGTTAAAAAGAACATCCCAGTAGTAACTATAGCTGCCCGAACTGCAATCCATGCCCAATCTGCGAGAAGTGTGGAGTAGAAAAATTGATTGGCTGCATCGTGATCGAAGCAAATTGTTGACATGATAATCGTAACTGAATCTAATTGTGAGACCAGTGGAGGTTCACACCACTAATAGACAAGTATCCAACTCCTAGGCTCTACCACGTGCACTGCACAAGGTATTACTTTTTGCTGTAACATAGTAATGTAAGGCACTACTAATAGATTTTCAGCAATATTATACGTTACATATTTCTGAAATTTAGTGCTGTTTTGTTTTTGTTAAAAAATCACCAACACAGTCACCAACATTTGGTACAAGAGAAAAATTCAGTAAGTAAAGGAGTTATTTCCTACAGACTGTACGCCTACAGTCACTAGGCTGCACCACATCACCCTCCACTGGATGTAGAATGAACTGCAGTAAACTACATTTTAGCATTTTAGAACATCTGCAGTTATTTTGGTGAAAGTAACTCAAAAGTATTGCAGGAGTCGTGCAACACATTCCAATTCAGAGACAGTAATATTGTAATGTAGTAAATTATTTCGAAATAACAGTAACTAGTACTGTTACTAGATTAGTAATGTAATCTATAATGTATTACATTTTGGAAGTAATTTGCCCACAGGAAGCCACTTAATGGCTTGGAACCCAAAAAAACGGTCCCAGTGCATTAATTTAAGACAAATAAACTCCTGGGTGAGCTGCTCTGACATGGCTTAATAATGGTTGCAGTGCAAATGCTTAAATGTGACAAATGTGAGTGGGCAAGGAAGGCAGGTAAAAATCGAGTTTAGTGTCAAAGGTTAACAGACTGCAGAGCCATTCTAACAAGGTAACCAAGATCTGGGAAAACACAAATGCTTGGGCAAAATGGGCAATTCAGAGCCTGCATCTGCCCATATTGTGCTGGATGACTATTTAAAACCGTCTGAGGCTGCTCCTGCTAGATACACGGCCAGGCTTATTTATAACCAGGTGGAAGCTTTGAGCGCTGAGGAAAGAAGGCAGTTTGACTGGGCCGACTGATAGCGGATGAATCCTCCAGTCTGTTCGCAAGTCGTTCTTATTCCTGTCACAGCCTGTCCTGCCTCTCCAGACATGGGACTCAAGGGGTGGGGGTGGATAAACATAGGAAAAACCTTGTACAACTGAATTCTAGATGTAAATTCCAACAGGGTGGTTTGGTACATCACTTACTGATGGGAGGTTTGAACGCACAGTAAAGCGTACACTTCAACCTGTAATTTGGGCTCACTTAATAAATTAAATCAAGTATATATTAAGACTGCAAGGACCATTTCATATAATTGCTTTCACAAAACACAGTAAACGGAGATACTAACTATCCCATTCGTTAGTATTCCAGTCAGGACAACATAGGTAGAAAAATGAAGCCTGAAAAGAATATTATCAAGTCCATTTAATCAGTAAAAAGGCATTTATAAACGCTGCTCTTTCAAATTAAACATTAGATGCAAAACCTTGATATGATTCACATGTTTAAAATGTACCTGAATACAATGTCAAAATCTTTATTATTCACCTTTTTCTCCCTCTTGCCAAACAGGTCATACACAGATAGATTATATAAATGTCATACTCGGCCTTGCAAACTCATGCATCTGTCACCGTCACGGTTTCACGAGTGCTACGTTCCATTACCCACAAGGTGCAAGTGAAGAGCGACAGCAGTTAAACGAGGACACACTCCAGAGGCCTTTTCCTCTCTCTTTTAGTGAAAGCCAGACTAGCTACTCCCTAATTCCCTCACAGATGGGGTGCCGGGGCCACGCAAAACCGACCAGGAATTAACAACTGTCAAAAGCTACAGCAGAAACAAAGAGTGTTAACCCACAAGGAGCACATCACGTCCTCACGAGTCTAACCAGCAAAATGAATGGATCTTGAATGCCTCCTAGTTCGAAAGTGAGGGAGAAATTGAAAGTGAATGATTTTTTGTCATTGTGAAAATACCACAGCACAGCACACAGTGCACCACAACGAAATGTGACCTCTGCATTTGACTCATCCGTGAAGGAGCAGTGGGCAGCTAACAAGCGCCCGGGGAGCGGTGCTCAGGGACGGTACCTTGCTCACAAGTACCTCAGTGGAAACTTTACCAACCCTGGATTCAAACCTGCAGCCTTCTGATCATGGGGCGAACGCCCTACCGTTACGCCACCAACTGCCCCCTTTTTTTTTGGACAGAGAGATGGAGAGGGAGATTTGAGAGGCAGGGGTAAGACAAGCTTCAGTGTACATCCCTGATACCTCAGTCAATTTGTAAATGTTTAATTTTCATACCTTTCACTGCCATGAGCAGTGAAGCGTGCTGACACTGCAGCTGCTATTTTAGCTTCTGCACTGACAACAGAACTGGGCTTATGTAAGCAAGGTGGGAGGAGTGGGGTCAGGTCCAACCTCCAGGGCCTAACAGGTTTCTGTCACGGACTCTCAAGGTAAAGGAAGCGCTCACAGCAGTGTCTATGCCCATCTTTCAGCTCGTCCTTCCCCCTGTCTCCTTCACCTCAGCGTTAAGTTCCCACTCCCTCCCTCCCTCCTGCCTACAGAGACATCGTGACTCGATGACGAGTGACAGGAGGAGCCTGAGCGAGAAGTCAAGTCAGGCATCAAGGTCATTTTAGTCACCTGAAGGTTGGCTCCACTCAAAGATGGCAAATACAGCACACTGTCTAGTCATTCCCACGGTGATTTTTATAAGAATCATTTAGAACTTAAACACAGATAAAACAACCCATATAAAGGAGGAACATCTGCACCCATCAGCCTTCTTTAGCAGCTCCCAGAAAAAAATCTCACAGCCTCAAAATCTGATTTAATCCATCCAAATGAGCCTCTCGCTTCTATTTAACCACACAATTATATTCTTAATTGACAGATACTCCCAATCAAGTCTTAATCCTTGCTCTGGGGTGCTTGCATACCAAGGCGCTGCAGATTTTTTTTTGTGAATCATTCCCACCCGCTAGTGAGCCTTCAAGAGCATCACAGCCCATTCAATTTTAATTTCCATTGTCAAGCCTTGGAAAGAAAAACAACAGTAACCCATTGGCAATGACTGTGCATGCATGTATGGCAGCGGTGCCTTCAAGAGATGACGCTGAACCAAACATGACATTGTGTGACAACATACACAAGGGTGGAACAGAAGCAGAGGAATGGGTCCACATCGAGGACCCAGCTTCCAAGAGCAACATGTTACTAGTGTTGTAATACTCAAAATCGAGTCCGGTCTCGAGACCAGTTTTGGAAGGTCTCGGTCTTGTCTCGGAATCGGTCGAAGTTGTACTCGAACTTGTCATGGACTCAGGATTTCATTTCAAGACCACAACTATTAATTTTGTACAAAGGTGCTGTCGGTCCCTGCCTCCTCAGCACCAGTGAGAAGAGTTTTTAGTAGAGGAGACATTATAATGAGACCCCATCGTGCATGTTTAGGTCACAGAATTATGCAGTCTCTCATGTTTTTAAAATGTAACCAAACCGTAGTTTAAACTGATTTTCCATGTATTTGGTGTTTCATGTATCTTTATTGAATAAACATCTTTAATGTTGCTTAGTATATGTTGTTTGCTTTTTGAGGGATGCTTAGGCTTTACATATTTCGCTTATTTGCCATGTGTTGTAAAACCGGTCTTTGTCTAAGCTTGGTCTCACCCCGCCCTGGTCTCGGTTTCATTTTGGTCTCAGCCCTTCAGAGTCTTGGTTTTGTCTCAGTCTCAATACACTCTGGTCTCGGTCAGGACTTGGTCTCAGTTTAGGTGGTCTTGACTACAACTCTACACGTTACACACCCACACAAACACAGACCTTCATTTGGCACTCTACAGGGAGGAGAAGGTGCGTCAATGCTTTGACAGTGATTAAGCAGCTCATCATACAAGTTACTAACCTTCCCCCAAGGCTGGGGTCAAAGTAGGCTACAGACGTTCATGCTTCCTGGAACTTCCTGAAATTTACAGTTACCTCCCATTCAGTCTCTTGTCTTGTTACATTGTCTCACAAATAGATATAGACGATGCATTGACTCAGAAGTCTTGAGAACCAAATCACGGAGGCTGATCCAAATGTTTTACCAGAGTCTACATCACTCCTGATCCAAATAACCTTTCACCAAAGTACTTTGTACATCAGCGGCCAAAGCCATAGGCACACCTCTGCATCAACACACGTGTCTCCTTGAGGCGTTTTAAATCCCTCCATCCTCCTTAGCAGCATGACAATGCCACCGATGAAAAGTCTAAACCACTGACGCTATTACAGCTGCAGCCTCAACCTGCCATTCTATTATAGAACACATGCATTTCAAACAATCCAGACCTAAATGCCAAATCTGTGTAGCATTGATGAAGCTCAAATATGTGCAATTCTTTGACTTTTGACGCACAAGCACAAAATGGTATATTGTGTACACCATTGGGTATTGGGTAGGGACTATTATGCGCTAGCCAGTTCCTCCCGTCTGTAATTACGGTGCGAGAATAAATGAGTCAGTCTGCCCGGTGCAGGCCACCTCATGGCCTTTTTAGCATTCACTGCTTCTTTGACATCAAATAAAAGGAAGGGGAAAAACAATTGAGCTTCTGAGGGCCCAATTGTTAAAGTTAAAGTGTGAATTGAATGTGATCAATCTGAAGACTAAGTATGCTGGCATTTCATTATAACATGAAACATTCAGGTGTTTAAAGATGTATAAATGCAGAAAAACGAGCGTTTGAACACAGCAGATTTGTTTGCCTGTCTTTCCGCAAATTAGCGATCCTTAAAAAAAGGCCAATTTCAGATTTCATGCCAAAGAGCAGCATGGGACTTGGAGTCTCTGCACATCTGGGCATCTCTGACGACATTCTCTGTTGCCATGGAGATAACGGCAGCATGACGTCGCAGACTCAAACGCATACATACACACACACGCACCAATGTGGAAGAGCTGGCGAGACTGCAATCATCGCTCCCACTGTCCCATTCAAATCGCAACACAGTTTTAAATGGGGAACAATAGCATGGCACTTTTACATAAAGCAACGTCGTGATGCCTTCAAAAACATTGTCGTTTGCTGTGTGTGAATGATGGTACGTGGGGAAAAAAACAAAATTTTAATTACACCTAAAAATTATTTCAACTAGAATTCTTTGGTATCAATTTATGAAAGGTGACTTCAGGTCTTTGTCCCATTTACCTGGTTCAAAACCCTTTAGGGGTGGGCAGTTCACACTTGATGTGATGTATATTTTATGACATGTTATTGCTTTGGTTTATTGCCAAGCTGACTTCTAACCCTTGAAGTAGATTTGAAGTCGACTGTGGTTAAACAGAAGTTTTACACCTGGATTCATTTAGCAACATAAGGTTAATGCTACAAGGGAAAGAAAACCTCGAAAGTTAATACAGAAAAGTACTGGACTACATGTTACAGGTTTGAACCCTCACTGGTCTCGCGATTCGATTCAATTACGTTTATTAGGTCAACAATTCGATTCGATGTGATTTCTCGATGCATCACGATTGCATTTTTCTACATTACTTCACATCGCACGCTGATTGGGCATGGATTGCAGATTGTGTAGCCATAGTTGCCACCGTGATGGTCTTTTTAACTAGACTTTTTATGCTGTAGCCAGAAAATCACCAAGCAGTGTCAACGGTTGTCTAAGCAGTCTATTCATTCATTCATTGTCCGAACCGCTGAATCTCAACTGGGGTTATGGATATATAGCAATATAGAAATACAAAATCTATCATTCCAGAATCTACGTTTCTCTTGTAGGTTAGTCATGAAAAATAAGAACCTGGTGAGTCTCCCTTTAGTAGGAAAAACTGAGAATCATGTGATTGATTTCATTTGCTCTTCAAGACATCATTATGTGTTTGCGGTGAGCAGTCACATATTGTTATCCCATTTTTATTTCGCACACTTTTTCTGGCCACTACTCCTCCTACAGTTTTAGTGCTACAAACTTTGTTCCAACTCTAAAATGTGCAGCTTTTTGTGGTTTGGGCTGCTTTTATACACAGTTCTCTCCATTTATTTATCCATTTCTCCTCATAGACTAACATTTCTCCATTGCAGTATGTTTCTAACATTAATGTTCCTAACATTCAGTGCTTTAGCCACCAAATTTGACGTGATTCGAGGGCCCATGAGTCTTTTCTCATATTTGTTACCGCCATGATGCTTACTCGTCTTTTTCGTCCTTTTTTTCTGTTGTTTATTTTTCCCATTTGAACCCATTCGTTTTCTCTCATTACATGGTAATTGGGATTCAAGAGCTTTTCCTTCAACTGTTTTTACCCAACAGTCAACACGGTTCTTATGCCACCTTACTGAACACACATCCGAATCTGTTTTGACCCGTATTTGTCTTTTTCTGACTTTTATTATCCCTCATTCTTTCCCCATTCACTTCAATGCATTTTAATCAAAGTCTTTAAACTTGAACAACCACATTGGTATTTTCTTGTGGACATGCATCTCTTGTTTACATTTACATTTACTGCATTTAAAGAGAGTTAAAGTGAGTGATCCACAATGATAAATGATCAAAGTTGACTTTGACTTTGATTATTTGTAATAGTGAACACACCACAAAACAGCACACAGTGCACCACAGCAAAATGTGACCTCTGCATTTGACCCTTCTGTGAAGATGCAGTGGACAACTGACATGGGCAGAGCCCGGGGAGCAGTGCTTGGGGACAGTAGCTTGCTCCTGAGTACCTTTACCAGTCCGATCACGGGGCAAACACACTAACCGTTACTGTGGATGCTCTTATCCAAAGCCACTTAGTTTCCAAATTTCAGGTACAGTCTCCCTGCAAGAAACTTGGGGTTTAGGGTCTTGCTCAGGGACCCAGTGATAGTGGTGCAAGAGGTAGGTTTTGAACCCACGACCTCTTGGTTGAGAGACAAATATCCTAACCACTAGACCACCATCGCATGTCCTGCATTCTGACTATTGTTGATGTTATGATGTTGATGTGACATGTTAATCAGCCCTGCTCTAAGAGCTGTAAGGACTGTCCAAAGATGTACAGTACATGGCTCATTAGTGTAAAAAATCTTGGCATATTTTGCAAACAAATCTTACTCGACTGTCCTCTTCCTGACGGACAGGTGTTACTTCCTGAGTATTAACAATGTGGACCACACAAAATAAAATGTTTCCTCACATTTTTATCAATTCCAGCATTCAGCAAAATCTGCACATAGAGCTCCCGGCAAGGTCCATCAGACTCAGCTCTTTTCCTTCACATGACACGCTTTGTTCTAGCTAAAGGAAGACGCGTCGTCTTTTTTGATATGTGGCATAAACAAACTTGTGAGTTCTCATCGGATTGCCTTTTTGTTCTCTCTCCATCCAAAAAGAGCAGCATCTGTCACACCGGACGGGGAGCAGCACCAGCTACGGAAGCGCGGACGACATGAGCAGCGAAAGCAGAACAACACAATCTGCTAAGTGGTGTCCTGAGGGGGGTAAACTACCGTGTTCAGCACAGGGGACAGTAATTGAAAAGACATAATCTCTAACTCTCCGAGTGGGTCTCAGAGTACATACCCATGCCAAATGGACCCTTTTTATCCAGAGGGAAGATTTTTTGAACAAGAGAGAAAGTGAGAGAGAGGGCCAGAGGTGAAATAAAGTTCCAAACCTAACCAGAGACCAACATGGCACAATTAAATATTTTATTTACACTTTAACCTTAATTCTCTTACCTCTTTAGAATTCACCTTTAAAACCTTAGTGTGTAAATATGCAGCCATCACACATGAATATAGTTCAGCCTTTTATGTTAACGCCATTGATATTTAGCAAGTATATATAACGTTTGGAACAACAGCAACATAAACTCTCTGTAAGCCAAAGACATAAATCATTGATCTGTCTACAGCACCTACGGAAATAAACACTCTCCAAAACAAAGTCGAGGTGAATGTGTGAGCTGGTCAGTGAAGCCGAATCTCCCCTTTGGATCTCTGAGCCAAAGGGTACAACCCCGGAGAAAAAAAAAGCATGACCCCTCTGCTGACACAGCAGCAAAAAAGCACTCGCTGTGATTTCAAATGTTGAGTTGAGTTAAGTTCAGTCAAGTTATGAATAAAATATTTATTAAGGCTCAGTCAAGCATTTAAAGAATAGAATGAGAGATGTGAGCATCTTGCGGGTGTCACATGTTTTCCAGGCTTCACTTTCTTAATGCGCTTTCAGCTTTAAAGTTACACTCCTCTCTGAATCTCCCTTTAAGGCATGCATTCAATTTTTGGTTACAAAAAGATGATTCCAACATGCAGAGATCTTGGTCACGGCGAGGGTAGCACATGTATAATTCATATAGATTTTTTTTCTCCCTCAGTTATTCATTATTCACGAAAAAGCAGGCTGACTCAAAGTGTGAGGACTCAAAACGCAGTGATGTAATTAGTGTGGAATATTAGCGAACGCGCCAGACTTCCGCAGCTCCTCTGGCGCTGCAAGCCTCTGGGACTTTCTGGTGTCTTTCAAACAGCAAGTGGATTTTTTTGCTTTGTATTCTTTGAAGCTTTCTGTCACCTGCTGGGCTGAGCCTTCAAACACGGCTGTGAGAATTGGTCATTATCACGAATGAGAGCTGCAGCTTGAATAAAGACACGCAGGAAAGCTCAAACGCTGAGTCATAAGAGTTTTTCAACAGACATACAGACAAACACAAAAGAAATCTCAAATTGGGGCCGGCAAACATGAGTGGTTTTTATGAACTCTAGCTCCTATTATGACCTGGAGACTACAGTACAGTCCAAGCAATATACCACTGTGTTGTTATTATTGTCTGATATGAGTGTGAAGTTTTTTGTAACAGCCAATAAATAACAATATAAATAAAAGAGAGACAGAAAAGACAGAAGCCTTCAAACATGTTATGACGATTGTCATGTGCAGTTCGTCCTCTAGAGGGAACACTGCACGACATTTTTATTTATAGTAGCATTCATGATGTCTCTGAATTCTAATGAGTCTCCTAATGAGTCTCCTCCATTTTTTTTTGAGATACATTCACCAAAATAACTGAAGAAGTAGGACACGGCATTCTAAAAGATTAATACGACTTAAATGTGGTTTACTGCAATTCATTATACATCCAGTGGAGGGCGATGTGGTGTAGAATAATGATTGTAGGAATACAGTCTGTAGGAAAATAGCTCTTTTACTTTTTAATTGTTCTCTTGTGCCAAATGTCTCATGGTGTTGGTGATTTTTTAAAAATAAAAACAAAACGACACAAAATTTTGGGTTAAAATTGTATTGTAATATGCGTTACTGAAATATGCAACAAGTATAATCAGGGCCGGCCCAAGCCTTTATGTGGCCATAAGCAAAATTTCATTTGGAGTCTCCCACCATCACCTCAATGTTATTTCTGTAATTATTATTTTTTAAGATCATAATGTCTTGACATTTCAAGTGCTCATGGGGGCCCCAAGCAGCCACTTAATTTGCGTATGCCTTGGGCTGGCTCTGAGGATAATATTAACAAAAATGTAGTAGTAATGTCTTACATCACTGCATTACAGCAAAAAGTTACATTACTGTAATTGCGTTACGTTTGTAACACGTTACTCTGAACACTGGTTGTCAGTTTCCCAATGTAAATGTGTTGAATGAATTTCTTACAAAAAAGCAGGCTGACTGAAAGTGACTTAGCTAATCAGAGAGTTTACAATGAAAAACAAAGATTCAAAATATTAGTCAGGCATGCGAGTTGACTGTCATCCTCAAAGTCAAATATTAAAAATGGAAAAAATAAGCCTGAAGTGCATGGTAGAAATGTAGAAATAATCACTGAAACCTATCCCGATTAATTTTTTCCCTTATCCCCGGCTACATGAAAAAATCCTGTCAAATACTTGCAATACACAGACAATTGTGTCTGGGTATAGCCCAAAAATAGCAGTGAATACATTTACATTTATGCCATTTAGCAGACGTTCTTCTCCAGAGTCACTTCCATTTCCTAATTTCTGGGACAAATTTCCCCTGAGAGCAACTTAGCCTTAAGGATCTTGGTCAAGGACCCAAAGATGGTAGAGCCAGATGTAAGATTCGAACCCACAACCTCTTGTTGCAGAGGTGAGTGTCCTCTAGGCCACCAATACCCATATAACCACATTATTATTGTTATTGTTATTATTATACTTTACTACATTATTATATTATTATTAATCCTACATCAGTCAGGCTCAAGTGACCGCCACTAAGAACACAGCTAACCCCAATAATCCTTAAAATAAGCACTCATTAAAGTTTCTGGTTCCCTACCTAAATTAGACCACCAGCTTCAGCAGTGACCGTGATGGCAATGCAAAGTAGTTAAAGGACTGTCCCGAGACCTGGCACAGCTAAGATGAAGGAAAAACAGAACATCCTCCCTGACCTGTTGACAGCAGTCCTGTGGGCTATGAGGAGATCAGTGTAGCCGCCCTGCTGTACAGTATGCTCATTAATAATGGAGAACACTTAATGCCTAGAGTAAAAGAGCACTTTGTGGACAGGGCTCATGGGAACACCAAAGGGAAATAGCGGTCAAGGAGAAAAGCACAACACAGCCCAGCACAGGAGGATGTTAACCTCCACTATGCCTTTGGTCACTTATTCAAATTAAACGAGAAAGCCTGACAGCAAAGGAACTGAAGGGCTTCAAAGTTTTTGTAAGTTTCGATTGTAAGCAGTGAGCCCTGCATTACTTTTGAGTTACTTTCACTAAAATAACTGTGGAAGTAGGACTTGGCGTTCTGAAACGCAAAAATGCAGTTTGCTGCAGCACATTCTACATCCAGTGGAGGGCGATGTGGTGTAGCATAATGACTGTAGGCATACACTCTGTAGGAAGTAGCTTTTTTACTCGCAGAACTTTTCTTTTGTGCCAAAGGTCTCGCAGTGATATCAGTTTTTTAAATAAATGTAAAACAGCGCTTATTTTAGGTTAAAAGTGTGCCTTACATTACCGCATTACAGCAGAAAGTAATACATTACTGTAGTTACACTACTTTTGTAACACATTACTCCCAACACTGGTTGTAAGTTTCAAAATAGAAAAATGTAAATACGTTGAATTAATTTCTTACTATTAAAATAAAAATGTGACTAAACTACTAATATAATGTCATGTATACTTGTAGTACTGTCCTTGGGTATTAACTTTGACTTTGGTTAACTACCAGGTCTTGATTTTCATTGTTTTTTCAAAATGACGGCCATGTTTTTTTTACTGTACTACAAAGTATTTACATATGCCGCTCTGTGAAAGTCAAATAGCCTGAACATAAAAGTTAAATCTGTCAGAGCTAATTGGCAGTCCTTACAAGACTGGCAATTTCCACAGACAACTAGATATATTGCAGCCAGGACTGGAGGGACAAACAGTGGGATAAGCAGAGATCAGTCTGTGTGAGGGCTCCATCAATAAACGGAGGGAGAGGATTCCACAGGAGAAGAGGCTAAGATGGATAAGGCTACATCGCTATGAGTCATTCTCTCGCTGCCTCCATCTCAGTGCTTGCCTCAAGCTTCGTCTCCCTCTCTCTCTCTCTCTCTCTCTCTCTCCCTCAGTCCTACAACTCACCTGTCATAAGACCACACGCTTATTCATGCCTCACCTCGAGGCCTTTAGGCTAAATGAGGCTAGCTTCCTGAAATAGAACACTATTCTACTATTCAGTGAAGCTTGCAACTAAACTTAACCAAAGAAAACGTGAAACACAGGTTTAAAAAGTTATAGACGGATGTAGAAAACACCACAAGGCAGTTTCCATCTGGAAAGTGTTCTAAAAAAGCGTTTAAATGTGATGCTACTCAGTACAGCTAAGAAGACAGTGGGACAAAGGTGCCCAGCCGCACTAACACAGGTGCAGTCACTTCGATTTTTGATCTTGGAGAGGTGTGAGACGGCATGCTGATGAGAGCGCTGCAGGAGCACACTCTTCTCCTTTCTCCCCATGTGCATTATGGGAAATGTATGCGCTGAGCTAAAAATAGCACGCAGCAGCAAAGAGCAGTTTCAGCGACTGATATTTGCTGTTTTCAGCTGGGCCTTAATAAATGCTCCTTAGGGTGATAAGTCATAATAAGATCATAATATTCATAGATCATAATATTTGATTTATTTCAAGAAATCACCCAGTACTGCAGACCAGTACTAGGCCGTGGATCATTTTGTGCCGGGCCGCAAAGAAATAATTTGCAGCTCATAGCTACAACAACAACAATCAGAGAACTCGGCTCTCTGCAAACTCCAAAGGAAAAAGCTGGAGCGATAATTTAAGCCTACAAACTAATCCTTTAAAAATGTATGTAATAAATAGGCTAAATAGTATGCACTTTATTGTGCTTTGTTACACTTTCCAGCCACCGTGAAACCCTACTCCCCGTTCCCCAGAAAAGTTTAAGCTTCATTACAATCTGACTCAAATTCATTGCAAACTGCATATGTGATTATTAGGTTTAGAATGTTGGTTTGATTTTTAAGCTCAAAAGTGTTACGCTGTACAACATACACACATCAATTTCATGCTATTTTAACACGCTATTTAGTGCACTAGAGTGTCATTTGGGACATGCTTTTTATCATGTAAACAGTGAAAGAATCGATTTTCTGCTCAGTGATTTATATCTCTGTGTTTATAGTCACTGTTGATGGTGGCACAATGTCTCTTGAATATGCCACAGTCTGCTCAGTCTTATGGTGTAAAATAAACCCAGAAAAGGTGTGCTACCATGCCACTCCTGAGGACAGCTGCCTGGAACCTGTTGAACCCAAAACTTTCTCTGTAAGATGAACTGGACAGTACTGTAATAACTGAACTCTCACCTGGATTCTATAGAGACCTCATCATCTGGAACCAGCTGGGACGTTTTGAACTAATGTTATCTTATGTATTACATTTTCACACAGATATTTACACATGACTATACATACACACACACAGGCTCAATGCAGTTTCGACCCAGAGGAGAGTGGGGTCCCCTCTCGGGTCTTGGTCCCTCTCAAGGTTTCTCCATTAATAACTACAGAGAGAGATTTTCCTTTCCATTCTCGCCTCGGGCTTGCTTGTTAGTTGCTTGGGTTGTATGTAAAGCACTTTGTGACAATGTTTGTTGTAAACAGCGCTATACAAATAAATTAGAACTGAATAAAATTGTCCGTAGTCTGATTCAAGTGTCAGCCAATGGTACTGAAATTAGCAGAATGAGATATTTTCTATTTGTGTCACTGTTTAGCACCACCTAGTGGGGTTTGATTGGCAACTGATGACAGTAAAAAAAAAAAAAAAAAAGTGAAGCCGCAAAAAGTAGTAGTTTGATTTCAAAATGGTACTTTTATTTAATCTGCCTCATTTGACCTGCCTTATGATGTGATATTAGTCCATGCTGATGACAATACTGAAGTTGTGAGTAATGTGTTACAATAGTAACAAAATTATAGTAATGCAATTCTTTTTACTGTGCCACAGTAGTTTAAGGCATTACTATTCCATTTTCAACAATATTATACTTGTTACATATTTCAGTAACACACGTCACAAAACATCTTAAACTGGAAATCTAGCGCTGTTTTGTTTTTATTTAAAAAATATTTGGCACAAGAGGAAAATCTGTCGAAAACGAGCTATTTCCTAGAGTGTAAGCCTACATTATGCTGCACCACATCGCCCACCACTGGATGTGGAATGAACTGCAGTAAACTACATTTTAGCATTTGAGATGCCAAGCCCCACTTCCACAGTTATTTTTGTGAAAGTAACACAAAAGGTTGTGTAACGCATTACGATTCAGAGACAGTAATATTGTATTGTAGTGAATTAATATGAAATAACACTAACTAGTAACCTATAATGTATTACATTTTGGAAGTAATTTGCCCAACACTGTCATATTTATTTGATTCAAGAAATAAACATATCCACAAAACAAGTAGCAAAGATCTGCATATTTAATTTCATAACGTTATAGTGGCTTTATTTGGTCCAGATTAGTACCTATCTAATTGTACAGATGCAAAGTAAGATCTGCAAGTAAATCTGACTCATATTCCACCTTCTTTGCAAACTGAAATCCACAGGGGCCATCTGCCAGCCTGTATGCATGTAAACCCACCTCCCCATACGGATCTAAAGCTTTCATAAAGTCAATGAATGGTGAGGGTGAGGGGTGGAGAGAAAGACCGCCTGGACAAATAGAGCTTTTTTTCATGTCACTCTGCCCTGGGGAGGTGCCATTGAGAGCGCTGGAGTGAGAGGGAGAATTCAGTCGCTGTTGAAACAGTCCCCTGCAGACAGCCATTCTCCAGCCATATGGCACACCTCCGTCTCTCCTCAGCCCAACACACACACACACACACACACACAGCTGGCTAAACACGCCACTCAAGTGTGCGGCCGTGCTTAAAGAAGGATGAGCGACAAGATATACCTTCATCCGAGAGGAGGCCATTTTAATGAAAGCTACTGACAGGGGAGATCTGCTGCGCAAAAATAATGGATAGATGTTCCGCTGAGACAAAGGGAAAGTTCTTTTTAGCGTCTCAGGAGGAGGGGTGGCACAGCAGAACAACACAATGACCGTGAGACACCTTGGTAACATACACACTGACACACACACAAGAACAATTTCAGTATCTAATTAATGAAATCCATCTTGCACTAGGATAGTGTGTGTGTGTGTGTGTGCGTTCATGTATTTATGGCATTGTGGGGACCTTTTTGTCCCCTAAAATCACTTTTATCTGTTTTTTTGGGCTTTGTGGGGACATTTGAGACGTCCCCATGAGGAAAAATGACTTTATACAAAATGTGCTTGTTTTATTTGAGAAACTAAAAGAGGTAAAAGATGTGCTTTTGGTTACTGAGGTTAAGGTTAGGGTTAGGATTAGATGTAGGTGTAAAATTATATACATCTAGTCATTATGGGAGTCTATGGAAGTGTGTGTGTGTGTGTGAGGGTGTGTGTGTGTCTTTGTGTGTGTGAAAGCGAGAGAGAATAAGAGTGATGTGATTCCATGCCCTGTAGACAAACCTTTACACATGAGCCTGACATTTGTAAGGTGAATACAGATTAAACAGAACTGGGGAAATTCCAGATTTTTGGAAACACAAGGCCCACCACATAAGAAAGAAAGGACAGGTCAGTGGGGCAGTAAACAGCGTATCCTGTTTCATCAGGTTGTGCTTGTCGAAACTGATGGTGGCATTCCACCTGTGCTTTCATCTAAAGGCCAGTCTCTTCATGCTCCATCTCTCTCTCTCTCTCTGTTCGAGTTGCGTTTGTTAGCGTCATCATTGTGATATGCACATGGGCAATAGTCGCATCACAGGACAATGTGTCAAGTAAAATGAAATCAAGCATGTCATGCTACAAGGTTTTTTCTCTACAGGCAAACTGTTACATATACAGTATCTACAAAGTCAAAATCAAAGTACAAGTATACAGAAAGATGAGACCCTTATTGCTTTATCCAGTTATGGTTTTGGAGTTGTCTTTTACACTAAAAAGTGCATGTGAATGTGCTGAATGTGCATGAGGTCAGTAATAGTTTCAATATGAAATACTCTATACAGTAAATAAAAGTCTTTGCAATACTTTCAATTTAAATAAAGTGAGTGATTATTTGATTGTGAACACACCACAGCACAGCACACAGTGCACCACAACGAAATGTGACCTCTGCATTTAACCCATCCGTGAAGGAGCAGTGGGCAGCTAACAAGCGCCCAGGGAGAAGTGCTTGGGGACGGTACCTTGCTCATGAGTACCTCAGTGGTAACTTTACCAGCCCTGGATTCAAACCTGAGATCTTCTGATCACGGGGCAAATGCCCTACTGTTACGCCACCAACTGCCCCAATTTGTTCAGATACATTGAGTTAGGAAAAAAGCAATCAATGATATGTTCAGCAATGGTCAATAGTTGTGCAAATTTGTAGCAGCAGTGCAAAATTTGTGTAAATACTGTAGCAGCAGTCAAGAAAAGAGGATTACAATTTCGATTGGCTGGCTTTAAATGTGTGCCAGATCAGCAGCAGTTTGAAGTGACAATACTGTACCGTCTGTAAACATAAACATTATTCATAAACATTTTCAGGGCAACAGTGCAACGAGGCAGTTGGTGGCGTAACAGTAGGGTGTTCGCCCCGTGATCAGAAGGTTCGAATCCAGGGCCGGTAAAGTTACCACTGATTTACTCATGAGCAAGGTACCGTCCCCAAGCACTGCTCCGCGGGCGCTGACTTTGTTAGCTGCCCACTGTTCCTTCACGGATGGGTCAAATGCAGAGGTCACATTTCGTTGTGGTGCACTGTGTGGTGTGCTGTGCTGTGGTGTGTTCACAATGACAAATAATCACTTACCTAATTTGTCATTGTGAACACACCACAGCACAGAGTTCACCAATTCATCCAAATTTGATCTATGCATTTGACCCATCCGTACAGGAGCAGTGGGCAGCTATTTTGTCAGCACCCGGGGACGCTACCTTGCTCATGAATACCTCAGTGGTACCGGGACTTAAATCGGTGACCCTGTGATCACGGGGCCAACTCTCTAACCATTACCACTGTGTGTTTTGCACCCTGGACTTGACTGTCTTTCCCATACTGTGATCCAGATGGACACGCTTACGTGACACACTTAACCTTTTCACATCTGACTCTTTCTCTGATGCATTTCTTATTCTCTCTCTCTCTCAGACACACACACTCTCTGTCCCCTTTATGCTCTCTCTCATACACATACGCACAAACCCAAATATCAGTGAATCATTGAAGTACCAGGCTTTAATCATCACTCTGCTGGTGGACAGATACATTCTTTACTATATTGTTAAAAGATCCAGTATTTTTTATATAGGGCAAAAGCCCTCCAGTCCCATTCGCTCATCCGATTCAGTACAACAGGCATTCGGGTAAACAGTTCAGAGGGCTGCACACGTGCATACGAGAGACTAGACCACCTGCGATCTCCTTAACACCAGGCTGCGGTTACCAAGGACAAACAAAAGGGTACCGACAACGACAGAACGGCGCTGGAGGGGTGTGTGCATGCATGAAAAGGGGCTGTGTGTGTGTGAGTGTATGGCAGCATAAGATATGCCACCTGCAATGATATTTACTACCGGGCTCGGGAACAGAGACAGCAGGCCGGGTAGCACACAACGGTCATCTGTCTATTCCCCGTAAGCTGCTCCTCTGTAATGTCCTTGAATCATTCTGGAATGGTGAAATCCACACAGCAATGCCAACGGAGCTTAAACCTTCCAAAAATTGTACGAATAAACTGCGAACAAACACTTCACACTACAGTATTTTTCTTAAAGTCATTATTGGAGTGTATGCGTTGACAACTGAATGTTCATGTGTTTTTTCCTAAGACTATGTTCCTAATTCTTTAATTCCAAATTAATTCCTATATGTCATAAAATTAAATGATACCTGAATAAATTGAGAAAATGGAACACGTGTAAATCTGTGCAAATATTTACATACTTGGAAAATGTAGATTATAATGTATTGTCATAATTATAATATGCTATTTTAGACCCACTGTATGTATTGACCATATCATTTTAATATGGTTATTGTGCTATTTACTAAGGAATTAAAATTGAAGGAAAGGCAGAGACAGCACTTTTTAAAGAGCAGTATATCATTGCACCAAAATAAAAAAAATACAATGTCAGAAAATAAGAATGTCAAATATTAGTTTTCTTTGTTTTATTTACATGTATTTTTCCATTGTTGTGTAAAATTCCATCCTTTTCGCTGTAGAATCCCAACTGATAATAAGATCTGGGTTGAAAAAATGGCTTAATAAATTAATGTAAAATTTAGTTTTTACTTTCACTGGAAGAGATGAAAGTGAGTGATTAGTTGTCATTGTGAAAACATCACTGCCATGATTTTTTCATATATAGAGCATCAGCACATAGAAAATAAGAGTTCAAATCACATGAGACTTAACTTTCTTTGCGAGGTGGTGCTGGTTACGATACTCGCCTCTGAACCGAGAAATTGTCAGTTTGAATCCTACCTCCAGCACTACCGCCTGTGGGTCCTAGAGCAAGACTCTTGACCCGAATTTGCTCTCAGAGACAAAAAAGTGTCCCAGAAATGAGGAAAATGGAAGTTGCTGTGGAAAGAGTGGTCTGCTTAAAGGCATAAATGTAAATACATAATAGTATGAATGATCAAAAATGTCATGGGGCCATTTTCTCCACATTTAATATCTTTGATGTGTGACTGACAGCAGATGTTCTCGTTCTGTGCTTTCCTGCTGCATTTAACCACCATCTTCCACATAAATGACCTCATCCTCCTTCTTCCAGCCTCAGCAATGCATACGTCTAACCACAAGAAGAGAGCACCTAAGAGAAGGAGCATTGCATCAGCTTTTAACAGAAGGACGAACAGAGAGAAAGTGAGAGAGTTGTAATAGCAAAGATGTAACTCTCACAGCTGGATAGAAAGATACTTGAGCGCTGGAGAGTGAAGTGTATCTGTGGCCTTTGCTATGAATCTATCTCACTCACTCACTCACTCACTCACTTACTCGCTTTCTCTCCGACACACTCACACACATATATTTGCAAAAAGGTTGATGGGTTTCTGCAGTGCGCACACTACAAAGCAAGCAGAAGACATGCTCATAAAGCACCATAAATGCATAAAAACACTTAATTGCTCTCCCACTTGCTCGCTCGCTCGCTTACTCGCTCACTCGCTCACTCACTCATACAGATGCAGATGTGCTTACTTTCACTGACTCACATATAATTAAAGCATAACAATACACCAGCTACAACTAGCCATAATTTTAGCCTAAGCACCTGAAATCTTTTCAACATTTCTATTTTCCTTGGAAAACATTTGGACAATCGGCCAATCCCAGGTTTTAATGAATTTTAGGGCACAATCAAACGCGTAAAAAATCTGCAAAAGAAGCAAAAACATGTGACATCACATATATTTATGTACCGTTTAGCATCCCCCATTGTGCAAATAGTATCATTGTATATTTCCCTCTTCCATATCTCAGTTTTGATTAACTACATTAATCATGGCAAGGCATAAGGTGTCAGAACATGGAACAATAAAGTGAAATGGCATAGGGAACATAATTAAAGATGCAAATAGCAATGTGTGACTTGGTAGTGAAGTTTCTTTTTTGTTATGTCAGCTGTTGTGTTTATAAAGAAACTAACCTCCAATAGTGTTCATAAAAGAATTGGGCTCTGTTATGACATCACAAACATTTATGTGACGTCTCCAGCTCTGTTATGACATCACAAAAAATATGTGATGTCATAAGTGTCCTCTAAGCACTCCCTAGTGGTCAAAATGCATTTTCATTTGCTATAGCCCCAATTATTGGCCGATCACTATTTTGGGCCTTTGGCGAGTTTCACAGCATTCCTATTTACTCTGAACATTTCAGCCTTCTGTTAGTTACAGTTCAATCTGCACAATCCATTTTATGGGAGAAAAGTAAATAAAAAAAATTTAAAAAATAATAATCGTAATAATAATAAAGAAGAAGAAGAAGGAGAAGACACAGAACAATTACAAGAGGGCTCCATAAGCACTTCATTCTTGGACTAATAATAATATAATATAATAATAATAATAATAATAATAATAATAATAATAATAATAATAATATTTGAATAATAATAATAATAATAATAATAATAATAATAATAAATAATAATAATAATAATAATAATAATAATAAAGAAACAACCATTTTAAGAGGGGTCAATAAGAACTTTGTGCTTGGACCCCTAAAAAAGCTTCTTGTGTCAAAGTTTCCCTAAAAGTTTTGTTTTTAGTCACATGATTGCAAGTCCATACTCTTTTAAAGAGACAGTTCTATTGCTTACACATCACACACAGTCACTTTCTCATTTTAAATATAATGTTTATTCATCCTCTCACTCCATACCTACTTCAACAGATTAGGTCCTACTATATAATTAAAACACACCTCAGCATTAGAAAAAAATTCATTTTTGCTCCTTTCCTTTCCATTCTTTTTACAACGTTCCCTGCAAATAACCTGTCAAAAAGCTTGTAGTCATTGGAAGCCAATAACTAGCAATGTAAAATCAATAGCCATATATTAAGTGAGGATGAGCCGTCACAAATAAATAATTAAAAACTGCAGACTGAGCTACCTTCTGTGCTCAAAATGATGGATGAAGCTACGTGGAGCTTTGCAAGAAATTCTCTAAGGAGTAGTCTTCACCTCATCTCACCTCATCATTGTAGCTCAAGCATTTTGGCTTTTTGGTTAGAACTGTGTCAATCATCTGAATTATTTTAAAAGTCGCTTAAGCCAAACATTTTTTAAAAATATTCTGGTCTTGGCCATGCAATTGAAAACACTGAAGCAGATGTTTCCAAGGGCACATAGGGATGAGCAGTTGAAGATGGAGACAGATGGAAGAGAAAGAAAGACATACAGACAGTCAGATGGAAAAAGATATTTCTAAAAGTAACACTGCCACCGTCATCCGCATCTTCAGAGCACACAAGCTTTCAATTTCACTAGGACGTAGAAAGCATGGTTTTCAAATACATGAAGGGAACCAAGAGCGAGCGAGGAGGTCTTAAGATAATGGGACAGAGCGCAGGATAGAAAAGGAGAGATGGAGATAAATGAGGAAGCCTAGAGAGCTAAGAGCTAATCATGAACTGAATAGACCCTGCAGAGAAAAGGAGTCAGAGAAGAGTATAAGAAAAACGCTGAAGGGAAGGGAGAAAGAAAGAGGGAGAGGGAAAGAGAGAGCGCAAGTGAAAATATATTATTTCCAGGAAATTCAGAAGGAAGGACCGAAAGGTGTGACGGTTGAGGACCAGGTTGGTGTTTTGCTGTCTAAACCGTGCCAAACGAAAGGGCCAGCCAGATCCTACCCAAAATATGTGCAGTTACAAACAGAAAATGTAACTGCAGATCTCTGGAACAAAAACTATGAATTGAGATGGTCAAAACTGGACATGTATCTATTAGTAAATTTAGCAGATTTAATAGGTGAAAGATGTTTTACACTTGCCATTAATGTGGGTCTCTCAGCTTTAAGATTAAAAGCAGTGTTTAAAGAGATTTCAAAATCTTTTTTGTAGTACAAAGGTTATTCTCCCTCATTTCGGTCATTTACTGTGATTGGCTATAAACCCTTGGTGGACTTCTTGGTCAGAGTGACACCGTCCATATCCAGGTCGCTGTTACAAAGAACAGATAGGAAGCGAATGAAGCAGAGAGACACATATAGATGGTAAACGTCCCACTAAGGGCTTTCTTAGAAACAGAAAGTAAGAGAGACAGGAAAAAAACAGGGCTGCGGCAAAGAGAAGAGAATGGGAGAGATGGGAGAACACATGAGGAGAGGAAAGACAAGGAGACATTGACAGGCCTATCCTCATGTGACGGAAACAGTCAAAGCAGTCGCTCTACGGGTCTGAGCATTGGTCTGTTGCTCTTTTCCCCAGAGCTTCTGTGTAATCTTGAATTCATACAATCTCTCTAGTGCTGCCATTCAACAGAGTGTGAAGAAGCTGCTCCTCCTCCTGTTCTCAGCACAGTAAAGCATTACTGAGAACCACAAAGGAAACAGCTACACAAATCTATTAATGTGATATTTTGCAATCGGTTTGCTGCAGGGGTCAGCCTATAGAAATAAATGTTGTTCTCCCTGTGTTCATGTGGCTCTGGTTTTCTCCCACAGTCCAAAAGCATACAATTTAGGTTGATTGTTCATTCTAAACTGGCCCTTTAGGTAAGAATGTGAGCACGAATGTGAAGGTGGAGTGGGCCGCGAATGTGAAGACGTAGTGGAAAACGAATGTGAAGGTGGAGTGGACCGCAAATGTGAAGACGTAGTGGAAAACCAACGTGAAGGTGTAGTGGACAGCGAACGTGAAGGTGGAGTGGAGCACAAAAGTGAAGGCGGACTGGAGCGCGCAAAGACTCTCTTGAACGTTCTACTGCACTCTCAGAATTTTGGAAGAAAAAGAACGCCACATAAAAGTAGCAATGCTTTTGTTGATGCAACTGATGTAATAAAGCGCAGAAGAATAATTGTCATTAAGAAATGAGATGGCACTGATGTGTGAATTGAGATCCTTTTTTAAATTACGGTTAATTGTGCAGCCCTAGTAGATAATCAATAATCAATGCCCAAATAATCAATAACCATGATACTAGTCTATCACCCATACTGTACAAGCTTAAGGCTCAAACCACTGCACAAAAACACAAGCTAGAAATAGAGGAACATTATCAGGTGCCTGCAAGCCAGTTAGAGCATGCCAGCACTTACTAATGTGTTGCACTAATGCAGAGGCCCCGGGTCCAACTCCAGCTGTAGATTTTAGGAGCTGAACTTGGATAACATAACATCTATATAATGTGCAAAAAGAGCCTCTGGTAGAGTGTGTTTCAGCAAAGAAGAAGCTAATCGTCTATCGTTGTTGCAGCTTTTCCTCTGCCTGCTTTTCTATATCTAATCAGTCTTAGTTAATTTTGCTCTCACTCTGTAGACAATGTGACTAAATGAATTCATGGAAACACATGAAAACAGCTAAAAAGAATGAAAAAGAAACCTACCATTTTTTAGGTCTCCAAGCACAAATTGTAATTGTTCTGTTTCTTCATTATTATTATTATTTTTCCTGCAAAACAGACTGTGCAGCTTGAACCGTAAGTGGCAGAAAGTTGATATTTTCAGGGTAAGTAGGTATGGTGTGCATATCGGCAAAAGCAGAGTAATCTGCCTATAACTGACACTATAGCAAAGAAAAGCATGTTTTGACCTCTAGGGACATTAAAAAGCTACATACATTAATGTGATGTCATAAGAGAGTTTTTATCATTTACATGAAATTTCACTACCTTCACTACCAAGTCACAAAATTCCATTCACATCTATAATCATTTTTTCTGCAATATCAATTTATCGTTCTACATTCTAAGTCCTTTTGCCATAATGTGATTAATGTAATGTGGTCTTATCTTATGTCATACACAGACAGTCCTGATTATCAGTGCTAAACCTTTTGTGCTGCTTTTTACAACTTTTGCTTGGACCCCACTTGTGTCCGTTAAATACACTACAGGGCCATACATATATGATCTGCCCTAATTATCATAATTAATGTATTTCAGCAAGTAAACAAAATACAGCCCATAACAAATCAATCTCCCCTGACAAAGCTTGCCAGTTGAATGAGTCCTACTGTAGATACCCGTGACTTTTAACTATCATAGGATTTTACACTATATGAAATTTTTACTCTTCTAGATCCACCCTGGCCAACTGTAAATACTAGTATTTTCAAGTGTCTGGGACAGCAGTAAACCAGACAACCTGAACTGAAGTGAGTGGCACTAGGAAATATATTATTTTGTATGGCTGCCAGGACACCCATTGAATTCTCAGTGTGTCACTTAGCATTAAGTGATTGCGGAAATGAACATTAGCTGACAGAATTTCGTTCCAATGAAGGTTCGGACTTGTTCTAGATGTCTTAAAATGTAAAATGTGTTGTACCGTATTGATACATAATTCCTGTTCTCTTTTTGAATGCAACATTCGCACAACAGGAACCTAATCAAATTGTTTAACCTTGGCAAGTAATGCCATATGAACCTAAGATCTGAAAGATGTGCAAAGTAAAACAACTAAAGTGACATAAGGCTTGGTGCCATTAGGAGAAGTGAAAAATTCATTTCAATGCTGCTTTCATAGCACTTTTTACAACAGCATATTGTCAGAAAGAATTCTTAACAAGCAGAAGAGTACCAAGGAAAAATTCCCACTGAATGTGAGTGACACAATGCACCACAACGAAATGTGACCTCTGCATCTGACCCATCCGTGAAGGAGCAGTAGGCAGCTAACAAGGGCAGCGCCTGGGGAGCAGTGCTTGGGGACGGTACCTTGCTCATGAGCACCTCAGTGGTAACTTTACCGCTCCTGGATACGAACCTGCGACCTTCTGAAGTAAACAGAAAGAAACCTAGATAGGAACCAAGACTCATGAGGGTAAATCATCCTGCACTGGCCGATGCCGTCTTAAGCTCATGCAATCGAAGTATTTGACGCAAAAGAGGTTCAATAATCAATTACTGTTCACAAGGTCATTGCAAGTTGTGACAAGGCCTCTGGAGTGATAAAACATAATTTTTAATCTTTTAAACATATGGATGATCCCAACATTGGCAGATTTGACAGATGTCTGAACTGTTACTTTTACATAATGCCTTCTGTAATGTTTTGAGGATGCGGAATAATAGGCTGAGTCCGTTTTATACCGTACTTCTAAATTGTCCAGTAACAGTAGCGTAGCCTGATCCCCTGCACCTTTTCACATGCAATGAAGCCTGAAGTTGTTTCCTGACTTTTCCCCCCTAAAGACATGAACATGAACATTAGATAGAACATAGAAGGTATCGTGTTTTATCCTTCATTTGTCCTGTCTGAGCAGGACTGTACTGTCCCTTGCTTCTTTCTAGGCAAACTTAGGCCTGCTTACTCAGATTAATGTAGGATTTGGAATTAGAAGACCCAGGCAATCATAATTAAAGCATGTAAATATCTTATTTTAGGGAACTTACTTAGAAGAAAATAATTGTAATTATGGATTGATTCTAATGAACCTGAAATCTAATGTAGAGATGCCATAAACTACAGTGAAGCTCATGACATTTTTGTTGTGAAAATAGATCCTAGAGCTTATTAAGATCAATGGAAATTATGAACAGGTTTGCAAAAATCATTTTCATCATTCTCTTAATTCTCTTGTTAATGAGGTCACTTGCTCTCACTGCTGCAGTTTGATGATCATGTAATTACAACATTACATGCTTTTTTTGCAGTTTTCACATTAATATAGAATACAGAAATCAGTGTGTGCTTCCTTTGGAACAACTTATTAATTGTCTGCCATTGTATTGAAGTTAGAAAGTGCTGACTGTCAAAAATCTGATAATTGATACTCCAGCTCTGATGACTCACCAGTGCAGCTGTCTTTGGCAGTTACTGCAACGCTGTACTTAAAAATCTTACAGATCCATTTCCTTTTTAGATCCAGTGGTTTCAGATCCATATGAGGACCAAATCAGGCCTGACCATTAGAGTGGTCACCTCTCATTCGCCTGACACTTACCAAGTAACCGTCTCACTCACTCTCTTAGGGGTCTCTATCTAATAAGCATAATTTAATTCTCAGAATGGTCATCTCTCTCTCTCTCTCTCTCTCTCTCTCTCTCTCTCTCGTGGTTATCTTATAATCTCTTAGTGTTTAGACTACTCTAACTCTCTAAAACAGGCTGTCCTATACCTGATTGAAATTGCCCTCTAAACAAAGATGTTTATCTCAGCAAACAGACTGCTACATCCAGCAAACATACTGTACATTCATTCATTCATTATCTGAACCGCTTAATCCCAACTTGGGTCGCGGAGGGAACCGGATCCTATCCCGGAAACTTACGGGAGCAAGGCAGGGAACTACCCTGGGCAGGCACCAACACACCGCAGGGCACACACACTCACACAATCACACACATTCACACCTTACAGGGCCAATTTAGAGTCGCCAATTTACCTATATTGCATGCTTTTGGACTGTGGGAGGAACCCGGAGCGCCCGAAGGAAACCCACGTGAACATGGGGAGAGCATGCAACCGCCACACAGAAACGCAACCCAGGGCTCGAACTCAGGACCTTCTCGCTGTGAGGCAGCAGCACTAAGCACTGGGCCACCGTGCCGCCCCCATACTGTACATGGGATCATTTTATCTTTTGTCTGTAGGCAAACAAAATCAAGTGGCGCTTAAAAAGAGCTCTGCTCCCATTTATGTTTGTCAGCATCTGATCTAAGGGCCTGTGTCCACCAAACACAATTTTTGTGATGAGAGCGGTCAAAACCTCACTTCCAGAGCACTTTCTCAGTGCTTTCTGAGAAAAGTCAAAATGAGCTTCTTCTCTTCCTTGATTTTGATTGGCTTGCAAGAGAGAAGTAACGTTGATTGTTCTCATAGTTGAACGGATTTCAACTTGAAGCCCTGTGAGTGCTGCGGTGTGTTTTTCCGCTGAAGCTCATAGGCTCAAGCTCATTTGTATTAAAAATAGTGTTAAAAGACGTGTTTGGTAGGACACAGGCCATAAATGGGAAAAACAGAATTTGTTTCTGTTTTGTAACATGCACTGATCCAGTTGATACAGATTCCTGGGCTTTAGGGATTGCCTGATACCAAGTACTGATGCAGTAGAAGTAACCAGGATCGATCTTTTATGTACAAGGTAACATCAAGTGTACACTTTTTAATAGATTAAACAAAATGTTCAGCAATCAAAATTCTATTGTGAAAAGACAGAACAGCATCAAATGAGACAAAATCACTATTGGATCCAGTATTGAATAGTTTCCAGTATTGAATAGATATTGGTGCCATTTCTATTTGAATATATGAATGTAATCTCATATTATCATGGTGCTGCGCTCTCTCTCTCTCTCTTTCCTCCCTCTCTCTCTCTCTTTCACTGCTGCTCTGCTGATGTAATCCTCCAGCCCAGCCTTGACGTCATGCTCTCTCAGCCTATGGTTCCTCTCCAGCAGCACGGACAGAGAAGGTAAACAGCAAACAGCAGACACGCTGTGGCGAGGTTGCACTTCATGAAACATGTAGTCCTAGCACACATTTTAATCTTTAATATTCCCGTCATAGCAACAAAGCGGCGGGTGGAATGATCCATATGCACACACAACAAGCGTGCATGCAGATGGGTATCGGCAAATAGTCGCACGTTATCAGGAATAACGAGGCACATTGCAGTGCATATGTGTTTTGTGAAAGACAACAAGAGACAGAGAGAGGGAGAAAGAGAGAGTCTGTGTGTGCTAGACATAGTCCCTGATCAACAGAGGAGTTTGTCTTCAGCTACGCTGGTGCAGTGATGACGGTGCAACATCGTGTCTCCGAACCAGCAATGCAGAGCACAGCTATAATTCTGGAACTTCATGGCACAGGCTTAATCGAGGCCTGAACCCAATATAGCAGCAAATGAAAAATGCATGACCCACAGGGACTAAAAAGCAATAACCAAAAAATACATAATCTCCCACCATATCCTCTACACTCACAGCTAAATCTTCTATAAGCCCAAAATCAATCACTGTGTTAGCAATTATGGCAACAATTGGTGCACTGCAGATGTCAACGAACAATCTACACGACACTCAACACCGCTTAGAGCCATAAGATTAGCAACAGGAATAGTGGCAGGTCCAAAAGCTAAGATCTAGCAGTTCTATATGTGTAGACATATTCACGGTGATGATTTGTGGGAAGGAAATAAGTTTAACGTTCCCTGGACCTATTCACAATGACTCACATTGAAATGGCAAGCACTACAACAAAGCCTATTCACACCAAGCAAATGTTTACAAAGCCCAAATAATGGAGCACATTAACCAATCCTTACTTAGAACACATGGCCTGCTTTGCAGGCAAGCCAATCGGACAAGTCTGGCAATGGACCAGAGGAAACGCTGGCCAATGAAACGTCTGGTGTTAAATTACAGGAATTCCATTTAATCTCCCTATAGGGTAAGACAATATATACATTTTCAAAGAAAGACCTTTAAGTGACTAAGTTATGCGACTAACAACTGAATACACTACTGGTATTGATACCTCATATTGCATTTTAACCCATAATTGAGGCAGAAATTTAGGCTAAAACTACTGATCCAAAAATAACCTTCTCTAACATAAAATCTTGCAAATATTTTTAGGAGTGTTTGTAAGTCAAATAACACCCCAAACTTAAAAAGTAATGTATAACATAAAACACTCTAAATCATATTTTGTTAGTTATATATGTTACATTTGTTGTTGGCAGAATGGATGAAAAGTCTGCCTGAAAAAATACAGTAAGGTCAGACACAGTGAGGGTGAGTGGAGCGATGAGGTCACAACGATGCAGCAGCCCAGCGTTTTTTTGGCCGCGCCGCGGTGGAGTATCCGTGGCAACTGCGAAGGCTGCCAATACTATGCTTAGGCGAACCTCTTTAGGTCAGAATTACCTAAAGTAACCAATACTTTACACAACTGAGCCTTGCTTACACCCACATGCTTAACTTTTCAGAAACGTGGCTCTCTTATTCTTGCACAAAATATATTTTTAATAACTTTTACAATGTTAATATCTAGACCAGGGGTCGGCAACCCGCGGCTCCTTCATCCTTATGTTGCGGCTCCCTTAAATAAATAATGAGTATATAATGAATAATGAGTATTCAATTTAAGTGTATTTTATTTTTATTCGTTGTTTTTTTTTATTGTAGTTCGAAATTTGAAGATTATTGTGATTTTGTAACATTAAAATACAATGTGTTTAATTTTTGTCGCTCAAAATATGCATCACAAAAGCTAGTATATGCCCGCCAAACCGCCATGTATTTATCAAGCTTTTCGACCCCAGGCAGGCTAAGCATGGATAAATATAAGAAAGGGAAAATATCTGAAGAAAATAAAACATATAATGATGCCTGGGCAGACTCATTTGCATTTATGAAGGTGACATCTTACAGCCTAGATTTGCAGACGCTGATTTGCAGATTTGCAGTCCCATTAACCAGGTAAAATAAATATTTTAATCAGATATTTTGCAAATATGTATTTTACATTGTTCAGTGAAATACTGCGAGGTTTTTTTCAATCTATTTTTAAATTTCAGGTCGACGCTCCGGTAGCCTACAGGCGATGAAAGGATTACGGCATGCGGCAACTTTTGTTTGCTGCATGGATACTTTAAGTTCGGCTTTTTATTTCATTTGAAAGAGACCTTCAACTCAGCATGTTTTTTTCAGACTTCTAAATGTTCAAAATGTTTTCTTTCCATAAATAAAATTTCACAAGCAACACACTAGCCTAGTTTTTTATACATAGCATAAAAGTAAAAAAAACACGGAAGCGTAATGCGTTCACTTGAGAACAAATAATTCTGCTCTGTTTTTCTGAATTAACGAGATAGTTCTCATGTTTTTTAAAAAAAACACTGTTTTTCTGTAAAAACGAGATACAGATTTCATTTTAAAAAAAAAAAAAAAAAAACGCTGCAATGTCCTGCAGATCAGAATGGGCTTTCTGCCTGAACAACCGCAAAGTCTTGAGGTGCCTGCGCAAAGTCTACAAACTAATAACAATGCCATCTATGTTACTTAATGCTGTAAGTATTTCCCAGTGTCTCAAACCCAAACCAAAATAAGGCCTCGTTCACACGGACGTCTGAACCAGGCGTTTTTCTGGCGTTCGTGGGACCAAAAGAACGCCGACTGAACGCCGACCATTTTTCTGCTCACTGGAGCAAATCAAAGCGTCCACACAGGAGTTCAGCACTAGCGTTCAGCCGGCTGCGTGTTCGGGTGGCGTCAAATAAACGCTGCATGCAACGTTTTCTTGGCGTCAAAATCCCGACGAACGCAAGGAAAACGATGCTATTACGAACGCAAGTGAAACGCCAATCAAACGCAGCTACAAATTGCAGCAAAAACGCACATGCCGTTCAGAGGGCGTTCATTTCGAACGTCCGTGTGGACGAGGCCTAAAACTGGATTAATCTAAGGTGTGACATTATTGCAGCGAAATCGATCTCGAAAGTAGGCGAAATGAGAGCTTTTGAGGTGAATTCAGAAAAACAGAGTGTGTTATTTTAAACATGAAAACCATAACTTGTTACTTCAGAAAAACTGAGCCCCTTTTTTTAAACTTGAAAACTGTATCTCGTTAATTCAGAAAAACAGAGCAGAATTACTTTTTCTCAAGTGAACGCATTACGCTTCGTAAAAAACAACATATGTACTGTTATCTTCATTTTAGATGTCAGAAAGGATTTGCGGCTCCCGGTGTTTTCTCTTTTGTGGAAACCGGGTCCAAATGGCTCTTTGAGTGTTAAAGTTTGCCGACCCCTGGTCTAGACCAACTGACTTGAAATATGACATCTACAATAATTGGTCCCTCTCAAAGCAGTATTTGTCCAGGGCACTATAACTGGCTAATATTTCCCCATAACTCATACTTCCCAAATTAGCAGCAGGAACAAAATATCAATACATATTAAATATATATTATTTCTTAATTTTGACACTGACTATAGCCCTCAAATTCTTTCCTACATTTTCCACATTGCTTTCACTGACTTCTTTTCTGCAAATAAAAAGATAAATCATCTTTCTGGCCTGTCAGATTCACAGGTAATTATATTTGCATGCACTCAGGTGGCAGGCTAAAACTGAAGACAGAATATGTTGAAAGCTATCAAAGAAATACCATCGCTGCTGAATTAAACAAATGAATAATTCTGTGCTGCTTTCCCCTCACTTAAATAGTTTAATACTATAGTTTAATACTACTTTAATACGTTAATTAGCATTTTAAACTGTCATGCCATTATTTATTTACATTTAGCAGCTGGTAAAAGGCCATGTGTACAACCGTATGGTTTGAATAAATACAATTTTCTTGCTGATGTGAATCTTTCTGAAGTGATTGCGTACATCAGAGTTAAATCACGCAATATCTAATTAACTTATGTAGAATTCATCTACATCATTCACTGAAAAATAGCCAATAAATATGCTGAAATTATTTACTATGCTGTCCAGCTCTCATCACATTCTAACCACCAAACCCACGCATGACTGTGCTGTGCAGAAAAGCGCTGCTCAATTGCGAGACTTAGCCAGATAGTAAAGACTTGATCTAGTTTGGGCTTCGTCTTCATCATTCTGATAGCTGTCAGAGGGGCAGTTGAAGACATTTTCAGAGTGAGGATTATCAGCTGCTCCACTTTCCAGAAGAAACCACAATAATCAAAAGAACGGGAATTTTGAGCCCGAGAGTTTCACTGCTGGGTCTGATAAGCGGAGTCATGAGGAAGACGCATCCCACTTTTAGCCTATATTAAGCCTGAGCTGTTGGGAAAGAAAGCTTCTTAAAGGGCCAGGGATTATTATGAGTGAGATGAATTTTTTTCTCAGCCCTACCCACACCACACCACCACCACCACCACCCCCAACACCCTCCCCTCTTTAGCTTCCTACATAATATTGCTTAGCGTGCACACACATCCATACACACTTTTGCATCATCCTCACCGCGCTTAGATCATAAAATCATCATAAACACACACACTCACACACAAACACACACCAAGAGATTATGAAGCCATTAATTTTATTCATCACTGCTTCATAAGATGATTTCCAGAGCGACGGAGGAGGAGGAAGAAGAGGCCGAAAAAGAGAGCTGTCGCTAATTCACAAGCTTAAAGCAGCATGCCACTTAGGAGGCTTTTTCACTGTCACCAGGAACCGCACCATGCCTGACTCGAAATACGGAAAAGGATTTTTTCTACAACAAATTAAGTACTCGAGCCAGCAGGGGCAAAAAAGCTGTCTCTGTCGCTGATTTTTAATTGGCTGAAATGTGTAAACGAGGCAAATACAGAAACTGGATCCTCTGTTAATGACTTCTATAGGCTCTGCTAAGATTTCTTATGTGCTTATCGCAAACCCTTTAAGCAACAAATCTGTCAGAATTCTAAATATATAAAGTGAGTGATTATTTGTCATTGTAAACACACCACAGAACAGCACCGCACCACAACAAAATGTGGCCTCCTCATTTGACTTGTCTATGAAGGAGCAGTGAGCAGCTACAGAGCAGCACCCGGGGTGTGTGGTAAAGGTACGAAGGTACTCCTGACCACCTCAGTAGTACCCTTACTGGTCAGGGACTTTAACCGTCAACGTTCAGATCACAAGGTCCTAACCGTTACTCTACCACTTAGGGATGAAAGATAAGGGAATTATTGGCAGATGCTGATATCCAATATTTTTCATGCTTATATGTGACCCTCCACGGCAAAACCAGTCGCTCGTTGCAACGGAGTTTTCCGAGATAAACGACCGTTTATGTTGCATGGGGGTAAAATTTTGGATTTTGGATTTTGGATTGGATTGGATTTCTGAAACAGTGGAAGGTCTATACTGTACTGTTGTGAATAAATTTCGCTGAAAAACTTACCCTTTCCATCCTAAAAACATGACTTTCTTGAGGTGAGGAATTCAATTCCAGCAGAATGTTCCACTCGTTGACTAGTGTGAAGATATTTCTCCGGAATCCATCTTCGTCTCCCGAGTTCAGTTAACCTAACGCAGGTAGGCTATCCGTGTGGCTGTGAATGCAGCGTAGGCTACCATAAATACAAACGTAGCCGCGACCGCACCGAGCGTCTGTGAGTGCTATGGTGATAGTCAACTTCAATGGTAGATTTCTCCATTTCTCACTTGGCGTGACAGAAGAAACCTGACTCCTTTGAATGTTGATCTCATATGTCATATGTCGTCCGATTCATTCAATATAGGTATCGTTTTGAAGCTTGATTTATGCCCTTTCATGAAACCATAATAACTCAATTTTGGAAATTTGCGACAAACGACTGGTTTTGCTGTGGAGGGTCAGATATTTACCAGTGCTGATACCAATGCAGATCAATGAGGAAGGCAGAGATTTTACTCGCCAAAGTTCCACTGCAAGTGCAGAATTTTAGTTCTGACATTTCTAACAGCGCCAAGTCAAGCGAGCGAGAAAGAAGAGTTGAGCAAGGGCGGAGCATTTCAACGGTAGTGCACAACATTTTAAGAAAAAGTCACTTCCCACCATATGTGGTGTACCAAGTTAAATAGAGCACATGTGACACTCCATGTGCACTACCTAGTGCGTAGAGAAAGGGTTGTTAACCTACAACCCCCGGCTATTTTCTGACATGCATATTACTATATAGAAGAGTATGATAAGAGCGTCTTATCTAACATACTATTAAGTGTGGCAGTACGCGTTTTGAGACACGGACCATGTGCGAGTTCACATTCGCTAAGTGAAGCAAAAACACAGTTTAGACTTGACCATGAAAAGACAAGAGATTTTGTTTGTTAAAGTTCCAGTGCCTGCTCAGAATTTCAGCACAAAATAACTCCATACATTTAAAGACGGAAGGCGCGAGCCGTATAAAATAAATGCATCATCAAATATCGGCCGAAAATATCGGGCAAATCTAATCATCGGTCCAATGCCTTTAAAAAAGCAATCAATTCCGATATTATCGTGCATCCCTATTACCAACTGCACTCAAAAAAGTATGCCTGCAGAATATTAACGCAAAGAAACATGATAAATTACACAATTGTTATTAAGTAATTTAATTGAGTAGATTAGCTTCATAGATCAATCTTGTTACTTTTACCCACAGCTTTCTTGAGTCAGTGTTGAACTAATACAGAATATCAGTACAGAATCTGCACATCCGGTTTTAAAGTGTTTCGCACTACAGCTAAAAAGGTTAAAAATCCTTGATACAGTTTCTTGCATAAAGATTTGTCTCAACCATAATGGTGTAGTTCAGGGAGCTCAATGAGTTCCTTGCAGAAGTTTATTACTCTCACTTTCGCACACCTATTCTGTGATGTAAAGACAACATGATTTTGAGGGGCGGACTGCAAATTGGAGAGACTGTGAAAATAGTGAGGGGTGATGCAGAGAGACACACCAAAGAAATCTCCAAATCTCCAAAGTTATGACCATTCCAGGCTAAAAAAAGGGATCTTTGTACAGCGAGTTTAAAGCAAAATCTGGCCTCTCACTGCAGAATTTCAGTAGAAATCGTTCAGCCTACACACACAGTGGAACAACACAAAGAATGTTAGCCTTTTCTTTCCTAAAACAATAGTCGCCAGTTGAGGCTGGTAATGAATATGCATTAATTATGACTTGATGTAAAGGCTAATTAAAACTAATATCAAAATTGTGACCAGTTATGATGAACCAAGCTAAGTTTTGCTCAAGAAAATAAAATGTTGAACTGTGAAAGGCTAAGATTTCTTAGATTCATTAATGTCTTGTTAGTCACAGAAACACACAGAAACACACAGTCACACAAAACATTCTTTAATGAAAGAACAGGTCAAATATTAATTGCTAAAATAATTTCCCACAAAAAATAAAATATTCGACCCAACTCGACACTTGTTAGCAAGATTGTGTCTTATGTGAAGATGTCCCTTAAAAAGGCTAACACGGGCATGTATCACACAAGCAGTTTACAAAACTACAGAGTACAAAACATAAACATCGCTTACAGAGGAGCTCCTCTTCACACTAAATAATACATTTAGCACAAATCAGACTTTTGCTGCAGAACTGCTTTCAGGATTGCAGACACTGCTTTGATTTCATTATGGTCTTTGTAAACTTCTCTTTATTCATGCCTGAGTGACTGCATCATCGTGAGGAAAAACCCAGAGTGCTGCCGTGTGTTTCTTTCACCTGAGAGCATCAGAACGTGTTTCTCTTAGAGTCTAAAGGCGTTAGCAGATAGGAGTATGTTTTGACCCCTGGGGCATTTTCGATGAATTTCGGTTCAATTAGACAAATGTGAACACAGCAGTCAAACTTGAGTCGGTACCGAAACGACCGATCGGAGAGGTTTTGGAGCAGACAGTTTTTGGTGAGAATGTGATCCGCTCCAGGAGATCCATATATGTGATCCGATCTGCCGTAATGAGTCGGAAGTCGGCGTTCTATTTATTTTGATACGGGCTGATTATGTTGAAAAACATCACAAAAATATCGATTTTTCTTTTTTGGAGACCAGATTAATTTTAACGACCTTTTCTTTCATATAAGACCAAAAAAGAAAAATCGATATTTTTGATGTTTGTCAACATAATCGGCCCGTATCGAAATAAATAGAACGCCGACTTCCGACTCATTACGGCAGATCGGGTCACATATTTACTAGAGATGCACAACGATATCGGAATCGCATCAGAGTTTGGCAGATAATCGCTCTTTTTGAAGTGAAATTCAGCCAGTATACTAGTCTGATTATATCTCTTAATTTTTGCAGGGATTGTGCCACTAACATCTGATTATTTCAACATCTTGCCCTTGGTAGTGCATCCCAAACAATACGTATTTGTAGTTGAGCGTGCAAAGACAAGAGATTTTACTCAGGAAAATTCTGAATTATGTTAATTTGTTAATCAATTGATTAAGTGATCAGCCAATTTTTGCACCAGTTAGCCAACCATATGTGTTTTAAGGAAGTCTTTATATTTTTTGAGTTTGAAGACAGTTGATTAAAAACTTTAAAAAGAAGCCATTAAAAATTGCATTTTTCTATCATTCTAATGTAGTGGTAGATATTTTTTCTAAATTACAAATGTGTTTATCGGCATTGACATTGGCCGATATCAGTATTAAAAAATAGGATATCAGCATTGATTTATAATTCCCATATCGATGGATCCCTGATATTTACACTAAGTTTTGTTGTAGGAAGGACAAGGATGTTAAAATTACTGTTAAACAGTACAAGTCCATATTGAAATCTGTTTGTATGTGTCATTTATCAAATGATGGTCCACTTACATCAGGAGTGTCCAACTGCGGTCCTGGAGGGCTGGAGGTTTTCTACCATACTTGAGATGAGAACACTGACACTTTGTCTCAGACTCACCAAAATGGACTCACCAGGTATGATGGGAATGCTCCAGGATACAACCCTCCAGGACTGGAAACGGACACCCTCGACTTACAGGATGTATATTGTTTTGTGAAGTGGAAACGAACCAAGGAGTAAATTTTGAACCAAGCCACCACATTACAGGTCTAAAACTCATTCTTACAGTCCAGTGTGCGGAAATGTGTCTCATCATGTGAGGCATCTAAGAGATAAGGTCCATGACTGTGGGCGATTTTCAGATGTGCATGGTCAGCACGCCTCACTGCACTCACAATTAGCACTCATTAGAGTTACAGGCCAGAGCATAGAGGATATGATGAGGAGATATGCCAGCAGTGCCTCAGGGGGATTTTAAGTCAGAGAGCTTTGTGATCATGTAAAAAGAGCTAAACACGAGGGTCAATGCAACTCCAGCACTGCAGCGACTGGAAACTGGAAATGTTTTTTCAGTAACTGGTCGAATCGAATCGTGCATGTTCTAATAGATGCTCTGATTCACATCAAAGCTCCAAATGTGCACACCTCATACTCAAACCCACACACTCCCACATGCTTGCAGCTGTACGGCTTTGGCTAGCTGGGAGTTCAAACGTCATACAGGCAGATGAAGGAATCATCTATGTAAAGAGCTTGGCACATGTAGAAAAGCTACAATATCGCACTAAATCCAGCTCTTTAGATAAATGTGCATATGATGAGTGCTCTTAACTCTCAAATTTCAATTATGGAAGTACATGTAATTGATGCAGTTAACCATATAAGGCTACATATACAGACGTGGACAAAATTGTTGGTACCCTTCCGTTACAGAAAGAAAAACCCACAATGGTCACTGAAATAACTTGAAACTGACAAAAGGAATAATACATAACAATTTACTGAAAATTAACAAATAAAAATTAGACATTGCTTTTGAATTGAGGTTCAAAAGAATTATTAAAAAAAACAAACTTATGAAACTGGCCTGCACAAAAATGAAGGTACCCCTAGAAAATAATTTGACTGTAGGGACGAGTTAAAGTAAGGTGTGTCCTGTAATTAGCATCACAGGTGTCTTCAAGCTTGCCATCAGTCAGTCTACCTATTTAAAGGGTGAAATGTAGTCCCTGTGCTGTTTGGTATTATGGTGTGTACCACACTAGACATGGATGATAGACAGATAAGGAGAGAATTGTCTCAAGAGATTAGAAAGAAAAATATAGACAAGCATGTTAAAGGTAACGGCTATAAGACCATCTCCAAGCAAGTTGATGTTCCTGTGACAACAGTTGCACATATTATTCAGAAGTTTAAGGGCCACGGGACTGTAGCCAACCTCCCTGGACGTGGCCGCAAGAGGAAAATTGGTGACAAATTGAAAAGACGGATAATACGAATGGTAACCAAAGAGCGCAGAACAACTAAAGGTGAATGCCAAGGACAAGGTACATCAGTGTCAGATCGCACCATCCATCGCTGTTTGAGCCAAAGTGGACTTAATGGAAGACGACCGAGGAGGACACCACTGTTGAAAGCAAATCATAAAGCGAGACTGGAATTTGCCATAATGCATATTGACAAACCACAAAGCTTTCGGCACAATGTCCTTTGGACAGATGAGAAAAAACTGGAGCTTTTTGGCAAGTTCCATCAGCTCCATGTTCACAGATGCAAAAACGAAGCATACAAAGAAAAAGAACACTGTACCTACTGTGGAACATGGATGAGATTCAGTTATGATCTGGGGCTGCTTTGCTGCGTCTGGCACAGGGAGTCTTGAATCTGTGCAAGGTACATTGAAATCTCGAGACTATCAAGCATTCTGGAGCAAAATGTGCTGCCCCGCGTCAGAAAGCTTGGTCTCAGTCGCAGGTCATGGGTCCTCCAACAGGATGATGACCCAAAACGCAGCTCAAAACACCCAAGAATGGACAAGAACAAAACATTGGACTGTTCTGAAGTGGCCTTCTATGAGCCCTGATCTAAATCCTATCAAACATCTGCAGAAGGAGCTGAAACGTGCAGTCTGGAGAAGGCACCCTTCAAACCTGAGACAGCTGGAGCAGTTTACTCACGATGAGCGGGCCAAAAAACCTGTCAACAGGTCTAGAAGTCTCATGGAGAGTTACAGGAATTGCTTGATTGCAGTGATTGCCTCAAAAGGTTGTGCAACAAAATATTAAGTTAGGGGTACCATCATTTTTGTCCAGGCCAGTTTCATAAGTTGACCTCAATTCAAAAGCAATGTCTGATTTTTATTTGTTCATTTTCAGTAAATTGTTATGTATTATTCCTTTTGTCAGTTTCAAGTTATTTCAGTGACCATTGTGGGTTTTTCTTTCTGTAACGGAAGGGTACCAACAATTTTGTCCACGTCTTTAAACCATAACTTTTCTGGTTTCTCATAAGCCATGTCTAAGTAACAACCAGAACTCATAAGCTCTTGCATGACAGTGTGTAAGTGATTGTTAGACAAACTCAGCCCTCAGGTGTGTGGCTCTCACAGGCAACACAGCACATTTACTGCAGGCTGGCTGGCTGTCAAACCAAAGACACGAGACGCAGTCACTAGCGCCTCTCGTCCATCTGCTCAGATGCCAACTGTAGTTGTTATGAAAGATGTTCCTGCGAGAACTGATTTTCAACTTATAGAACCAATTACACAAGATATAGAGAGAAACAGAGCAGAAGAAATAGAGAGGGAAAGAGAAAGAATATGAAGACGACTGACCTAGTTCTGCCTTTCACCATTCACTTTCCAGTTTACATGGCCTGGAAGATCCAGTTGAAACTGGCAGGCAAAAGAGTGAACAGAGAGGGGCATTGGGAGAGATTCTATCTCAGACTTCCAGTCTGCAAATACTAAAGGAGAATTATTATCTTGCCTGTCCTAGGGTATTAGAAGTGGAGAAGGCCAGTGATTAGCATCATTTTAGGTGGTTCTTAGGGTTGTGAATGTCTCCTATAACTGAGATTTGTCAGATTTTTGTTGCGTTGTGAGAGCAGTTGGAAAGGTTTTGCTTTTGGTTATGGGTATTGTCAGGGTTAAGTATATTGTTTAGTTATGGGAGTGTGAACCGGTCATATTTTTGTGGCTTTGTGAGAGAGAGATCATGCCATGCTCCGTCATTCCTTTTCCTCCATTACATCACTCTGCCAAACACCCTCCTCGAGTCGTCTCTCTCCATGCAGCGTGCACGCGCACACACACACGCACACCTGCTGGCGGCTTTTAGGCTTGCATCTGCACTAGAGGTGTAAATCACAATACAACATTTTTCAATTCAACGTACGGTTTGATTTCTGCCGACGTCATTGAAGTCTGTTATGAAGTGATTTCAATTCAAGAGCCAGTGATTGATAATATGGGACGATATGGGACAATGAGAAAGTACGCTTCCCCATTGTCCCATATCGTCCCATATTAGTTGGTAGTTGGTAGTTGGTAGCGTAACAGTTAGGGCTTTACCCTGGTGATTAGAAGATTGCCTGTTTGAATCCCGTACTGGTAAGTTTACCACTGACGTAATCATGACCAAGATCCCATCCTCAAGAACTGCTCTCTAGGCGCTGCCCAAGTCAGCTGGCCACTGTTCCTTCATGGATGGGTCAAATGCAGAGTTTACATTTTGTTGTGGTCCACCGTATGCTGTGTTCACAATGACAAATAATCACTCGATTTCACTCACAATCACTTCTGGTGAAGTCAGACCACAATATGATTTTATTATATTCAAGAAAAAGTTTTTCGTATGCCAAACTTAAATGTAATATAAGCTATTATAAAAAACAGACCTTGTGTTTAACATAAACTTACTTCACAATATGTATTATGTCTAATTGATGTTTTCATTTTGGACCTATGCTATCGACTCAATCACTTGAATCGATGTTCAAGATTGAAGATTCAATATTCTCTATTTGCCACATGCATAGTTATACAGGTACAACACGCAGTAAAATGTATCCTGATGTATCGTGTATCGATGTAGGCTGATGTATCGTTACACCCCTAGCGTGCACCTGGCCGGACTCCAGCTCGGCCCCCTGCGCGCGCTCAGCGCATCTCCCAGGCCCTGGGATCGATCTTGTTTCCCCAATAGCGGTCAAGTGTGGGATCTCCTTCCGCTGCCGGTCGTCCGGTGGGACCCAGCGTGGGTCGAACGGTGGCCCTCTCGCAACTGCTAAATGTCAACAAGTCGATATGGCGTCGAGTTACGCTGATAAAGTGCTACGACGCCATGGGTTCCTTCTGCGTGCGCGTCTGAAGTGTCTGCTCTCACATACGGTCACGTTTGTTCCTCTTTTAAATTCTCCGGAGAAGTCCGCGGGGAATACGCGGGTGCCGCCGCCTCCCTCTTCGACAAGCCAAGGATGAAGCCGCCGTCAAGCTGACTGTAATCGAACGCGATGCGCATTTCAAGCGCCACACGAAGCAATGGCACCCTCAAAGCACGACGAAGCGTCACAAGAAAGAGCCGAAAAACGCGTCGCGCGCCCTCAAGCACCTTCCTCTGTCTTCCATTACAACACATCAGATCCACTTGACATTTTTTTTGTTCTATACCTACAGACCCGGGCTATTTGATCAGCGTTTCTGCTGCTTTGTGCGATACCGTGTAGCTGGAAAGGCTCACTGTTGAGGTGAATATATTGTGACCAAACACTTCCTCGCATCAAACACTGGAGATAAATTCCCATTAGACAAAAAGTTTGCCCACACTAATATCCCTAGTGAGGGCAATGGAAGCAAATTTGCATTCCAAAGCAAATACACGAAATGCGCACTTGCATTTTGCTGCCCTGCGACCAACAATGTCCACAAACTGTTATGTGATATGCCTTAAGAAAAGGATAAAGCTCAGTCGAAGTGGGCCACTCAAACCTGTGGCAAAGAGTCTAATAAATGTCAATGTCCAATTCAGGAAACTAGCATTGTCCATTAGGACTTCATTACCCTTCAGCTATTGTCCTGTGCTCTTTACAACAGAGTAATAAAGTTACAACTACAACTCAGCTAATTTATTTAAGCAACTCAGACGCTCAATGTGATACCAGGAGCAACTTTGTTAGTTTATTGTGGCAAAAAGTGCTGGAATTCTCAAATACTGGTGTGTGAAATCCTTCTGTTTGCAGCAGTATATAAGGTTCAGAAAGCCCACATTGTACCTGGGATCTGTACTAAGTTATATAATTAATGAAGTTATAGCTTAATAACATTGATTTCACGCTCTCGCGTATAACTGCTGCGGTTAAATCTAAGCCAGTCACCCATGCTGCACAGTTAAATTGCTCGCTTTTACAAGTACCCAGAGGGCACTTTAGCAGACCTGCACTGCAGACCAGCTAATTAATGGATGTGATGTTTTTGATGGGATGCCAAGACGCGCATAACCTAACATTCCCGGGAACCGAGGTGAATCTGGGTGAAGTCTATTTTGGTGATGCAAACATTAAAAAAAAAAAAAAAAACGAGTTCGAGTCTCTGAGAATACCACCTACCACATCGGCTTAAACGGTGATGTGTTTGCTGAAAGTTATTATGGTCACTTGAACAAATGCCTATATTTTTTTTTTCACTTAGACCTGTTCAGCCATCTGTGAAGTAGACACACGAGCAGATTCTTTCAAATTCCCGTCACGGAGAGGGACCGTGAGGTGGAGAGCGCGATTTCATCGCCTTGCGTGTTTTCTATCGCGTTCCTAAATATTGACAAACATCCTTCAGCTCACATTCTTGAATGAAGATGCCACACGGACCATACAAAACGGACTGGGACGGTGGTTGAGGGCGGATTTAAAGCTCCTGCGCCAAGACGAACCTGCTACATTTGTTCCAAATACTGCGCATGTCGACACAAAGGTTTTCATCGCAGCGCACGCGTGCAGTCTGCGGCAGGAACGTCGGTGGCCAGAAACGAACACAGGTGTTTAAAAAACTGACCTGGATGGTGCAGGTATACTCCGTATCGTCCAAGAGACGGACGGTGCAGTTCAGTTCTCGTTCCAGGTTCCTGATGCTGCCACTCATCAGTCGACTCAACATCTTCTCACACAATAATTGCTGGTCTGCGTCCGGGACCGGAACAATAAACTGAGCACAAGCATAGAAGCAATGTCACATTGACCACACTCTCCGGTCAGCCCGCAGAAGCAGAGTGCACAATATTGTCGGGCGAACACACTGAGGCATCCTTATCCTTATCCAACTCGCTCGGGGGGCTCGTATCTTATTACCAAAATGTTGTCGCGTCCAGGATACACCGCCGTGGGTACAAAGCGCCCGGTTGCGGCTGACTATTCACCATTCAATCGCTTGCAAATTGAGGGGGGAGTGGGCGGGTTGCGTCCAAATGACAGACGCGCCTTTCAGCCAATGGCCACCTTGCCCTCAGACAACGCTGTGTTTGAAAAGGACAATGAAAGATTAGAATGATGCTTCTTTGGACGGTAGCAGCTGACCAATGAACGGCTTGGGTGACGATTTGGGGGATTCCAGGTCTGGAAAAGAACTCATAGAACGTAAACTGGATTTAATGATCTTTCCAACAAAAGGATAGCAGTGATCATTCCATGTAATGATTTATTACATTGCTTATAAACAATGGCCTATATGAATAACAGTGTTATCTTCGGACATGTGGGCTACTAGTCTGTGGTAATGTCCGTAAAGACGTATCACGACTGAGCCGCTTATGACTCGTGACTCGACAGCTCCGCCCAGAGAACATTTAGAAAAGCAACACACAGGCGATGTGTTACGAATAACAGGGAGCCAGTATAAACGATGATATTCAAATGATTTAATATCCATTAAGATCATGTAAATCGTACTACATGCATTTTCACATTTCAACTGGTTATAAGTGTCATTTCCATATTGACAGCACCTGTTACTTGCCCAGTGTAAAACTAAAGATGCATTACACCACTGAAATCTAATTCTGGAAATGTAAATAATTTTGTCCAGATCATTTCTCAGGTTCTATGTGTGATATTAGTGGATTAATTTTCGGTGTAACTGTTTTGATCTGCTTATTTAATGTTCCAAAGCAAACAAAATAAACAAACGTGACCCTTAATAATTAATTCTTTGTAATTACAATACATTTCTGGAAGTGAAGGGAAGTACACCCACACAGTATTTATTATATTGCTATGCCAGCTATATACTATTTATGTACTATTTAACATATATATATATAAGATTGCATCAAGACAAAGTTTTAACATGTCTAAAACTTTATTTGTGTTTTGGAAAAGTGAAACATGAAATTGAAATATATATATTGATGCTCCCTGTTGATTAAGAGATCAAAACTCTTACCATTACCCTTAATATTTATCAAAATTAGATTATCTATCTATCCAAAACAAATTTGATACCCCAACTATATTTGGTTCACCCCATATAGTAAACAGTGTAATGCATTAATTCAGTTTGAATCACCCCAGAACAAATTATGATGAAAATCTTTAAATATAAATCTTTTATATTGAAACGTAAGACTTCTGGAAATCTGTTTTATGAAATACATTAATTACACAGGTCAACCTATTACAAACAATTACACTTTACAAATAATTAGAACACACAAATAATGCACCTATAAATGAGAACGTTTCCTTTTCAGCAAAACATTAACCCTCCAAAACCCCCTCTAGAACAAAACACACATATACGTTTTCACCCATAGACCTGTACACACCCAACAATCATACAAATTCATACTTTGGTATCTATACCAATGGTAATATTATAAGGGAATTTTAATGGATGCTAATAAAAGAAATAAAAAGAAAAATATTCTTACTTACTAGATAACAGTGTCCTGTCTTTTCCCAGGCGTTGTTTATTACTAGATGTTTTGCTTCTTTTCAAATTTCATAAAATGTATTGATTAATAAAAATATATTAATAGATCTGAACAAGAAATCCATGTCTAGAAACTATCATTTTTACAAACCTAGTCATTTTATAAACTAGATGGTTTTTGCAGATTAACAAGTCACTTACATTAGAGTCAATTTCACCACCGTGTGTGTACCATAATCTAAGTGCAATGTTCAAGTGCACCAGCATGAGGCTTTACTCCGTGCACATGGAAAGCAGCAGAGCATTACATACTGAAGTCACTAGAGTCATTTTCATCATTCTCCTCGGGTTCGTTGCAGGTTAGACAGGTTCGATTTTCTGCCTTGCGGGTGGAGGGTCGTCCAGGATAAACTGGACGATGTGAGGGTTGCCTGTGATGAGACTGGTGTTCTGTCGTACAGTGAGGGGCTTCCTGTCTTTTGTCCACTGGCCTCTTCTGGCCAAGTTTGCAGGAGGCTATAAGAGGCCAGCCCACATCCAGCTCTTTGAGCTCTGTCAGTCGAAGCTTACTGTGTGGATGTGTGTAGTGCAACTCTACCTGGATCACCAGTGAACTCTGCACATTGGGGGGAAAACCAATGAAAATATGATACTAATTCTCAGAAAAAAATACATATGTAATGTACCAACTGACAGCAGACCAGGTATGTTTTTCTTTAAAAGGCTATTGAGATCTTCCTTTAAACACCATTGCAGTTTTTCAGTGGTGGACATTTATTTATTATGTCTTTTATATTGTGTTTTATCTGGTAAAAAAATGGGAAGATAAATAACATGAGAAATTAAAGTAGTGAAAGAAAAATATGTCTTCCCTGGCAGCAAAGGAGAGGAACGTACCTGGAGTCTCTGCAGACAGCACAGTCTCAGGTTGCAGTCAGCATTGTCAGCTTTATTCAGCAACAGCGAATCCATTTCACCTGACCTGCTGTGTCCTGAGAAAATCTCCTCCAGTACCTGAGTGCACAGTTGGGCAGTTTACTTGTCACACATATTCCCACATATGCAAAATGTAACAGCAACAATAATGGCAATATTGTCTAATTGGTGTATTTGGTACTTAATGGTATTAATTAAAATTCTTATGACCTTTATGAACTCTATCCATCAACTTTACAATATAACAATCCCAATTCTTGAACCAGCTCAGCAGATTCTGTATTTACATATATCAGCTTTTGGCAAGGCGGAATCAAGTTGCATGAACTCGTTTGCGGTGGGTCCCAGAATTCCGAGTGATAATGCATGAGACACAGTGTAACAAAGCAGTCTGTCTTTAGAATTTCATCTCATTTGGAGTCGCTTATGGAGGCAAAAGAAGTTTATTGTCTTTGTGAAATTCTTGCACTACTCTCAACACACCACTAGAGGTCAGTAATCTAAAAGGCTTTTTCCTGACTATGTTTTCTTCCTGCGTTGGGTCTGTAAAACTACATGTACTTCTCAAGCCTTGGCACGAGAAGCTCACTGAAGCTTGATCATTCATAACATACTGTAGAGGTCACATAAGACGTAATGAGCTCTGCATTTCTGTCAGGACGAAATAATTCATTTGTAATTCAAGGGGGTCGAACCTATATAAACCACATCAACACATTTACGAGACAACAGAAAACAGCAAAAATTAAGAACAACTTGTTGTTACAGTTGTTATTACAGGGTTATTGCAGAGCTATCACCGACCTGTCCTGGCTAACTCAAGTTAAAGCATATTCTAACATTGGCTTAAAACACGGACAAAAATTTAAATGCCGGAAAAAGTGGTGGTGGGTGTTTTAGGTCAGGAGACAAGATAAGTGCTGGGACATTTTTCACATCCCCCTTTTTTGCACCGTGAAGAGCGAATGATACTTACTGGTATACTGCTGAGGTTGATAGTGCAGTCCTGAGCGCTTGTGCTAGAGGGCTTCACTTTGCCAAACACAAGCATGACATTGGAGAACAAGGCTGAAAAGCTGAGCACCACCTGAACTCCACAAGGAAATTCCACAACCTTTCGACCAGGCAGAACTAAAGGTGGGGAGACACAATAAAGTCATGCAATTACTGTCTCTGCACCATATTGGAATAAAACTGACATTGCAATACAGTAAGACCTCGACTTGCTTCGTTAAATGGTTCCAGCACACAAAGCTTGCATCTAAAATGACTTGAATAAATCCTCTAAAGAAATCCTGAAAAGGCAACCTAGACCCCCATAAATGTCTTTAATACTGCCGTATAGAAATACAAGAAGTCATTCAGTCATTTTCTCTTTAATACTGTACTGTGTGTGATTTATTGCATACATATACATACTTTTTACAGTATTTTGTGTATTCAACATTTCATTTTATGATATATTAGGCTTGTTACTCTTTATTTTCACTTTTATGCACTTGTTTTTAAGCTCCGTAAGTGAATAAAACGTGAGATTGTTATAGAATGAAATTTTTTCCTTTATTATTTTAAAATTAGTGACATAACTTAAGGAAAAAAAAAAGATTACACAGCAGAAAAAATACCTTTTTAGAGATTTCTTTTTAAATCCTATTTTCTCAAACATTATCCGTGTGCCCTAAAATGATGTTATAACAGATGTTCCTAGACTTTTCTAGAAGTCACGTAAAATGGGAAGTTTCTTTGTTCCCCTCATTTTTCCAGCAAAAAAACTGTTTAACATAATGCAACTATTCTCTGCGCGGTCTATCTGCTTTGGAGTAATTATTTCCACAGCCCAGATGGGAAATTTAAACCAGATTTCCCTAATTTGCTCATGAAACCTCAAAAGTGTTGCTCACACTTTGTCATCGAGTAATAAGCCTTCCGTTCTGAAAGAGGAGAAAAGGGGAAAAAATGTGGTTGACAGTGGAAAATGAAATACAAGGAGGTGAGACATGTGACAGCACTACCGGTTTCCTTAAAAACTGAGACACCTCATTCAAGAAGTTCTTTCAACAGTGTCACGCGCTTCCACCCGGGCCTACACACTAACAAGAGGAAATAACAAAACACTGTAACCTTTGCAACCTCTTTACACGACTGCGAGCGCTGGCGGTGTGCTAATACCATTAAGGGCAGGTTAGCAGGTCATAAACTGTTTGTCTGACATGAAGGTAGGTGACAAGTTCATGCGGTTTGTATTCAGTCCCCACACAAATTCGACCTCAGCTTTTTTTGTTTAATCACCGCATTAGCAACCAAAAGTAAAGCAAATCTTGACTGTGTTATACACTTACAGATCACTTGAAGCTGCCCTACAGATTTCCATTCTGTTTATGTAAAAACTGGCATTTATTAGGAAACAAAAGGTATAAATTATATTATTAAAACATAATGCACAGACATAGCTCTTTATGGCAAATGCATAGCTGAAATTATACAATTGTTGTACAACTGTTGAGAAATTTTTTAAAGGTATACTGGTGATTTCTGCCCATTGGACTCTAGCTGTGATGGATTTCCGTCAATCAAATGTAAAGGAATATTTGAGATAACAGCAGATCCATGACAATTTAAATGCGAGCGGGAGGGGACGCACATCGCGAACTTATTGAATGCTGATTATGCAGGCTCTCCAGTCAGCTGTGTAAACATGCGTGCAGGGTGTTTGAGTGCTTGTGGCTCTCATTAAAATCTCGCCGTTATTACAGACAAAACTCATATTTCAGCTGAAAAATAACAACAACCAGCATTGTACTCACAATACAGCCATTTATTGATATTTTGTAGTGTTTATTCCATTATTAGCGCACAGGGGACTATGGAAAATGTAGTTCTCTCCCAGAAACTTCAAAAGCAGAGAAAAATATCGGCCAATTCTGATACAATTACGATATTTCCGTGTATCTTTACATTTTATGTAGTATTTAGTAGGGGTGTAAATCACTGGTTTCATCACGATACGATATTATGTCGATTAAATGTACAACTATTCAATTTCTGCCAATATTACAAAGTTTGATACGATGCAATTTCGATTCGATACAATTCACGACTCGATATGCAACGATATGCAGATTTGACGTAATCACGTCTCTTCATATCAAATCCCAAAAAGCAGCTAAAATATTACTTTTGCATATTTTATAAAAACTGAAAGAACATTACAATCCTATTTGGACACATTAAAACATGATAGTGTGTAACCCTTACTCATATTTGAAGTTTCAAGCTAAATATTAAATAGTAATAGTAACCAAGGTAGTATAGTTTTCCTGTATCATAACTGCACACTACACATTTGGATTTCAACCGCTTAATCCCAGGAACCAACCCTGGGCTGGTGCCAACACGCCACAGAGCACAACCTTTGGACTTTTCCTCAAAGTACAATAAGAAATTCTGGACGTTGGAACAAAGCAAACATGAATAATTACACACATTTTCCTATTTCCTTTTATACACAAATTTTCCTAACACAACTGCAATATAGTCTCCCTGCCTATATATACAAGCCATATATTTTTGAATGACTCGATATGTTTTCTCAAAAGCCCATGTTCTTTCAAATGAGCAGCAACTTAAGCAGCGTTTCTCCAAAATCCAAAGGTTTCCAAACTGCTGATTTAATCCCCAGAGGAGACACACATTCTCTTCACTAACTCTTTTCTGGTTGCTTTTTTGTTTGGAAGTTTAAACACACCTCTCACATTTCGTTTGGATGTGTGTGTGCTCAAGCGGAGAAAAAAAAACGTAGCAGGGAATTTCAAAATAAAAGTCTGTCTTACAAATGACCGTACATTATGGTAGCGTTGGGTTAGTGAAGCAACACTATTCAGACTCCTGAGTATATACTGATATACTGCTATTTCAAGGATAATGAAGGCGTAATGGAGCTTGTTTGTCATGTCAGCTAGCTGTAATTGACCGGGAGCCGGTATGGAGGCAGGCTTCAGTATTTCCATAGAAAAGGGGCGTTTACTTCACGACGGACATTACAATGTGTCTAACTGATGTTTTCATTTTGGATCGGTGCTGTGGGATCGTTGATAAATGAATCGATGTATGGATGTAGATCTATGTATCATTACACCCCTAGTATTTAGATTGTGTGTGTGTTATACAGTTCAGTGCATTTAGTTTGTTCTCCTATAGATAGTTTAGATAATACGCAGCTGCACATATTTAGATTATTATTTAGTTTTATATTTTAGTTTGTGTGCATGTTGCGAATGCAAAAGTTACGCACATTTATATGTCTATGATATGATATTTAAACATATTGTACTAATAAAGTGGTTCAGCATTATAAATGTTAATAAATGTAAATAATGTGAAACCCTCTGAAAATGCGGCTGCAGTCATCCTGGAAGTTATCAGCCCCATTAGAACAGAAGTGCTTTATTACAGGATGGTGGATATCACCTTTGTATTGAATTATTATGTTGAGTTTAAGGGGACAAGTGAAGTCAAACCATGTCAGCAAAATGTGCCTCTTAGAATGAAGGCGTCCCTGGCTTTACTCACTTTAGACGTCAAGCATTCAGGCCAAAACCCATCCACTTATTCATGTAAATAAAAGCACCCAAAAACATGCGCACATCCACTTGAAATTAAACGATACATTTTTGCAAATGTTAATGCATGTTTTTATCAGCTGACTTGTATACTGCACACACATATATACAGACCATCTCAAAAAATTAGAATATCGTGAAAAAGTTCAATATTTTTTGTCACTCATTTCAGAAAGTGAAATAGTTATATAGATTCATTACACATAGAGTGAAATATCTCAAGCCTTTATTTCTTGTAATTTTGATGATTATGGCTTACAGATAATAAAAACCCAAAATTCAGTGTCTCAGAAAATTAGAATATTGTGAAAAAGTTCAATATTGGAAAGTCATGGTGTCACACTCTAATCAGCTAATTAAGTCACAATACCTGCAGAGGTTTCCTGAGAATTTAAATGGTCTCTCAGTCTGGGTCAGTAGGCTACACAATCATGGGGAAGACTGCTGACTTGACAGATGTCCAGAAGACAGTCATTGACAACCTCCACAAGGAGGGTAAGCCACAAAAGGTCATTGCCAAAGAAGCTGGCTGTTAACAGAGTGCTGTATCCAAGCATATTCGTAGAAAACTGAGTGGAAGGAAAAAGTGTGGTAAGACAAGGTGCACCAGCAACAGGGATAACTGCAGGATTGTCAAGCAAAATCCATTCCAGAAGTTTGGGGAGCTTCACAACGAGTGGACTGAGGATGGAGTCAGCGCATCAAAAGCCACTACGCACAGACGAATCCTAGACATGGGCTTCAAATGTCGCATTTCTCGTGTTAAGCAACTCCTGAACCAGAGACAACGTCAGAAGCGTTTAACCTGGGCTGAGTCTTACCTTGGACTGTTGCTCAGTGGTCCAAAGTCCAAGTAAATTTTACATGTCATTTGGAAATCAAGGTCCCAGAGTCTGGAGGAAGAGTGGAGAGGCACAGTGTGAAGTTTCCACAGTCAGTGATGATTTGAGGTGCCATGTCATCTGCTGGCGTTGGTCCACTGTGTTTTCTGAAGTCCACAGTCAACGCAGCCATCTACCAGGAAGTTTTAGGGCACTTCATGCGTCCTTCTGCTGACAAGCTTTATGGAGATGCTGATTTCATTTTCCAGCAGGACTTGGCACCTGCCCACACTGCCAAAGGTACCAAAAGCTGGTTCAATGACCATGGTGTTACTGTGCTTGATTGGCCAGCAAACTCGCCTGACCTGAACCCCACAGAGAATCTATGGGGTATTGTCAAGAGGAAGCTGAGAGACACCAGACCCAACAATGCAGATGACCTGAAGGCCACTATCAAAGCAACCTGGGCTTCCATTACACCTCAGCAGTGTTGATCACCTCCATGACACGCTGCATTGATGCAGTAATTCATGCAAAAGGAGGCTCAACCAAGTATTGAGAAATGAACATACTTTTCAAAAGCCTGACATTTCTGTTTAAAATATCCTTTTTTTATTGATCTTATGTAATATTCAAATTTTCTGAGACACTGAATTTTGGGTTTTCATTATCTGTAATCATCAAAATAAAGAAAGAAAGAAAGAAAGAAAGAAAGAAAGAAAGAAAGAAAGAAAGTCTTGAAATATTTCACTTGTATACTGCACACACATATATACAGACCGTCTCAAAAAATTATATCCATATAATCTATATAATTCTAATATAATCTATATAATATCAGTTTCACTTTCTGAAATGAGTGACAAAAAATATTGAACTTTTTGATGATATTATAATTTTTTGAGATGGTCTCTATATATATCTCTTTTAGACATAGTTTCCTGCACTGACATTTTCTGTCACCTGAGGTACAGTTCCACTTCTGTTTCACTCCACTCACACTGCGACAAGTGAACGAAAACTAAACTGTGGTCAATGGCTGTGACGCAACTGTGTGGGCTCAGACACCACGCCACATATGAGGGCACAGCTCTGTTTTTTCTGAGGGTTTTTTCAGTTTCTAAACAGCAATCAAAGTCATTCTATAACTTTAAAGCTTTTTATAACATCATCCTAACTCAATAACTCCTGAGGGAAATTCCCTGATATATGAATTACAAAGGGATTTTCTATGTCCAAGGACACCCCCGCAGTACTTCAAAAGATTCTTTTAAATGTTGGTCATTCCAAAATACTTTAAGGCTCTCTTTTTTAAATAAGGTGTCATTCTGCAACTCACCGTTAGCCTGTTTCCAGCAGGAGTCTCTAAGATGGAACTCCATTGTGTGTCCAGCTGTCCCCACTGGATCGGTGAGGGCCCGATGTTCCTTAAGAGTGTGTTTGATCTCCACCACCTGCCTGCCGCAGACCAGCCGGTCTTTGCCTAGATCTACACAAGCAAGAAAGGCTCAAATCTCAAGGCTAAAAATCTTACTATTCATCAAAAATGTGCATTTACGGCTTTCAGCAGATGCTCTTATCTAGAGCATCTTCCATTTTCATATTTTCGGTGGCAGTTTCGCTGAGAGCAACTTGGTGTTAAGGGTTTTGCTCAGGGACCCAATGATGGTAGTGCTGGAGGTATTTGAACCATAATCTCTTGGTCCAAGTATCTTAACCACTAGACCACCACCACCACCATAAGCCAGATACATTTACACTGTCATCTTGCGTCAGACACTCTTATCTAGAGCAGCTCACATTTCCTAAATAACAAGGACAGAGTGCCTTGAGACAACCCTAGAGGTTGCAGTCTCCATGGAGCTTTTATCTTGGGGTTTGGGGTTACTATTCAGTCTTAGACCAATGTTTCATTAGCAGTCAGGACAAGATAAGATATTAAAGTAAAAGACAGGACTAAGGCTTAGTGATGTTACAAAAGGTCAAGTTTGAGATCTACAATCTCTTCTCAGTGACCAGTAAGGTTCACTTCCTTAGAAAACATCAGACACATGACTCAACTCAAATCTCTAGATTCCAGTGTTGCCTTTGATGCTCCATGGGTAGACAATGACATTGATCTGAATTTCTGTGGCATGCTCCTTTTCACAGCGAGCTAAACCTCACTAAATGTTCTATACTGCACTGCATCAGGGGAATGCTTTCAAACGAAGAAAAAGCAGAAACTCTACACAAGCTTTAGTCGTGTGAAAAAAGTGTTCCAAAGTTGACAGGAAGAGATTAAATCGCAGGCTACAAGTTACAATATAGAAACTTGCACAGGGGCCAAGCATTTCACAACTTTTTATGCTTGTTATTCTCAGACCTCAATTCTATGTAGTGCAAGTTCACACACAAGTAAACCTGCACAAAATTATAAAGATAGGACAGCAGTTGCACAAATTAAAAATTTGCACTACACTGCTATGAAATGTATCATTATTTTTCAGACTAGGGTTTCATGGTTTTCATGGTCTTCACTAATCCACATGTCAAGCATGAAGCATTAAATATGCACATTTGGCTTTTCTTGCTCCTTAATCAATCAAGGCTTTCCTTTATGTAGTTTTCTAAGTACATTAAAAGGCTAAATACAATGACAATAATGGTTGGAATGGGTCATTTTTCTTTTCAAACTACCGCCATGATTGATTTTTTACAAATTTCCCAATGTACCATGGCCATTAATCCAAGTCAAAGAAAACTTAACTGTCATCTCTGCTATATACTGTACAAGTATACAGTTTTTAGCAGTACAAAGAACAAATAAGGCACACACAAGCAATATATAACTAAAATCTTTTATAAAGTCGGATCTTTTATAAAGTCTGACATATAAAGCTAACATATAAAGTCTGATATTTTATAAAGTCTGACATAAAGCTAACATATAAAGTCTGATCTTTTATAAAGTCTGACATATAAAGCCAACATGAAGTCTGATCTATTATAAAGTCTTACATATAAAGCTAACATAAAGTCTGATTGTTTACAAAGTCTGACATAAAGCTAACATATAAAGTCTGATCTTTTATAAAGTCTGGGCTAACATATAAAGTCTGATCTTTTATAAAATCTGGGCTAACATATAAAGTCTAATCTTTTATAAAATCTGGGCTAACATATAAAGTCTAATCTTTTATAAAATCTGGGCTAACATATAAAGTCTGATCTTTTATAAAGTCTGGGCTAACATATAAAGTCTGATCTTTTATAAAGTCTGGGCTAACATATAAAGTCTGATATTTTATAAAGTCTGACATATAAAGCTAACATATAAAGTCTTGAGCTAACTATATTAAAAATGTTCACTAATATGTGCAAATATAGTACCATCAGATAAGTGAGAAACTACAATCCGTGATACCTATAAGCAATGTTCAATAGTTCAACAGGCGTCCTACAGAGTCAAGCAGAGTGGTTAAGAAAAGGTTTGGGGAACCCTATAACCTACAGTATTTATACCTCTCTATTTGCAAATTATGTTCAATCAGAATTATTATTGAATGTAGTGTGGTCTGGGCCTGTTAACTGTAACAGTGAATGTAAATGTGTATATGGACACATACAGGTTTTCATAGAGCACTAGACTACTTCAAACTTCTCTGACCAACAGGCATGTTGGAGCAGCCATGGGGAGGGTGGGCCTCCTCGAGTTTCCCACCACCAGAGTAATGTGCCTGTGTGTATTCCTGGACTGTTAGGTCATATGCTAATGATTGCGACTCCCACTCACAAAGCCAGGTCATGTTACTGGAGACCCACGCAACAGCTAAACAAGTGCCTCAGCCATGGTAACAGTCCTTAGTGGGACGCAAGGAGGCGGTCTGTCAGTGTGATGGAAAGGCTTTATTATAAAGGCGCTTTTCCACAACGAGGTGCAATAACGCTTTAAATGTGTGACCACAGCCATTGTAGTGTTTTTCCATGGCAAAGTCGAGCGTACCATAGGCTATTGGCTATATCTTTTTGTTTCAGTAGCATACATTCTCAACAGGAACCATACGGTGGAGCAAGACGCCTGCAAACCAATCCCGCTTCACAGTGAGAGGATCGGCCATTGGGCCTTTCTGTGTGGAGTTTGTAGGCTCTCCCCGTGTTTGCATGGGTTTCCTCCGGGTGCTCCGATTTCCTCCCACAGTCCAAAAACATGCAATATAGGTTAAATAGCGACTCTAAATTGGCCTCGTAAGGTGTGAAAAAGAGTGACTGTGTGTGTGTGTGCGCCCTGCGGTGTGTTGGAGCCTGCCCAGGGTTGACTCCGCCTTGCGCTCGTAAGTCCCCAGTTGGGATTCAGCGGTTCGGATAATGAATGAATGAATGAATAATAATAGAATTTTTTTCTAGGCCTATCAAAATCTAGTGGCTTGGGCTAAACTCATCTGCTAGTGAAATCCTACTCTCAGTGAAATATTCCACTCCACCAAGTCTATAAGGCTCCCAAATGGCAGCTCAAAGCTGAGACACTCACCTTCAGAGACCTGCTCCAAGATAAGGGTGACCTTCAGAGGCTGCAGAATGTGTTTGTTTAGATATTTGGTGAAGAGTCCAGTGCTTTTCCCTCCATCCTGGACCTCAAAAGCCTCAGCGTCTTCAGTCCTGAGGATAGCAGGCAGAACAAGTCATCAGAGCAAATAACACGCGAGTTCAGTTTTTGTATCTTCCTAAAACGAGACTGATGAGACTTACGTGGCAAATCCATAGACAGTGTTTCCTAAAGGTGCGAGTGGGCTGATTTCAGAGATCAGGCCACTCTGTTTGTACCTGTAAAGAACATAAAAGAGATTCTATGATCATAAAAGCCCCTCAGTGACAAATCTCACATTAAAAGACTAAACTCCTGACCATAGAAAACCATTGTTTTAAGTAGGGGTGGGCGATATATCGAATATACTCGATGTATACTCGAGTATAAATCCTAACGTTATTGTTAAATAGACAGCATATACTTAGTTTTTCTGCCCCGTCAAAGCAGACAGCTCGCTCCCCCGCCCATCCACAAAACTCTAGCGCTAGCGCATGCGCGTTTTGTACCGCTTTCGTGTTAAGCTTCTATGCTTCCTTCCCCGCCTACGGCGTCACATCAATGCCAAAACTAGAGCACGCAAAATGGCTTGCCGCAAAAATTTTCGTGGGCGTATAATTCAAAGTCGTGAGCGCAAATGTGAAACTCGAGAGCACAAAATTAAGAATCGAGTGTGCGGTTGTGATAATATTGCGCGCAAAGTGCATTTTTCCTCTCTCGAATGTCTTTTTTCCTCTCGATGTGTTGAATGTCCTCGCGCGCAAAGTAGATTACCGACGATCGTGTATCGTGTATTGTGTATCGTGATATATCTTAAAAATATCGCGATATTATTTTTATGCCATATCGCCCAGCCCTAGTTTTAAGACACCCCTTTACCAAGCAATATCAGTGCAGATGTTTATATTATATTTATACAATATAAATGTATATATACTCGCCTACGGACCAAGAAGGTCGTAGGTTCAAATCCAGCTTTATCCTACTGCTAGAACTACCACCATTCATAACACCATGTTGCTCCAGAAAGACTGTCCTTGTAATCAGAATGTGGAAAGTCACTTGAGCATCTGCACAATTTCGTAAATGTGATACCTAATATTTCTGGGCCTGTGACTTTGGGCATCTACAGCAATCAGTACACAAGTATCTTGACTCCTGAGGGTCTTAGGTCCTACCATTTCCTGCAGGTGTCCAGCAGAATCACGTTGAGATGGGATTTTCTCTTCTGCATGCTGCACATGACCCGCTGCACACACACACAGTTCACAGTCTGGTACGGTTTGGGGGCATCGATGGGCACCAGGTAGTTTCTGCCCAAATGTTCGTAGCCATGACCAGCGTAGTAGAAAACAGCTGGAATTGAAGAGGCAAAGTCACTGGTTTGTTCTATTTTCTTATAATGCCAAGACAGACACATTTAAGCGAGTGAATTTAAGCAAGTGACGGTCACTGTGAACAAAGCACAGCACACAGTGCACCACAATGAAATACGACCTCTGCATTTCATTGTGAAAGGTTTGACAACCATGTTGTAAAGTACATAGGGCAACTTTATGAAGGTGCTATGACTACCGCTTGTTAATTTGAAAAGCAAAGGCTCCTATAATATGGCTCTGGGTTTAAGAGAATAAAAACCCAACCTTCCAATCAGTGGTGGGTAGAGTATTGAAAATATGTACTCAAGTACAAGCACAATTACTTCTTTCAAAAATGTCATGATCTTCCCGCTTGCTCAGCAAGGTAGGACGCAAATGCAGGAGTTAACGTTGAGTAGTTTTATTTACAAATAGTGACAAAGTCCCAAAAACATAAACACACATAAAGTGCAGCACAGCCAAGCCAAACCGGTTTGCGCTACTTTAGTCCACCTAAAGAGGTTGACTCCTCACCTCCTCGTAGCGTAGCAGTTAGCCTCGATGCACCCTAGTGGTTAGCGGTTAGCTCGGTCGGCGTTGGCTGTCTTCTTGAGCATAGCAGACAGAAAGCAGTGTACATGAGAGTGAACGGACAAACTATGACGGGACCGGGCTCCTTAAATAATGAGTGCTCACACTAATTAAACAAGAACAAACCAATCAGACATTAGGGCAGGACTAGAACACAGGTGAAACTCCTAAATCCAAAACACAAACACAGGAAGCTGGGCCAAGACGAGACAGGCACAAAAACAAACGAAACCAAACGGAACATAGCGCCACCTCCTGTCTGCTCCGCTAAGGGGCAGACCAGCTCCTGACAAAAAATGACTTGAGTAAAAGTAATAATTTCCATTTGAAAAACCTGCGCAAGTAAGAGTAAAAAAGTACTTTGTTATTAAGTTACTCAAATTACAAATTACATTTCATTTCGGTATATTTCAATACAGTTGTAATCAAGACCACCTAAACTGAGAACAAGCCCTGACCGAGACCAGAGTGTGTTGAGACTGAGACAAGACCAAAACTCTGAAGGGCAGAGACCGAGACAAGACCTAGATCAGGGCAAGGCGAGACTGGACCAAGGCACGTTTTACACCACACGACAAATAAGTGGAACATGCGAAGCCTAATCACCCCTCAAAAAGAGCTGAACAAAGCAAACAACATACACTAAGCAAGATTAATGTTTATTCAATATATCTCTCTTTCATATCTATAATGAGGAAATCACTTCACTGGAAGCGGTTTTCCACGTTATTAGCCTGAAATCTTTCCCAGACAACCAGGACTTCACTCGTCTTCGTGCGCACACGTGCGTGTGTGAAGGGGCATGGGCAGGTAACCATGGCCGGCAGTAACATCATGGGTTGCACTCATGAGAAGCTATCCAATCCAACAGTAAACAGCTCATTAATAGTAATATTTTCAGAGTTGTGGCTCACGGCTGATTTTTTACTCATCTGTGTTACTTGTAATGCCTTATTACCCAGACCTACTTCCAATGTAGGCATTTTTCCATCTAAAAACTAAAGAAACGTTTTGCATTTAAGGGAAAGAATGTTTTACTCTTCTTTAAAATCTGTACATACTGCATAAAAATGAATGTCAGCCTAAGAATCTTTGCACTTCAGTGCACATTATGTTCTAGAGATGCTCAATTGTAATGATTTAAAATGCTCAACAGCAAAATGCCTGATGTTACGATAAGAATGATGCTCCATTGCCCTAAAAAGTATAAAGCACGTTGTACCCATCTGACTACTAACTCTCAATTTTTCTACAATGCATTAAATTCCACTCCACCCTGAACAAACCAAATGTTCATTTTGTGCTCTGACTAAAAGAGGGGAAGTACATTTTCAGAACCAAAAGACCATGCTCTAAAGCTCTGTAAACCTTTCAGGGTTAAAAAAAAAACAAACAACATGCTTTTCGTCTACACTTCTCCTTTCCGCCTCTTTTCAAGCCAATGTTACACCACACACTTCCACAGAACCTGCTTCAAACGGATGATACACAATGTGGCTTTAAACCACCACAGATTTCTTGTTCATGACACAGGCCAAGTCAAGAAATCAACTAAAAAGTTCTTCATTCTTAATAAGCATGAACAGAAAGTCAAAAGGAAATAACAAGATGCATTTGTCAAGGGTCATATTGAATGGTCAATATGTCTTCCACAAATCTATTTCTAGATTGAATCTTAGAAGAATGCCATCAATTCTTCTGTCTATTAGCTTTCTTAAGACTTCTTTACTAATCCATATAATAGCAAAAGGTATAACCACTTGTGCACGAAATTGAACAAAAAGTTCAATCTAATGCTGAGGAACTTGCTAATGACATGATATCATAATATCATGAATAACTGCAGAAATCGGATGAATCAAGATGTAATTCATATTACAGGATATTATAGAATTCTTATTCTAGAATTGCTGCAGAATGTGAAAAATAATAATTTCAGCAGGTTGACCATACCAAACAAGGAAATGTTGCCTAAATAAGAGGAACCCAACTGAAAAGTTGAAACTAAGTGATTAGAACAACGACACTAAAAATGACTCACTATCACCCAAACCTGAACCATGAGTTTCATAAGCTTCTATTTAAGGAAAAGTAACCATGTTGCCTGTTTGAACACTAGACTAGGATCAAATGGAGACCAGGCCGATCTGGTTGTAACAAAACATATTCTGAGACTAAAGACTAGGAGACAAATCTTTCAAAAGCAAATGTCGCAATGAAATATAATTACGGTAGATTATCTCTGGTTTTAAAAATGTGTTTATAAGAGTAATGGAGTTCATCTGTAACCATTTTATTGTATACAGATGCGACCTTACTGATAAATATATTTTTAATATATAAAATATATTTTGAATACTCAATGAAAAAACAAAAACAGGCTGTAGGACCAAATCTAGCTCTGTTTTATAGCTTGAACTGACGTCTCTAGGACTTTAAATATATAATAATATAATACAATATTTTGCAATTTAGAGTTAAGGTATGTTCACACACACACACACACACATATATATATATATATATATATATATATATATATGTGTGTGTGTGTGTGTGTGAACATACCTTAACTCTAAATTGCAAAATATTGTATTATATTATTATATATTTAAAGTCCTAGAGACGTCAGTTCAAGCTATAAAACAGAGCTAGATTTGGTCCTACAGCCTGTTTTTGTTTTTTCATTGAGTATTCAAAATATATTTTATATATTAAAAATATATTTATCAGTAAGGTCGCATCTGTATACAATAAAATGGTTACAGATGAACTCCATTACTCTTATAAACACATTTTTAAAACCAGAGATAATCTACCGTAATTATATTTCATTGCGACATTTGCTTTTGAAAGATTTGTCTCCTAGTCTTTAGTCTCAGAATATGTTTTGTTACAACCAGATCGGCCTGGTCTCCATTTGATCCTAGTCTAGTGTTCAAACAGGCAACATGGTTACTTTTCCTTAAATAGAAGCTTATGAAACTCATGGTTCAGGTTTGGGTGATAGTGAGTCATTTTTAGTGTCGTTGTTCTAATCACTTAGTTTCAACTTTTCAGTTGGGTTCCTCTTATTTAGGCAACATTTCCTTGTTTGGTATGGTCAACCTGCTGAAATTATTATTTTTCACATTCTGCAGCAATTCTAGAATAAGAATTCTATAATATCCTGTAATATGAATTACATCTTGATTCATCCGATTTCTGCAGTTACTCATGATATTATGATATCATGTCATTAGCAAGTTCCTCAGCATTAGATTGAACTTTTTGTTCAATTTCGTGCACAAGTGGTTATACCTTTTGCTATTATATGGATTAGTAAAGAAGTCTTAAGAAAGCTAATAGACAGAAGAATTGATGGCATTCTTCTAAGATTCAATCTAGAAATAGATTTGTGGAAGACATATTGACCATTCAATATGACCCTTGACAAATGCATCTTGTTATTTCCTTTTGACTTTCTGTTCATGCTTATTAAGAATGAAGAACTTTTTAGTTGATTTCTTGACTTGGCCTGTGTCATGAACAAGAAATCTGTGGTGGTTTAAAGCCACATTGTGTATCATCCGTTTGAAGCAGGTTCTGTGGAAGTGTGTGGTGTAACATTGGCTTGAAAAGAGGCGGAAAGGAGAAGTGTAGACGAAAAGCATGTTGTTCATCATACAGGGCTGGACTGCCATCTTTGCTTTTGGTGCATTAGCAACTCCACAGCAACTCCAAACCATGAACCACTGTTGGCCTGCTGTGTGCCTGGTGTGAGAGCGTTTTCACCAAGATGAAGAGCTGGACAACATCCTGGCTGGGAAAGAAAGCAGCTTCTGAAGCTCTGTGACACCCTAGACTAAACATGATTCAGGACTCCGCAGCTCAGAGGCCAGAATGGGACTGGCACAGTTCAATTTGCTGAACACCACGCAGTCCCATTCAGTTTAAGGTGGTCCATCGGCTACACTGGTCTAAAGTTAAATTAGCCAAATTTAGTGTCACTGGCTGTGATCGATGTCATAAACACCAGCCACATTTACATATGTTTTGGTTATGTCCCTTGCTTAAAATATTTTGGCTGTCGAAATTTTCAGTGATATCGGAGGTTTTACAAACTCCACTGGAACCCTCTGGTGTCGCTGCAATTTTAATTGCCTCCTCAAGATCTTTCCCTTAGTCATTATTTGAAGGATGTTGCTGCATTTGCAACTCTTATAGCAAGAAGACTGGTGTTGTTAAAATGGAAGGAAAGCTCCCCCAACTTTTAGACATTGGGTTAGAGATATGATGTATTATTTGACACTGGAGAAAATTTGGTACGAAAGAGTATAAAGGGTGTTCTTTGAAGAGGTTTTATAGTACTACAGCAGCCATTTGGATGTTGTTAAAGGGATGGAACCTTGTAATGTATGACAATGTTGTTGTTTTTTAATTCACTTATTTCTATTTTTATTTATTTGTCCGTTTATTTTGTTTTGTATATAAATGTGACTATTACACTAATGTTATGTCCTAAATCTTCACTAGGTTTTATTTTAAATGTACAAAAGCATGGTGGGTATTGCTTTGTTTTTCTGTTCTGTTGGTATATTATTGTAAATAAGGAAATAATAATAACAAAAACCTTGAACAAAAAAAAGGTAAATAAATAAAATAAATTTATGGGATGTCAGTATTATTATTATTAAACCAGGTGGTGAGTCCCTAACTCTTACTACAAAACATCCACAGAAAGTGGGAGAGAGGCTCATGACTCAAACACAATATAAAGTATTATAGGAGCTGTTCACGAATTTCAAAATGTAACTTTAACTAAGAATTAAAGAGAAGTAAGCAAAGTTACATTGTTGAGAAGATATAAATGTAATGTAGCTCAGCCCTACTTTTAAGTGATTCTTTTATAACGGTTGTGAAGAACAGAGTGAAATTATTCAGACATTATATACTATTAATTTGATTATTGAAAAGATATTGTAAATAATTTTATGATGCACTGATGGCGCTGCCGCCTCTGCTTGAAAGGTCCGGAGGTTTGACCCACTGCTCCAGTCGCAGGGCCTTTCTGCGTCTGGAGTTTGTCTCTCCTGTATTCGCATGGGGTTTTCTCTATGCAGCCTCCCTGTTTCTTCCCACAGTCCAAAAGCATGAACTATTAGTTGATTGTGTCGAGTGTGGCCCATAAGGTGTGACTGTGAGTGTGATTGTGTGTGTGTGTCTGGGTTAGTCCCCACCTCGCGCCTGTAGTCCCAGGATAGGCTCCAGATGCCTGCGGCACCAATGAGGATTAAGCAGTTCAGATGATGGCTGACTGACTGAATGACATTATAGAACCAATGTGCCTACAAGGAGTGAAACCAAGAGGATTATGCAGTGACCACAAAGTTTAATGAAAAACTTTTAGACATTCTTAGTTATATACAGTATATTCTTTTTAAAAAATTATTATTTATTATTCTAATAATCCTTGGTTTTATTAAGTCGGTTCAAACAGCTGTTCTTTACCTCCTGTCAGCCATCTCTAACAGCTACACATAATATGACGTCTTAAGACACAATAAAGTCATTGTATTATTGTAATAAATTGTAATATTACAATACTTGCGTACAAGCTCAAAGCACGTCTAGCAGTTCTCTGGGATAGTCCATAACAAGGTCGTGGGCAGAATGTGACTCTATGAACCCCCACGGTCCAAGCTTTAGGGAAATTGATTATGGCAGCTTCCATTTCTGATACTTTAGATCCAGCAGGGACACTACGCGGAAATCCAACTGCTGTAGTAAGTTGGCCAGTTCGTGGACATCCATAGTTGGAGCCATCAGGCTGGGGTGATGATAGTGTAGTTTTGGGTTTTTCTCCAATCAATGGCGCCACTTTTGTCTATTAAGCTAAGAAAGATTATGGTTGTGGTTTTTGTATTTTGTGGACAAACAATGCCATGATCAGAAAATCATGGGCAATGGTCATAAATATAACTTCTAAACAATTTCTGACGATTTTTGACAATTTCTAAACAATAAACGTGAGTAGAAAACCCGAAGTAAATAACAAAAGCATTGCGGGGCAGCGCAAATCAATACTTTCTTTATTTTACTGCCTTTTGGGATCAACACTTGAAACATACCTGTGAGTGTGGGAGTTGGAAGCTTATCTGGGGTTGGAGCTGCTGTCAAAAAAAAAAGAAAAAAGGTGGGAAGCATGGAGTCAATGAAACAAGTTTGAAAGTGGAGTTAATGTTATTGACAAAGCGGTTTCTCACTTTCATTTCAAAACCTCCCAGTGGAAAGAAAGCAAGTGCTATGATTGTGTTCCATGATGTGACTTAAGGGGAAAAACGGAAGCACTGTTTAAGAGAACTAGTTTCAGTGTTCAGCTTATGTCCGGTGGTCAAAATAGTGGTATAAATACACTTATAAAAATGGGGAAAATACCTTTTATAAGGAAATGAAAATACCCACTTCATGAAAAACATTGTACATAAATAAGCATTACACCTTAGGATAAAGACATGGAGCTTTTAATGTGAAAAACATGTATTTGCCCTTAAACTCAAAAACTCATATTTTAGGTCCTGTAATTGAATAACTGTTATAGCTGAACTTATAACTCCCGTCACTATATTTTCATGGCTTTGTTAAAGACATTTACTATTCCGTTCTGCACTTCAAAAACACTTACTACGTGTAAAATAACTATTGTATTTTTTTCTTTCTTGTTAAAAATGCTCCAAGTATATGAATTTTATATGAGTTAAGTTAACTATGCTCTTTTAAATATGCGATTCTGAATGAATGAATGATCATGCAAAGCTACTGCACATACATAACAGAAATTTATTCTCAATAGATTATGTGTCATTTTATAAGTCATGAATCAACTGTACATCTTTGTTCTGCTTTTAAATCTAGCAGCTTAAAAACCATACTTTTTGCAGGTTACTTGATAGCAAAATAATTGGCATAAAGAAATTGGCACTGCTTACCAATCTCAACATCAGCTGCCTCTGACACATCTCTCTTCCAACACATTTGAAACAGCACAAAGATAACAGACAGTGTGACTGAAAGTGACGTTTTTTATCTAAAAGAAAAAGGAGCCAAAATAAATACTTCAGAGATAATGCGAGCCAACTTTAAATAATCTACAGAGGTTAAACATCAACTCCAGATTTACCCCGGTTATTAGGTCATATGACCAAATTATAGTGCCTTACCTCAATATCTCTGTAATTTCGCAACACACAGTAAGAGAGCGACAAATGTGGTACCACTGGTACTGGCAGGAAGAGCATGCCAAGAGCTGAGCACACCAACACAACTGCATGTCTTCAGGCCTGACAGTTTGATGTGATGTGGGGTGTGCAAGTAATGCAGGAGTTCGCGCCTCTCCATGAAGAATTAAGACCCTCCTACTCTAACAATTAAATATGCAAAGGATTACACGCCAACATACAGAGGAGCCTCCAGTCAATTATTTCTTATGCATGTAAACAAACAAGAAAATCAAGAGAATTAGGTGCTATTTCAAATATTAGAAATATTAAAAACTGAATTAAATTCAGTATATGAAACCATAAAGCCACCTGTATCAAGCACAAACAGAGTATTATAATGGGTGTTCTATAATTAGAGGTGTAAAGATAAACAATTTAAAAGGAATATATATTATTTATATTGATCTATTGTTTCCAACTTGCAATCAGCTATAACGGTCTGTATCAGACCAGTATATTTCAATACCAGCATTCAATTTCAATAAATGAATCATGTCTTGCATACCTGCTGAGTTCAAAACCTTCACTTTAACCCAATCTGTAAAGGTAACATTTGCAGTACATCGCTTACTCTGCAGACATATTTCTCCCAGTCCTCTGGGACAGAACCTTGAGCCTAGGTTCTGTGCCACCATCCACCTAAAGTGACCCACGCCGAGAAATCAAGAGCTTAAATTTTTTTGATGTGCTTCAAACTTTTAAGAGCGCTTGTAACAAGACTTGGGGCTACAAACCTCTCTTTAAGCTGACTGTCAAACCACTGTGCCTCAAAACCTGTACCTGTCTTGAACACTTAAATTGTGCCAGGATAGTTTGTAGACACACACACACAGACAGAGGTTGCTTTGAATAATGACACAACTTCTGTTGGAAGAAACAGAGCAAGCAGTTACATACATAGAGCATAGTACATATGATGGACCATATAATAAGACATGTATTTATCTGTCTATCTAATATTTATTTATGCAAGAGAGGAGATGACTTTCACATACCTATTGTCATGACTGGCAGACCTTCTTTGGAGGAGTGGAAGGCCCGTAAATGCCCCCGAGCGTCTCTGTCTGAACAGTATGTCATTACATCATCTTACTTATTGTATCATCTGTTGAATAAAAATGAAAGAAGATGCGTACACACTATCAAAAATAGACATAAAATATAAATATAGGATATATATAATCATTAGTTTTGAGCATAGATACAGGACGATTGAAGGTAGTGTTATGCTGAAGCTGGCCCTGTGATCTGAAAACTGCCACAGCCAATTCATACACGGTGTCAATTTTTCTAAGGTTACCTGCTGTTACGATATTGCATATTATTGAACCCCTGAAACACACACACATGCATACATCATATATACATACATCATAATATATATATACATATATATATATATATATATATATATATATATATATATATATATATATATATATATATGCGCGCGCACACACATATTGCTCACCTGTTGTGAACGAAAACTCCAATCTGTTCAAACTACAAGATTTAAGAAAAAATGAGGGTAAGTATACATATACAAACCTTAATTTTCACATAAATATTCATTGCTAAATAAATAAAAGATAACGCATATGAAACGACTTTTCCCACAACAGCACGGCAACGCAAGCTCACGTTTAATTAAAGTGATCTGTCTGTTTAAACTCTGATACAACCTGTAGAACGATGAGGCTTTTGTGTCATATTCACCTACCTAAAGCATCGCTAGGGAGTAACAGCCAACCAACCCAGACCCGAAAACTTTCGCTGCGCAGTCAAGATGAAAGAGAGGCGATGAAATCCAGGTTAGAAATCATAGCAATCACAACAGCCGAATCGTAAGGTGACACACACAAAAAAAAGTCAGGCTCTTGATTCCCGGAACAGTTGCGTGTCCACCCATTACCGGAAAGTGTAGAATATTTGAGCCGTGGGATATTGCGCCAGGGCGCGTTTTGGGTGTTTATTGTGCCTTGTTAAAAATAGCCTGTACTTTCAGTGTTTAAATCTATTTTATTCACCATTTAGCCATGTCGAATAAAAAAGCAGTGAAGTTTTGGCTTCTATTTCTTTTACTCAAGTACTTACTAATAGCAAATATTCAGATGTGTTGATGTGTGTGAGAGTGTGTATGTGCGTTAGACTTTTAAGAAGACATGATTGCCTTCTAAAATAAAGGACAAGTTGAGTCAATTTGTCTGTGTTAAGACATTTTTGTGTGATTGTAAAAAAACAAACAAACAAAAAAAACGTATAGCATTTATTTGAAAACTAAAAGAGTCAAAAGCTGGAGTTTTGGTTACTAGGGTTATGTGTTATACATTTCATGTAGTACAGGCTGTATTGTTTATTTCTAATAACCATGGGAGTCTGTGGATGTACCTCATGAAATGGATGTAGGTGGACAGGTTTTTAAGTAGTAGTTTTTAAGAGTTAAGATTTGACAAGATTTTTGCCCTTTTTTGGCAGATGAGGACTGGTCCTCATAAGAAACTAATGTGTTTGGAAATATAGTTTTTGTTAGCAGTATTTATTTTTACGTTTTTTCACATTATTAGGATTAGGTGCTCATGTGGTAGATTCAAGATTCTTTATTTGTCACTTGCATAGTTATACAAGTACAACACAGAGTGAAATGTGTCCTAAACTGCTCTTTCCTAGCCTCTGCATCATAGAAAAAAGTTTTTAAAAGGAAAAAGAGTGTGTGTGTGTGTGTGTGTGTGTGTGTGTGTGTGTGTGTGTGTGTGTGTGTGTGTGTGTGTGTGTGTGTATGCCTGCAGAAGCATGGTATGCTTGCTCTGTGTGTGCAAGTAACCAGAGCCCTTTTATGTTTGGAAAATGAAGCAACAGGCCTAGACCAGTGGCCAAGCTTGTTGACTGTCGCAGTTGAAGCGAGGGGAGGGGAGTCCAGACTACTGAGTGGCAGGATCATCTGAGGGGGCTGTCCTAATTAAGCCTGGATCCTGCTTTTAGCTAGGCCACAATCCAGTCGGCTGGTGAAACAAATCCCCTTCACCAGCGCTGGATATGCCGCAGCCTTCTCCTTTAGTTAGAAGTAACCATTTAAGCTGGTTCATTTCTCTCTTCATCTGGATACCAGCTGCCTGATATGGGACTGATTGTAGCCTATCACCTCCAGGGTTGTGAATTTGAAAATAAATTGTAAGCCAGTGTCCTTTTGACATTCCCAGTGATCAGTGGCCATATCAACGGGTTATTTTCAAATCTCTTGCTCTTCCTTGGAACCTCCTTGCAAGTGGCTTTGGAACGATGGCTAGATTCGGAAAATGTGATGTGCTCTTGCGCCTATTTGTAGGCCTGCTATAAATAGGGCCCTTCTGGCACCACATGCTTGGCTATGATTGACAATTGCAGTGCTTTTCTACAGGGACAGAGGCTCTGAAGGACTAGGGAAAACACACCAATGGTAAGAAATGTTACCATTTGCTCTTTGTGTGGAGTAAAAATGTAGGGTGTAGGCTTGAACAGAGAATGTCCATAATTGCATTATGCACTAACTTTCTTAATAGCCTCTCAGTCATTGTACCAATCCTATTTTTACATTTCCAGAATGCTTTGTCTGATGCAAATGTCTTCATTATTTCATGAAACATTGCATGTCTTAGTTGCCATATTCGTCTAGACACAACTGTGTTTTTTGGAGGTAAATACTATGTCTCAAGTTAAACTTGTTCTTTTCTTTCAGTGGCTCTGAATTCAGTAGTCCATTTCTAAAAAGGGGCTTTGACAGTCAAGAGGCAAAATCTGGTTTTATTCCACAGAAACAGAAGAGTTCCTTTGTAACAAGCCATTTGTTCCCCTTGGACTATACAATACAGACGTTTTTATTTGGACAATGACATCTCGGAGACCCATGACCCGTTCGTATTCAGGCAATGGGAGAATGGGCAGTCAAAATGGGGACGATGTTTCTTCACCACGTTTGGACAGCCGCAACTACCTCTCCAATGTCCGGCCTGAAAACAGGTACAGGAGCTTTTTTCCCTGCTTATTGTATAGTTGTTTCAGACAGTTCATAGATTTGTGTTGTCATTGTGTTTCTAAATATATTCACACTATCTCTAGGAATTCTAGCAGCTTCAGAAGCCATTTTCATGACTTGCTTATCAACCACTTATCACTTACCATGAAAATGGATACAATGACTGTTACTTACTTGTTCATTTTTACAGTTTTAAAGTTCTATCTAACACTTGTCTAACTGTTGGAGTAACGTATGCAAATGAAGTAACAAAAAGGATTATAATGGTGAAAAAGACAACTCAGGGCCATAAAGCATCTGTTTAAAACATCACTGCCAGTGATATCCATGGCCAAACTTGATCTTTCTTAGATCCTGCTGCTTTAATTAACTGCGCTCAATAATAATATTTGCAAATTAATTCCTAGAAATAGTTCAAATGATGTAGAAGGTAATGACTGATATAGAAACTTGTCTTATGAGTTGCTTTTGATTTGCTTCTTCTCTAAATAGTTACTCAGCTCACAGGTATTCAAACTACAAACCATCGAGGTAAACCATACTTTTAAAAGAAATCAAATCTTCAACTAATGACACATCTAACAATAAAATAACCCCCTCCCCAATCTCCTACCTTTGTATTTGTGCTTATCCTTTGCAAACAAAAGCAGACAATTTGATTTTTCACTGGTTTACAATTCGCATAGAACTACTGAAGCACTGATTTGTGGCCAAAAAAAGCACCTGAATGAATGCTAAGAAGTATGCAGCCTAAAGGATAAAGAATGCTTTTACATGCTATCGGGTTACTGAACTCACTAAACAATGTTACCTTTCAGAGCTACCTTTGTCAATAAATTTATATTAATAGTAAAAACCCCCTTTTTCCTGGTTTAGAATGTCTGTTTGATTAATTGTTTGATTGATACGACACCTGCGCTAAATGGCGGAGTATATAACTTGAACCCAAGATATGTGTTCTAAAGGTCACTTTATGAGGACCCTGTTTTTCAACTTCAGGAGTACATTTTGTACTGTCATGGCTCAGCTGACTGAAGAGACCCAGCCATGTTTTGAGACAACCATCAAGTCTAAAGCAGTTTCTGAGACCTGCAATGTAAAATTCAGCTGTGTGGTTACAGGTACCTTGCTGTTCCAGCAGATTAAAGTAGCTTCAAATCAACTTGGTGCATTTGTTCAGAATTATGAGAACTAATGACAAATTGCAAAGCTGATCTTTCAATACAGTTGTTTTCAATTTCAGGCTACCCAGTCCCCGAGCTCACTTGGTATAAAGATGACATGGAATTAGACAGATACTGTGGCCTTCCCAAATATGAAATTTTTCGCAGTGGAAAAACTCATACACTCCACATATATAAGTAGGTTTCATGATGCTACATGTTTTTTCTTATTTGACTTGTGTCATTATTATAAATATATAAATTTACTTTCAATTACTTGTTGATTTACCGTCACTTCAGTTTGTTTTTTGGCTTCATACAATTATTCATATCAAATATTGAAATAATAATCAACTGACTGAAATATAATATTTGTATATTTACTTGCAGCTGTACTGAGGAGGATGCCGCCATCTATCAGGCCTCAGCCAGAAACAGTAAAGGCATTGTCTCTTGCTCCGGGGTATTAGAGGTTGGCCACATGAATGAGTATGAGATTCACCAGAGATTCTTTTCCAAGCTCAAACAAAAGGCTGAGCTTAAACGGCGAGAGCTGGAAGGGAGTCGTCACAGGGAGAAAGAGAATGTTCCACAGGAACGACTGAGTATCAGCCCGGACCGCTCTTTGAGGAAACGTAGGTTGCCTGAACCTCTAGAAACCAGCCGTGTTCCAGTTCAGGATGGCGAGGACTTTGAAGCAAAAGATGAAGGCAAAAACGAGGAGGCAATAACAGCTCCTAATGAGGAAATAAATGGAATTTCACCCGAAGCCCAGCGATTGAACGCTGATATTAGTGACCGTCCGCAACTCAATCATGTTCATGAGAAGGCAGAAACAGAAAACAAAAAGCAGCCCAACAAAGAAAAGCTGAGCAGAAAGAAGATCAGGATCTCTAATGGATTTGCTGAAGGTGTTTCTAACGAACCGATGCAAAGCGCTACAGAAAATGACAGTACACATGAAGGAACGACCTTGGCCAAGTACTTGGCAGAATCTCTCCAATCCCAAGTTGCCGCAGAGCAACAGAGGACCATGATGCAAACACAGGAGCTCACAGGCACTGATACTACCTCCATACTAGAGGGAGTGAAAGAGAGTGAGAGGGAACTGATGAAAGTTGAGGAAAGGGAGAGTAAATGGTCAAGAGACCGGGAAAAAAACACACAGCTTGAGCACAGAGCTGAAAACAAGGTACAGGAACACAAGGAGCCGGAAACTCAGCACAAGTCTGCTCTCAGTTCAGTGTTTAGTTCCCTAAAAGGAATTTTCTTCGGCAAAAGCAAGAAAGCACCCACTGATATGAATGTTGAAAAAGACATTCCTGAAGCACATTCTTCTCGCTTGCAAACACAAGAACAAGAGTTTGACAAGATGTCAACAACAAACACAGAACATGTGATGCCAGTGGATGTGGATCAGCCTCATAAAACTGTAGACTTATATGTGAACAGAGATTCTCCCCAACCCGCTCGAAGTTTACACTTCAATAATGACTCAGTCAGCTTGAATTTAAATGATCATACTCAAGCATTTTCCAACAATAATGCCGAGATTGCCTTATCATCTTCTCTAACACCTCATGCGATCTTGGAAGCCACAATGAGCGGCTGCCCGGTGCATGAGGAAGAGAAGAGAGCAGAAGAAGAGATGGGGGCAGAGGCACTTGTCAAGAGCTATTTACCACTTGCTGAGGTGAGTTTATTCCCTATTCCCCCTTGAAACACCCCCCAAGCATTCAAACTGCCATGCATCTGCAGTGACTACATCATAGCAGACCATTTGGGAACTATTTATAGTTGGTATGTTTGTATGACGAGACTTGAGTCTGTCTCAGATCAGAAAGTCACAGTCAGTATGACTAGAACACACTGCTCAGAAATCGAATTGTGTTAGGACCGAATGATAACTGGTGTTTTACTTGGTGGGAAAAGTTTCACTTCTCTGCATCTACATAACATGTAACATTATGTAATCATGTACATAGATTCAGTTAATATATGAGCCATGGAAATCTTTAGGTCTATTTTAGGGGGGGGCTTTAGCCACCCTAAAAAGTTCCTAAGCCCCCCTATAATAATAGGCGATTTTTTTTCATATAAGAAATTAGTGCAGACATGCACTTAACAAAAACCAGCAAGAATATGAGTTGAAATAAATAATAATAGGCCTACAAGTGGTTATTATCTGATAAAAATTATTGTTGTTTCCCAGCCCGGATGCTAGGCAGGTAGGTGGGTATATGGACCCAGGCAGAAGCTGCATGTCATTGCTTCTCTGTTAAGCAAAGGTAACGTTCCTGAGGTCGGCAGGGTCTTCCAGAGAAGGCAGGGAAGGGAAAGAAAGTGAGGGAAATAACAGGTCCGGATAATTGCGTGCACACAGCACCTAACCCTAACCCTAACCACACACAGGGCCTAAACCCCCCTTATCTTTCAATCCTAGTGACATCCTTGATATGAGCTCTTTCAGTTAAAGCCAAATGAAAGGCTTACATGCAATTTATATGCAATGTGAAACAAAATATCTTGATTTTAGAAGCCAGTTGGTCCTTTATGTTCCCTATCAGCTCAGGGATGATTTGTGTATGAGTGACACTATTTTCCACCTCATTCTCATCCTTATTCTGTAGGTTTCTGTGTGTCAGTAACACACATGTAATAACAGACAGCTTTAATATGACAAATGTCAACACAGAAACATGCATACATACAATATACACCAGTTTTATTCTTATTAATTATATAATGCAACACTTTCATAATAAGCAGTACCTACAGTGGACAGTGTCAGTGGAGATGAGCTGAAGTTAACTTCAGCTCATTCCTTCCATTTACAGTCTGTAGGCAAAAGCGGCAAAGTCGTAAAAGCTGATCTGGATGTACATGCCGTGGGGACTAGACCCTGTCCTATTGACCTTGCAAGGGTAGAAACACACCATTTAAATGACATATTAACCTAAGTATATGTGAAGTTTCATTTTTTAAAAATGTGGCCTGATACACAATAACTACTAATGTACACATTCTTAAAAACATGGTTCAAATATATATCTAAACAGACTACTTTCATGTATAGTATTTTTTACTTGCAAATGTCCTTTAAAACACAATGAAAAGACCCGATTTTGTCATATATTGGCATATTGCTTACAGACAATATACCTCTTTATATAATATAATATAATACCTCTTTATATAATTTATAATTTAAACATGAAAGATCAGTTCGTCGACACAGATTTTCTAAAAGAATGGTGACAGTATATTGAAGGAAAGCATCGGTTCACTTTTTATAGTCTAAATGTGTTACTGATGTATTTTTTACTACTTGCAAATGGTAGAGAACCTCTATATTGTGTGAAATTATAATTATACTTATATTTAAATGCACAGTTAAAAAAAACTTCTGAAGATTTTATGAAAAAACATCAACACTGCATTTTGTTCATTTATTGTTGATGTATTCAAAGTTTTCAGCATAGTGAAATGAAACAACAATACATTGGTTGAGTGGATCTGCAAGTAGTTTACAGGGTGTTGTGAGAAAAGGAAACATTTAATTCAGTGGCTTTTCTATCAATAGGATCCTCATGTGTGCTATTCAGTTCCATTACCAGAAGTAACAGTTTGGTCCTCTATTATAGAGAACACCATGGAAAGCAGCTAGTTCCTCTTATTGACACACACATACACACACACACACACACAAATAAAACACTGACCTTAACTTTCCGTCACGTGCCGAGAGAATTGCAGTTCCATTTTATTAAGAAAACAGCATGTGAGGTCAAACAGAGCCTTTTGTGTCATGTCCTTCTCTAGCTGCCAGATAGAGTCCAAATAGTATCATTATTAAATTGTCACAGCAGCTAGTTATTTCATTCAAAATTATTGGTTCATAACTCATAAATCATAAAGACAACCATAAACACCATGCCTTTACTGATGCTTTCTGTGTTTTGTTGATAGCAGATACAAGTGTCATATGTATTTTAAGGGATGTAAAAAAAAATGATCGGCCATAAATAACAAGTTGTTTTCCTGGCTACATTATGCTTGCATAAATGATCAAACACCACCATCTTACGTGTTGCTAAGTGTTCCTAGGGGCCAAATCTTTTGTTAAGGCCATTGAGCAAGCATTTTAAGTAGATTTTGTGTATTACTTTAATACATACACATGGGCATTTTTTAATAAATTTAAAAGAAAATGGAAGATGAATTCAGATCATCAAATTAAAATAAATATATAAAGAAGCTAAATTTCATTGTAGTAGGACACAAATCTAACAAAAATGTCACAAAATTGTAATCTACGTTGTCATTTTTATGATGTGGAAAGCATTTGGCTATTATTGGACTTTCCATTGGTATTGTTCTCCATTGAGTGCAAACTGAGAAGATGGATGGCCACTAATTGCCAGACACTTCTCTTGTAGCCACATGTCCATCATTTGCAGAACATGTGTGTTTATATTGTGCTATACCCTCCTGTGTGTTTGTGCCTCAAGGCTACGGACAACCACGCTATGGCGGACAGAGATGAGGACATGGTTAAGCTGCCTCATGAGACTGCAGAACAAGAATGTGCTGCTCCCATGGATCAGGTGACACAAGCTGGTAGAGAAATGCCCACTGTACAGGAGCCAGACGACACCGCAGATCTCACGCCGAGGCCAGAGGCCTCTCTGGCAGGCCCACACATGACAGATCCAGAGAACCTAGAAAAGGCTCAGCATTCACAGCCTGTCAGCCATGTTTCTTTGCTTGCCTCATATACACATGAGAATGAGAAGGAAATTAGTCTAGACAAGAATATGACAGGACATGACTTGCAAACAGAAGAGGTTGGAATTCCTGCTGTGGAGGAAACAGAAGAGGCATGTGGTACAAACTTGCATGAAGGATTTGTGACAAATCAAGGAAGTGAAGACGAGATGAATGCACCAAGAGTAGACATGACAGACCACACCGAAAAAACTCACACGGTGACTGCTGAGGAAGCAAAACAGCCAGCTCCTTCTTTAAACCAAGAGGGAGTGGAACGTTCCATAAATTTGACAAATGACTCCACCCAAGGATTAGATATGAGTCAGATGGTATGTCCATTGACGGATAAACAAAATGAAATAGTGGAAACTAGTTTTGTGGAGAGTGAACAGAAGGTTGGAGAAAGAAGTATCAAAGAGGAAAATGGAAATAGTGTGGAAAATAGGCAAGTAAATTATATAAAAGATACAGAGGAAAAGAAGGCACAAAATGTTGAAGACAAGCAAAGTGAAGGAACTCAGGATAGGAAAGTTGACAGAAGAGAGAAAATAGAAAATGTTCTAACTGAAGAAAATAAGAATGGTAGCTTGGAACAAGCTACTGCTGTAGAGCCTGAGCTTTCAAAATACACAAAACCTGTGCCTTTTGAGGGAATAGAGACACTTTTAAGTCCAGGTTTAGTAGATAAACCAAAGATTCAACCAAAATCCCAACCGGAGAGAAATACGGCTGAGTTTAGGGACCAGTCTGTGATTCCTCCAATCATAATTCTTCCTGACACAAGGGAAACAGTGATAAAAAATGTTGCAAAGATGAGAGCTACACCAGTTGTCCCTGAAATTAAAGTTACAGTTGCAGAAAAGGCAAAACGTGAAGAACCTTCTGGTATTCCTAGAATAGATGTTTTGGTGTCAGAACCTGAGAGAGTTATGCAACCGCTAGCACAGGAGGTTGCACACTTGTTTAGAGATAATGAACCTAAGACAGAAGAGTCAACGTCTGATGCAATAAGAACACCAAAAGAAATTGGCAAAGATGACAGAGTGGTGACTACCTCAGAGTCTGTAGGTGTTACTCCTACTCAGGCAGAACGGAATGTTGATTTGGCTTCTTCTGACCTGAGAAACCAGGAAGTTAAACCACAAAACCTAGAGGCTAGAGTGGGCGATACAGAAGAACCGGTCAAAAGCATGAGTGGGTGGAGTAGAGGAAATGACAGCACTATCCCTTTAATTAGCATTGCATGTGCCGATGATGTTACACCATCACCAAATCAAGAGCCAGCACACAGGAAACCAGCCCTCGATAAAACAGTTCTCACAGACAATATTGCCACTAGCTCCACAACACACACAGAAAGCAGTGCCACAAAATACATTAGGACAGAATCATCTCCTGACTCCTCAGTCAGAAGTGCTGATGGCGATCTGGACCTTATAGGCAGAGTCAGCACATCTGTGGTAATACAAGAACAATCTGACAAAAGCAATGTTCCAGAAGCTCAACCTAGTACAGATATGCCCTTTCCTGACTATGACAACTGTGATAAGGTTGGCCAACATAGAGAAGGAAAACTGGAACCTGAGGGCGACAGAGTCCAAAGGGATAAACCTGCTATGGACAAACTTGGGCTCACCGCACCTGTGGGACCCACACTCCCTCCACTGAGCCCCGCCAGTCTGAGAAGGCTTATGGCAAAGAACAACCCCAATTTAGAGAGCCAGGGTTCCATTCCTGCGCCTTCAGCAGATGGGAGCGAAAAAAAAGGGGATGAGAGTGGGGGTAGCACACCCACATCCAATCTGTCCTGCGAGAGCAGCCCCAAGATGAAGCGTCGAGACAGTTTGACCCTTATCCCCTCTGCCACGCCGGAGGAGCTAGCATCAGGGGCTCGACGGAAAATCTACCTTGCCAAAACCAAATCTGAAGATGAGGGATCGGACACTCAAAACAAGAGGGACAGCCCATACCTGTCGCCCAGCCAGGCCCGCAGAGCAGCTTTCCTTCAGCTTCAGAGTGGCCAGCAAACACCACCAGTGGAAAGACGTTCACCCTTGCTGGCACGCAGAAAAGCTACACTAGAAGTGCCCAAACCCAAAGAAGAGAGCTCAGTAGAGACCGAGGACTCAAATACTGACAGCAAACCCACACAAAAGGAGAAGCTAGACCCCTTTAAAGGTAACATACTGTTTTTTGGTGCAGTTTGTACATGGTTTTAAAATGCATCTTGAGCAATCAGATCACAAGTGTTCAGTCGACACCCTTTGCTGTTTACAAATGTGTCAGTCAGTCCTTTCTGAGGTGTCACGCTGACCACATGTGTTACATCTTACATCACTTCAGCTAGAAGTTCAAAGGGCCCCATGCACAGTTGTTACATCAGCCCCTGTCAGTTTCTTTAGCATGTGTGCATGTACATTTGGACTGAATGTTCACTCTGAATGGAAATGATTTACGATTGTCCCCAAAACAAACACCAAACATTCATAATTGATCACATTTTTGGGATTTATCCATAGACATTACAATGTATTAGAATTTACAATACATTTGGTCACATACATTCCAGACCACCTTGTCAATGGGGTTTATATGTTCAAGAAAAAGCCCTTCTTATTGGTTTGGAATTGTCTACACAATTCTCTGTGGCGTCAAAATATGAAAAACATGACTATAATAGAAAGTGATTAAAACGTGTAAAGAACGTGTAAAAACAGAAAGTATGAAGTTGAATATTCACTCAGTTTGAAAAGGTAGCTGCATATGTAATTGTCATGTTAAGACAGAAGGACATAGTATCTCTAGACAGAGTATATTGCTCAGTGCCACTGTTGGGATTCCCCGCAGCTCCTCAGGTAATACGCAAAATCAGGGGAGAGCCCTTCTCAGATGCCTCTGGTCACTTGAAGCTGTGGTGTCAGTTCTTCAATGTGCTCAGCGACTCCACCATCAAGTGGTTCAGGGATGAAGAAGAGATCTTGGAGTTAAAGCGAAGGTAAAGTATGGACTTGTTTCCCTCCTTTTTCTGTTCTAAACAAATCATGATACAGATAAGGGCTTTCATTGAGGAGTCTGCATAATGTCTGTGGATTAAATTAGACATGGTTTAAAAGTAAACACCTTTTAATTGTACCACTGAAGACATCCTGCATTCAGTCTTTAAGGCCCACGCATTCATGAACCAGACTGCTGGTTCAAGGACACGAAGTGTTGGGCAGATAGATGTGAGCAAACTGACACCTATCTGTACAGACACATCAGAAGATATTAAAATCTATATTTGTTTCAGTAGATGCTTTGTCAGCAGAAGAGCAGCACACAAGTGCTGGTAATGTGCACTTTTATGTATAACAGTGCCCTCATGTGGGCAAGAGGCAAAAATTGACTTTCTTTTATTAGTCACATGGACTGCTGCTACTCTCTGTGCACTGCCTCCAAAAATACTGTTAATAAGACACAAGTAACAGAACAGAATATTAACAGGAATATTAATATAAGTAATTAGTTAACATCTTCAGTAATTTCTGAACTTTTAACTTTTTTGTGGTCATGCAGTGATTATGCTCCAAAATTATTACAGTTGTTGTGGCCATCTTTTGAGTTTGATTTTAATTTGATTTTCTTTTCATGTTCTATTTTTTTTAATCTTAGCTCAGTTTAAAAGTTTTATATTAAGCTTGATTTGTATTATTTCTCTAAAGTACTTTGAGCAACATTCATGTATGAAGGGTGCTATATAACAGGCCCATAGCCACGAAAAGAGCGGAGAGACGGAAGAAATATCGACAGAATATCGAACATATGTTCACAAAGACTGCCAAACAGAGTAAGGCTGTTATACCTCAAGATCTGATAGCTAACGTTAGCTACGTGGTAATAATCGTCAACCCCACAAGGGGGGGTTCTTTTTTTTTTTTTTAAGTGGACCTTTTGTATTTTCATACTTATTTTGTATTTCATTATGAGATTTAAATATTGCATTTTGGTGACTTTTTTGCAATAATTTGTGCTGGATATCTTAATCTGTCTGCTCGTATCATAATGTGTACACTTTTGATGCACTAAAAAATATTTACTGCAATGTTGTCAAATTGCTTATCAAGTTTATGTATGCTGTTTTCACACACACACAAACACACTCACACACAGAGAGAGTTCAAAAGTTTAAAAACCACACTAAGCGTATCTGCTGCTCAGATACACCTAAGCCTACTCGATAATTTATTCAAACTTTTAGATTATTTCCTTCATTTTTATTTTTATTGAAAACAAATGCCTTTCCGATGTAAAATGAGATGTGAAAAAGCAAAAGACTGATTTCGGCAACAGGCGGACGGGAACTCAGGTCGTTTGTGTAAGCCCTAAAGCGAATAGCTGGTGTTTTTTGACACAAACAACCCAAGTTCGCGTCCGCCTGTTGCCGAAATCAGTCTTTTGCTTTTTCACGAAATCAGTCTTTTGCTTTAAAAGTTTGAATAAAGTATTGAGTAGGCTTAGGTGTATCTGAGCAGCAGATACGCTTAGTGTGGTTTTTAAACTTTTGAACTCTCTCTGTGTGTGAGTGTGTTTGTGTGTGTGTGTGAAAACAGCATACATAAACTTGATAAGCAATTTGACAACATTGTAGTAAATATTTTTTAGTGCATCAAAAGTGTGCACATTATGATACGAGCAGACAGATTAAGATATCCAGTACAAATTATTGCAAAAAAAGTCACCAAAATGCACTATTTAAATCTCATAATGAAATACAAAATAAGTATGAAAATACAAAAAAAAAAAAAAAACCTTCAAAAAAAACCTTCAAAAAAAACCACTTCAAAAAAAAAAAAAAAAAAAAACCCTTGCACTAGGCTGGCTACGGGCCTGTATAAATTAGAGATGTAGCCGATCCGATATGTGGATCGGTATCGGTCCGATAACCCGCTCAAACACCTGGATCGGGTATAGGGGGCATTGGGCCGTTCTATGGAGCCGATCTGTAAATGCGTGTACACTCAATTCGTTATGCATGGGAAGTGGCACTGCGGTAGAGCTGAAACGATTATTCCAATAACTCGAACAATTCGTTTACAAAAATGGTCGAGACAATTTTTCTAGAATCGACGCTTCGTTTAATTCATTTTATTCGCTAGAGCAGCTCCGCTTGTATTTCACATGGAGGCTTAATAGTGACGCAACGTTTTTAGTGGCGCGATCAAGACATGACCTGATACCTCTGTATGTGAAAGTATTTATGAGATGTTCCGTGCACTAAAACAGAAGTAAATGCATAAAAAACATTTTTCGCGATGTAAACATAGATTTCCCATCGCACCATTGCGCGCCAAGGGCGCACCCAAGGGATCGTGGGAAATGTAGTTCTCTGCAAAAGCAGGCCAAATTGGTTCAAAATGACAAAGTTCAGTATTTCATTTTCAATTGATCAAATTTTTTTCAATTTTATAATGTTATAGTGTAATCAATAAGAAATAAGTATGTATATGTCTAAATGAATAATTTTTGAGAACAAATAATTTAGCATATACATTTGTGTGTAATTATTACATTGTTTTAGTTAGGAAAACAGTATTTAAATTAAGCATTTCCTTAAGCATAACAATAATCTCAGTCATGTATTCAAACATTTTAAAGCATTATTTTATGTTTAAAAAAAGACTGTGACTATATCGGATTTGTATCGGTATCGGCAGATATCCAAGTTTACAATATCGGTATCGTATCGGACATAAAAAGTGGTCTCAGCCCATCTCTAATATAAATAAAATGTGTTATTATAAAAAGGTGGCTGTACTTAATGACATATATACTATATTTCAGTGCAGGGGATGAGAGTCCAGTGGCTCTGGCCATTGTCCAAGCATCCAGTAGAGACTGCGGAGTGTATGGCTGCACCATCAAGAATGAATATGGCACTGACACCACTGATTACTTGCTCAGCTCTGACAGTAAATGCTTTGTTTCATTTCAACTCTTTGCATATTCAGTGACCTGAGAAGCTCTGATGACCAAAGTTTGAGATTTTTTAAATGAAAAGATTAATATCACTTCATCAGTTAACTTTGTCAATGGTCTAATAAGCTATCCATCCCAAGAAAGCACAGTGGCGTTGCTAGACTTTTTGGACACATTATTATACATGTTCTAAAAGTGACAAATCAACAATAGTAAACTTTGACTCAAGTCATGGAGCTGTGCACCTTTTTATCTTTGTCATACTTCTTTGGCAGTACTGGCTGAATTCTTCTTGCGAGATGATTTAGAAGGTAGGCACCATTTTGAAGTCAACAATCATAATGTCTCATTTCTGTAGCTACATTAGAGCTCACTCGATGCTCCCTTTCTCCTTCTTTCTCTGGTCTATACAGTGGGAGAAGAGATTGAGATGACACCGCTGCTGTTCACCAAAGGCCTGGCCGATCCTGGCTACTGGGGAAACAAGTTCTTCGGTCGCATCATGACAGAAGAGGTGCAGATTGGGGAGGGATATGAGCGCAAGACCAGTAGAGCTAAGGTCATTTATGGCCTGGACCCTGTCTTTGAATCAGGAAGCACTTGCATTGCTAAAGTAAAAAATCCCATTGCATACGGGACCAAAGAGGAGAGCGGCCTTACTGAGAAAAACCTAGAGGTCACTAGACAGGTGAGAATTTCCTTTTCAAAGCATAAAAAACTTACACAGTGTAGTGACAGTTGTGTGAGGTTTTGTGCCATGTAAAGTTGTGCTTATTGCTAAACAGCGTGCTGGTAAACACTCATCACGTTAAAAGCAAAAGTATCTTTAAAAATGCTGTCTTTTCTATCTCTGTGTCTTTAGGAATGTAAAATCCAGAACACAGTTCGAGAATACTGCAAAATCTTTGCAGCTGAGGCAAGAGTGATAGATAACTTTGGTTTTTCCTTAGAGTAAGTAACAAAGTATCATACCCAACAAAAACATTTTAAGCAATTTTGGCAGATGTCTGTGTCAAGGCCAAAGTCTATAAAGCCACTTCTTTATTGTTGCTATGGTGAAACCTGAGAGGGAAAAACCAGTGTATAGAGTACATCTTATGCAGTAAATGACTTTGATTTTACATATTGTTAAACTTTTCTTCTGTCTTCACATTCCTAAACATCTAGAGTGATTCCCTTGTATCTGATGTACCGGCCTGCCAATACCATCCCATATGCCTCTGTGGAGGCTGACCTGCAGGGACAGTACTTAAAGTATTGTACGATGGACAACACTGGGAGACTGATATCAGGAACCACATCTGAGGTGGAACAAAAGTGCTGCACGTTTCAACACTGGATTTACCAGTGGACTAACTGCAATCTGCTGGTCACCCGGCTAGAAGGTACGATGATAAGAGACTAGAGCTGAATGAATGCATGATTGTTACATTTGAATAGCTCTTTGCTAGATTCGCAAAGCACTTTACCGTTTCATTGCGGAACTCACTTCAATCACCAGCAGTGTGCAGTCTGGATGATGTAGTAACAGTCATATTGTGTAAGCACTTTCACCATTAGCTAAGATTAGGAAACCATAATGGCACTCTTTTTGCAATGTTGTTACTACACCGGGACATTGGTATTCACACAGACCACAGGATTGTACCTCCAGTTGAACTTCACCAACACCCCTCTCAACCAAGTGCTGGACTGATTTATCTTTAGTTTCTAGTGTTAACTGCAGGTGGTGAAGCTTCTGACTCTTACAGATGAGACATGTCCAGTTCAGCTTCTAGATATCTACATTAATCACAGCTTTAATACTAAGTTTTAGTGAGTAATTGTCATTGTCACAGCCCAGCATAGCACAAAGTGCACCACAACAGCCTGGCCGATAATCGGTCGACCCTCAATTTATGTATGATATTTATGTTATATATAAATATATAAAAAATATATATTGCCTAAATGTAGGAAGACTCACTGAAAGCAGAGACATGGGGTTATTTAAAGCTATAAAAAAATCTGAAATTTTGATTTTCAGTAGCTAAAATTGTAAATAACTAAATCAGTACTTGGTGTGTTTCAGGTGTGGAAGCAAAGATTACAAACATAAGGATTGTCACCAAGTCCAAAGGGTCTGTCTACTATTCCACTGTTTTTGTATCTTCTTTTAGAGTCACTTTCCATATTTCTTTTGTTTTTCAACTTATTATCTTATAATCAACAAAATAAACATATATTACAGGTATCAAGGCCTGACAGATGAAGGCTCCCCACAGATATTGGAGCAGTTTGTGCTTCAGCATCAGTGTAACTATTACTGTGGTCTGCTGGGTCTGAGACCCTTGAAGCCCATGGACTCTCTGCAGCAGCCAAAAGTAAAGACTTCAAGGAGTCCGTTATTGGCACGAAGGGCTAGTAGTGGCTCATCAAGCCCCCAGCTCCAAAAGAAAGCTTCTAGCAGTCCCCTACCACCCAGGAAAGGCACATCTAGTCCTAAAGTGGCAAAAAAGACTGGTGAAGACGGGGAGAACAAGCCTGCAACTAAGCACAAAACTGTGGAAGCCCCAAAAACTGTACGGATGAGATAAAATTCATTTGAAACAAAGCTCACTGCTACAGGTGTGGTTAGTAGGACAATGCTTCAACATGATTCATTTTTGTGTCTCTATCATATTGTGCTCCACATTCGACTTTGGGAAGTGCCCCAAAGCTGGACTTTATCAGCTTATCAGCAGACTGGCATGGCTTTAAAGGAATTTTAATAAGGTGTCTACAGTAAGGTGTCAGCTGATGAAACACAGAGAGGAAAATTAATATTTTGCTTCAACGATAAGAGTTTTTAATGACCAGAAGAGTTTGGAAGTGATGTAATATTTTATAGAATAAATTAAGGGTTAACATTTTGATGACAATTGTGAAAAAAGAAAAAAAAAAAGACAGAAAAAAAAAGAAAAGAAGTAATTGACAGGGCTTGCTCGACTTTTTGCTTTTCTTTTGTAGATAAATGGATAAATGGATAAATTTTCTGGCAGGCAGACTTTAATGTTTTGAAATGGTGACCATAATTCTGATGCATAGCTGTACATTGTGCTTGAATGCACTCTTAGACTTTTTTTTAATGCAACACTACAGTGACAGCATTGGTAGTTTACATGAGCTCAGTATTACTGTCATAGTGATACAGGTTTAATTGTAGTTTCTTTATTAATGATCATTTATTTTATGCTATGTATACAGTTTTGAAACTGACAAAACTGAGCGTAGTTTATAACAAGGAAAATGCTGTTATCATGGAAGTGTCATCAAATGATAAGAAAATGTTTTATTGTCACTATAAAGCTGTTTACTACAGTCCCATTAGGCTGAAAACACAGGCTACAGCCATGTGCCTACAATGCAAAATAACTATAAAGCGACAATCACACATGGTGTTTATTTTCAAAACTATTGGAATATTATTAACAAAGTCAATGTTTTACATGATGGCTTTAAATGTTATTCATTAACTGTACCCAGGCATTAAAAGCCAACTGATTTGTTGTTTTCACAGCTATTCACAAGTCTGAAACTTTACTGAACATCAAATAGCTATAAAGTGCAATTGTAGTTTGATTAAAAATAGAACATATTTTATGTGACTATGTGTGTTTGTGTGTCTGCATCTGTATGCAGGTCTATGAGTCTGTTCCTGTGTAGTATATGTTAATGTACTCTGTTTTGTTGTATAGTACCTTTCGTTTTTGTAAATTAAAATGTTAATTTCTGATTTACAGTATCTTTTTAAATCAGTTAATGACAATGGTCAGTAGTTGTTCACCTTTTAATTAATACAGACAACAGACATTAGGAAGAAATATTTAGTATCTACAGAAATTCAAAACATTGCGTTCTTTTACAAAATAATTTACCCATGTTGACATTATCTTAAGTATTCACATTATTGTTCTGAAGTCTCAAGACTTTACTTTATACAGAAAAGATTCATGTTGTTTCTACATTTAGTTTGAACCATACATTTAACAAATTAATTGCTTATTTAAATATGTTAAGCAAACTGATATGCTACAAATATTGCATTTAAGTTAACAATTCTCAAGACAGTTGAAGGTTGTTTGGTGCGTCCTGTTGTCATGGGTGTCTCTACATGCACGCTGTGTTATTATAGAGATGGCAGCACTCTGTGAAGTAAATAGTGGCATTTTTCACCGCGTTCCAAGACCCACCGAAAGAAATCTCGGTCCCATTGGTCACAACACTGCAACACAATAAATAAGAGATAGTTATACACTTACAGTTTGCAATGCCAATCCCTCTTTATTTTTTAAACTCTACCTATTTCACATTTTCCATCACTTGAACTTCAAACAGTTTAACACAGGGCCACTTTACTCAAAAACACTCAGCCACTTTACTCAAAAACACTCAAAGTGAATCAATTACTGCCTAATTTACCTGCTGAAGAGGTCACCGCAACAAAAACCGATGTCTTGATTTGTAGCATTAAAAACTGAATTCTTAAATAACCCAACGCAATCCAGTGAAGGGAGGAAAAGAATACCTACAGGGGGGTCAAAGAACAGATTAGATTAACAAATAGATTAACAGATTAACAGGTCTTCAGCTCTACTTTATTCAGTGAAACACAGAAAGAAAAGAAAAATCTATAGGAATATAAGCAGAGTTCAAACTCTCCCTGCTCTTATCTGAACAGATACTATTCGGACATTGAGAGTGAAAGATACAACAGGTAATTGTTATACATAACTGATTAGGCTTTGCCAGATACCATTCACATGTCACGTACCAGCAATACAAGCATTAACCAGCGAAACGCACGTGCCTGTCAGCAAGGCTCTTAGCACCAAAGCAGAGATGTCACTTTTCTTCGAGGGGCAGATAGAGGCTGCAACAACAGCACATTGTTAGCATATTATAAACATTATTAAACTGGTTGCCAGTTTTCATTTGCTCATGTCTTTCAAAATTGGTCTTGAGTATCTTGTACTTTGGGTCCAGTGGAGCTCTTCTTTATGATGTATAATGTACATAACTCTACTTCTCTCCACTTGACTGCTGTTACAATAGTTTCATATATTATTGAAATGTTATTTGCACATATTACTGATTGTAGTGATTTTTCTCCACTTGATTGTTACGATATTGGCACCTGTTATTGAGCATTATTTTACATATTATCGGTTGTAATTTTCTCCATTTGACTGTTGTCACTGCAGTTAATACGCCATCTGTTTAGAATTTTCATATTCAACTGCTGCAGATCATATGCATATTCAACAAACAGATAATTCCAAGACCAAAATTGCAAAATTCCGCATGTAACTACATCGCACAGTCTTTTCTACTTCTATTTTAGTGTCATTATGTTGTAGAGTCTGTGTATATATTTTTGCTTACTCTATGTGCCATATTTGTATTAATATATTTGCTTATTCTATGTGCCTTATTTGTCCTGTGTACTGTAGAAACTGGAGCCACGTCGTCTCATCTCTCTATACACTTGCATATAGCAGATATGACAAAGTTTACTTTGACTTTGACTTTGACAAATTGAAATGGCACAGAAAAGACGATAATAGTCTTGCTGAATTGTTTTGATACTGTAGTCTTAAATCATTTAAATCTGACATAGGCAGTAGGGTGTGTACGACCTGAAACCCTAAGCTATTATTACAAATAACTGACAAAAAGTATTCAAATGAAGTGATTCTATTTTCTCATTTTCAAAACATAATCAATTCTCCATTTTTTAATTCCACAAATTATAGGCCAGGCAGACCATTCAAAGTGTGGGATTTTGTTCTGTAGCCTGCAGGTGGCAATATCACCCCTTCACCATCAATCTCCAAAAGAAACTCTTGTTGTCAGTAGATTTGTATGGGAGTAAAAATAATAGTGAATTTGAGTGAATTTTTCAAGTAGTATATACAAATGAGCAAATTTAAGTGAAGACTGTCCAAACAGTTCTTTTCTGCTGTTGATATTTCCAATCAATGTTTCTGAACTCTATTTGTGCTGGCTCCTGTTATGATATTTGCATATATTATTATACACCTCACATAGTTAACTCCAGGAGATCTTATGCAAATTCAAGACAAAAAGACAACTCCAGGACCATAATTGTAGGTTGTAATTATATCTCTTTTTCTACTTCTAATTTAGTATATATGCTTACTCTATGTGTATATGTTTGTACTGTAAAAACTGGACCAATGTCGTCTTGTCTTGTATAACTTGGAGTTTGACTTGAATTATCCAGCTTAAAGAGAAATGTTTCGTTGTGAACAACAGTATAAATATTCATTGACAGGTTGTAGTTGTGTCTTTTTCAGTCTTTGCACCTCAACTCTTGACCTTTAACTGCAGTTTGGTACTCACACAAGCCTCCAATCATGATTCCAAGTGAACTGAAGTTGGCAAACCCACACAAAGCGAAAGTGCACATTATTTCAGATCTGACCTGCAATGACAAATGGTGTGTACTTGAGAAAGAGCAAAACATACTGTATTAAAAACATGAAACATAATTACACATAGTCCCAGACAGTGAGAAAACACTCCAGCAACATCCAATCTAAGTGTGAAAACAGAAAACCAACTCACTGAGATATACTGTCCAGCTTCTGTGATGCCATTTAGTCGGTTGTTTTTCAGAGCTGACAGTTTCTCGTAAGCTATGAACTCATTTAGGAAGAGTTTTGTGCCAATAAGTTCAGCTACGGTGAATGACTCATCCACTGGTATTCCCATCATAAAAGCCACTGGCATGAACACATAGGAGCAGATCAGCTGAGAAGTTAAAAGAAAAACAAAAGAAATAAACAGATTTTAGTATTAGTTTGGCCGCTTGTGTCCATATTCGATATTAAGGATCTATTGTGTTATACTATCATTACGAAATGTCATGTTACAAATGGATCTGAGGCAGATAAATCATACAGCACCTCAAATGTAATATCTGGGTATCCCACCATGCCTCCCAGCCACCTCAAAGCTGCGTTGATAAAACTCAAAATGGCGAGGAATGCGATCAAGTTAACAGTTATGTTGGCCAAAAGCCCAATAGATGCTGATGCTCCTGTGCTAGCAGCTTCCAAAATATTCTTTTCACCACTAAACAACAAGGAAAGGTAGTCAAAAAGATGGTCAAACAGCAAGCTTCACATTTATAAAAACATTGTGTAGTTGTTACATTGTGGAAACACATACCCGCCTTCAATTTTGATGTTGTCTTTGGATTTAAATTTACTCTCCTCTGTTTCGGGATATGACAGTTTAGACAAGGCCAGCGCACACGGAGCAGCCATCACAGAGGCAGCAATCAAAGATGATGCGTCAATCTGTCGAAAATGAAACGTTGACCTCTTTTGAAAAAGATTTGGTTCCAATTATTAGTAAACCACAAAATGTTAATAGGAATTCTGGTTTACCCCGAATGAAATGAAAGCTCCCATCACACTTCCAGCGATAGTGGCAAAACCTCCAACTATGACAGCATGGATCTCAGACTTGGTCATGTCTTTTAGATAGGGGCGAATTAACAGTGGTGCCTCTGACTAAAACAAAAACGCAATCATTAAAGCGTCGATAATATACAGTAATTCTGTAATGCAAGATAATATATTTGAAAGCTTTAGTTAAACTAGTTTTTCTGTATTGTTGGAGTTTGACACCAGGCTTAGTCCAATTAAAATCTGTAAAATTCAGCACTGCCAAAAACAAATTGTCATGAAATATCATATAAAGACCTTTTTACCTGCCCAACAAATATATTTCCTGCAACACTCAGTGTCTCTGTAGAAGAGGTTCCCATTGTCACCTGCATGATCCAGGAAATCTTGGCACACAGATACATTAGTCATTAATATAGTCATTATGAAAAATCGAATACATCTTTTGAATAAAAAGAAAACACTTCTTATTATGACTCTATTTCTTACCTTCATAATAATCCATTGCATCATTCCAAGGAAGTACAGCACAGACATAACACTGCTGAAAAATACCACTATAGGCAAAGCCTACAGAAATGTCCACACGTGAGTCTCAACTACAATGTACAAAGCTGTTTATTGTATTATTGAAATTTAAATTAAACGATATATATTTTATTAACCTGAAACGCGAAGATCCCACTTTCAACCAGACTGCCAAACACAAATTTTGATCCAGCCAGAGTATAGTTCAAGAATGTCTAGGAAAAAAGTGCAATATCATGAAGCAATATGAGTGAAGCAATATTCGTTTTTTAGATTAAATATAAAAATCAGCTAGAAGCAGTGGAACTCTGATTCTATTAATCTGTGACTACTGCAAATGTATTTGAAAATCCACTATGGCCATCCATTACTGTTTTCTTTTTGTTGAGAACACAAATACAGAGTTCGCCCTCTTTTAATACAATCCTATTAAAGACCCATTATTGTTATGTTTGATTTACCCGCCCTTGAGAGTTGCTGATTGACTAGCTCACAAAAGTGAGGCAATTAATCAATACCTGAACTTGAAGTCCAAGCCAGTCAAAAGCTACTAAACCTGGCTTAGTCCTTATGACAAACAGACCAATGACAAACTGCAAACCGAGTCCCCAGAAAATGGTCCTCCATCGTACCTGAGGAGAGACACACAATTGCATTGTCAGCACATTACAACCGTGGCGTTTTAAAGCCATCATTAACATAACGATTATTAGCAGAAGCTCATAATTGTAATATCATTGCGGGCGATACGATTTGCTGGAAATCTAAAGTCTAAAGGGTGTTTTGTAAGATAAGCTTGTTGTTTTTAGCGCAGCAGGAAGTATGAACAAATCTGAATATGACAGTGAACATGCTGCATGTCAAGTTATGCGTAGTTTATTTCTCACATTCTGCCTGTGAGCGGAGAAGATGAACAAGCCAAGGATGAACATCAAGACGCCGGCAAAGGATATGAGCTGCTCTGGGCGCTTGCTTGTGTCCACTACCAGCCATGCAATTAAAAGTCCAACCACCACTATTACAAAAACCCTGTAGTGTTCCAAAAAAAACAACCTTTGTTAGATAAAATAATATAAGAAAATAATTTTTAAAATTCTCTCAGGTCTTGTCAGATATGTTACATTTAATTTTCTCCAGAAAGGGTAAAGTTTTTAAGTTGTATAAATATACACTACCAGTCAAAAGTGTGGACACACCTTCTCACCTTCTCATTCAATAATTTTTTTTCTACATTGTAGATTAATATTTAAATAATCAAAATAATGAAGGAACACATATGGAATTATGCATTAAACATATTTTATATTTTAGATTCTTCAAAGCAGCCACATTTCGCTTTAAGATTCATGAGGTATTGACTTGGAAGCGTTTTTAATTGACAGGTGTGCCTTGTCAAGAGTTGGTGGAATTTCTTGCCTTCTTAATGTGTCTGAGACCATCAGTTGTGTTGTGCAGAGGTAAGGTTAGTACACCGTGGATAGTCCTATTCGACTACTGTTCTACTCCACATTATGGCCAAAACCACTCAACTAAGTAAAGAGAAACGACAGTCCATCATTACTTTAAGACATAAAGGTCAGTCAATCTGGACAATTTCAAGAATGTATCCTCAAGTGCAGTTGTAAAAACCATTAAACGTTATAATTAAACTGGCTCTCATGATAACACTGTTGGTGATTTATTCAAAATTCAAGGCCATCTCATCTGGTTTGCACTTGGTGGGACCTTAATTTGGTTTTCCAAAGGACACTGACTCCAAACACACCTCCAGGCTATGTAAGGGCTATTTGACCATGAAGGAAAGTGATGACGTGCTGCATCAGATGACCTGGCCTCTACATTCACGCAACCTAAACCCAAGTGAGATGGTTTGGAATGAGTTGGACCACAGAGTAAAGGCAAAGCATCCAACAAGTGCTCAGCATCTCTGGGAATTCCTGCAAGACTATTGGAAAACCATTCCAGGACAATACCTCATGAATCTCATTGGAAGAATGACAAGGGTGTGCAAAGCTGTTATCAAAGCGAAAGGTGGCTACTTTCAAGAATCTAAAATATAAAACATATTCTGCTTTGTTTAACACTATTTTGTTTACTGCATCATTCCATATGTGTCCCTTCATCATTTTGAATATTTCAATATTAACTTTTGACTGGCAGTGTATATATAATAACACATAATAATAATAAAGAACTTTAATATCCTATTTTATTAAATCTTTACTTACCATTTGATCCACTTGAAATTTGCATTAAAGCATCTTCCGACAGGCTTGAAGAAGCGTGTTATTCTCTTTCCATGGTACTTCATCACAAGCTCAAGCGTTGTGAAAACCACCAGCAAGCAGGTAAGGACAACGAGAGCAGTGGCCCTCTGGAAGTCCAGATAGCAGGCAGCAATGACATACGCAACGTAGCCTGCATTTACAAACAAAATCTTTTTAGTGGCATCAAGTTGAAGATAAAATGTGATTTACTCTTCTTAGCCCCAGTGTGTGCTGCTTAAGCTCATAATTGATGCATTTATTAAAATATTCAAGGTAAGATGGATTTTATATTAAGAAAATTATACCTGCACCAAGTATGCCCAATGCAATGTATTTGATGATCTGAGAATGAGCCTTCAGGAAGTTTTCTACAGCAGTGATGGGTTGGAATATTTTGCTGCACAGGAAAGAAGACATTATCCTTGCTGGTATAAATGTATGGATCACCAGTATTATATTTTGTATATAATTTCATTTCATATATCGCAAATCCTTTCATTTGTACAATGCAGCATCGCAATCTCACCTTACAAATGAAGCGGACTTTTTTATCGAATCCTCCTTTTGCATCTCTTTCTGATGACTTGATGTTTCTTCCTCCTATAGTTACAAATATGCTGTTTTTTTGTATTCAAATACGGTATAATATAATGACCTGAGTCAATCCATACATGTCAGTATCATATATTATATGTATAAATGTTCCAACTGTCACAAATCCATCATGAATATGTATTTTCCTCCTCTAATTGTGTAAACCTATCATAAACAGTGGAGCACATGTTATACAGCAAAAAATAGCTTTTTTTCGCACGTGACGCACGTTTACACAATTAGAGGAGAAAGATACATATTCATGATGGATTTGTGACAGTTGGAACATTTATACATATAATATATGATACTGACATGTATGGATTGACTCAGGTCATTATATTATTAACGAAAACATTTTAGAATAAAAAAAAGTCTTTAAACCACATGGGCCCAAATGTGACATTTGGGCCCATGTGGTTTAAAGACTTTTTTTAATTCTAAAATGTTTTCGTTTGATTCAATTCTAACAAATCACTGCCTGCATATAAGTTCACAAACAACATACCTCTGCTTGAAATGCTGCATTGTCCACACCAGATCCATTTTGATGGGTGACACTTTTCAACTGTAAATCGTCAGTATCTGCTGCAAATGAAAGCATAATCTGATATATATATAAATTATACACTCTATATAAATTTACAATCTCTGCAAGTCAAAATCAGGTAACAGTCCACTAGTGCAATTTCTTAACTCGAAAAGAAATACTACATTTCTGGCATTTTACTTCCTTTCCAACAAGTATAAACAAACACTCGACACCTGTTCAAATATGTTCTACTCAACCCTATTCAACACAACAGGAAAAGAGCTAATAGCTTACTCATTCTGCCTCTTCTCTAACACAGTGGCAAATGCCTAATAGTGTAACTTTTTCTGTTGAATATGCTCAACCCTCCTTGTAGGATCTCATTATTAATTAACTAGATGCAGAAGAGGTCATATTCCATTCATTTCCTTTTTATTACATGCTTGTAAACTTTTCTGTAACACAGATTATTCAAATGACTTCAGTTCTTCAGAAGACTGTCGCCAAATAATCTTTCCTGAATTGTCTCACTGTACTCCACCCTTAAGATAACCAGTCACATGGAAGACGGTCATATGCTGTAAGGTTTACCAAATTTACGATTACATAGGAATCCAAAGGTCAGGACAAGACTATTGTAGCAAAAATGCCTAAATTGCCATCTGCTGCTTGCCTCACTTTAAGATACGCAGACGAGAAAGCGGGAAGTTCAGAATTCTAAGAAAGTGCACATTTTACCACACATGTGTGTTAAAATATGCAGTTTCTTAAGACTTTTAATGTCTTTTCGGTATCAATACATATACGTAGATACCGAAAAGTCACTAAAACAAGAAAATTGTACACCATCAAACCTCAAAGGAGGAGGGAAAGATCTGGACACAAGATGGCAGCATTTTACTGTGCTACTTTCAGGTCCAACGTTATATTGATGTGAAGCATTTCGCCCCTCTTTATACTGAGCTCATTCAGTGTACAGTGAAAAGTGCTTGAATAACTGTACTTTGTTACTGTACTTAAATATTATTTGAGTTATGTTGTAACTGGAAAAAGTATTATGGACATTCGCAATAATGACAGTAAGGAACTTTATACTGCAGAACATTTCTGTTTAAAACAGAAGTCAGTATGCATTACTTTGTGCATCCTAAATGTGTCTATAGTGTCAGAAAATATATATTTTTGTAATGGGTTGAGCCAATTTTTGTAATGGACTGTAAAGAATGTTCCAGTAACTTTATTCTAACTTCACTGACAATCTGTGCCGGCGCAGTTGGTGGCGTAACGGTAGGGTGTTTGCCCCATGATCAGAAGGTCTCAGGTTCTAATCCAGAGCCGCTAAAGGTACCACTGAGGTACTCATGAGTAAGGTACTGTCCCCAAGCACTGCTCCCCGGGCGCTTGTTAGCTGCTCACTTTTCCTTCATGGATGGGTTAAATGCAGAGGTCATATTTCGTTGTGGTGCACTGAGTGCTGTGCTGTGGTGTGTTCACAATGACAAATAATCACTCACTTTCAATCTGGACATCATTTTAGAATGAATTAAATTTGAATTTCAAGAATTTGTATCATATTTTGAAAAACCTTTAATGTGACTGTATCAACAATAAGAGGAGGACTTGAGTAAAAGAACAAAGAATAAAGAACTTTATCTCAACAATTGGAAAAGCAGGTGAAGATGTTTAAGGCATCTTTATGAATGAGGAATTTAATGCAAATGTCTAAAAAAACAATTGGCAAAAAATACTCACTTACACACCCAGGCACACACATTTTAAAAGTGTGTTGAAGGTGTGGGCAATTTGAGAGACAGGTTTTAAAATCACATGTCACGTGTCCTCAGAAAATGAGACTTCTGAGGACCTCAGTAAAAGAGTTGTTACGGCTCCTCAGGCTGGAAAAGGTTACAAATCCATCTATAAAGAGTTTGGACTCCACCAATCCACAGATTGTGTACAAATGGAAGAAATTCAAGAACACTGTCACCCTCCCAGGTGTGGTCAACCAAAAAATATCACTCCAATAGCAATGTGTGTAATACTCTGCAATGTCACAAAGGATCCCAGGGTAACTTCTAACCAACTAAAGGCCTCTCTCACATTGGCCAATGTTAATGTTCATGAGTCCACCATCAGATTAAAATTCAAATTTATTTATATAGCGCTCTTAACAACAGTCATTGTCACAAAGCACTTTACATATAACCGGCCTAAACCCCCTAACAAGCAAGCCTGAGGCGACAGTGGCAAGGAAAAACTCCCTCTAATAGGAAGAAACCTTGAGAGGAACCAGGACTCGAAGGGGGACCCCATCCTCCTCTGGGCCACCAGGCACACGAACATTTCATATACAGCAAGCATTAGTTCAAGATGAATTGTTAGTTATTTAAAGAAGCAAAGATAAAAATAGTCCATGGGATCAGAATCAAATTGAAGAACAGTGCTGTGCATGGCAGGGTTGTAAGGAGAAAGCCACTGCTCTCCAAAAAGAACACTGCTGCCCATCTGCAATTTGCTTAAGATCACATAGACAAACCAGTGGGGTAATGGAACAATGTTTTGTGGACAGATGAAACCAAAATAGCACTTTTCGGTTTAAATGAGAAGCGTTATATTTGGAGAAAGGAAAACACTCCAGCAAACGAACCACATCCCATCCGTGAAACATGGTGGTAGTAGTATCATGGTTTGGACCTGTTTTGATGCAGCTGGGCCAAGACGGCTTGCCATCATTGATAGAGCAATGGATTCTGATTCATACCAGCGAATTCTAAAGAAATATGTTAGGACATCTGTCTATGAGCTGAAACTCAAGAGGAAGTGGATCTTGAAGTAAGACAATAACCCTAAGCATACATGTCGTTCTGCCAAGGAATGGTTAAACAAGAATAAAGTTAATGTTTTGGAATGGCCAAGTCAAAGTCCAAACCTGAATCCTTTGCGGAAACCAACTGCATCCCAGAGTTGAAGCTGTTCCTGTACACAGGAGTGGGTTAATATTCCTCAAAGCCAATGTGCAGGACTGATGAATAGTTAACGGAAACGTTTAGTTGCATTTATTGTTGCACAAGGGGGTCACTCCAGATGCTGAAAGCAAAGGTTCATATATTTTTGTCACGCACAGATGTGTAATATTGCATTTGTTAACTGAATTTTCTTTATCTGCTTTTAGGACCTCTGTGAAAATCAGATGATACTTTAGGTCATATTTATGAAGAAATATAGAATGTTCTAAGGGGGTTCATAAACTTTCAAGCACCACTGTAGTGTGTATAAAGTAAATATAGCATGTACCTGGGTATAATTATATTCAATTAATCTGTCCATTTAAGTCTTATGTAAAATTTGCCTTGCCTTGTTAACAACTTTGTAGCCTCTTGGATTTCTTACAATCAGCTGCATGAGAGAACAAGAGACAGTTTTCAAGCAGCGTTCTTACGCATGTAAAGCAATTTTTGAATCTGCTTCTTAAAATTTGTTAAAATCAGTTTTTGGTGGGGTTTGAAAAAATATTTAAGATTAGACATAAATTCATATCTGGACATCAGTAATACTTTATTTTTAGTATTAAAGTTTTCTGATCTGAAGAGTACAGTTTAATTTTTACTTTCACTTGTGTGTGCATATAAGACATACCTGTGCATTTGGAAACATGGCATATATCAAGCTATATATCACACCATATTTACTTTGTGAGTTTACATCCAAGCAAAACAAATGCTTTGGGCAACTAAAGTCTATTCATTATTCTGTAAAGATTCATGTTCTGAAATTTGTTATTCATAATTAGGATTCTACAGGTGTTTCATTGACCTGCCTACTGTCACTGGTACTTTTATGACCCAGTAAATGTGAAGCATAACTAAATGAGATCTTACACTTCCTTTTAATATTGTTGTAATCACCAAAAAGAAATGGTGTAGTTGTCACTGTCTGGTGGAGCATAAAAAATTCCCATTCCTCCTGAACTTTAAGCAGCTGTAATGTGTGTGTGTGGTTTTTAATTACTGATTATCTTTTGTGGAGATGTAAAAATTAATTAGCAGCTGATAATAAGGAAATTTTATAGACTGTATTGTAGTAGATGGCCATGGATGACTGGGACAAAGATGTGAATATGTATCTATGAAATCCTTGTCACAGGGATCAGAAACATTCGTTTCATTTAATTAAGTAAAATATTTTCAATGATATATAGTTTTAATTGAAATTTGTGAACTGTCATGGGAGGTAAATGTTATAAACCAGTTTATATTTCGGATTCAAAGTTTTATCATTTGTTTTTAAAATTCACAAAATAATGCAGTTTAAATAACCAAAATGTAACTTGAAAAATAACTTAAAAATCTGTTTCAATCGTGAATTGTTCAAAGCCAGTTACTATAAAGGCTCCTGCCTCGCTTCTCTTGATATTTGCATCTAAAACAGTTCATCTTAATTGGGGGATCCCAGAACTTTGGATGCGAGAAAGAACCAACCCAGGATTCACTGCACGTCAACCTAAACTGTGTGTATTTGGGCTGGGAAGGAAATCCACTTAAACTCGGGAGGAGCATTCAAACTCCATACAAAAAGAGGCCCAGGGATAACTTTCTTGCCATTGATGTTGGGAAAGTTGCTTCCAAAATGTAATACATTATAGATTACTAGTTACTGTTATTTCTGAGTAATTCGTTACACTACCACAGAGGTTTTCAACCGGCAGCAATGCAGGTGGTCCGTGACATGCAATCTAGTTGCACTGCTGAAATAACTTTTTTAATTGTATTTTATTTTATTTATTTTTCAAAACATTTCCAGATGTTTAAGGCATGTTTATGAATGATAAATGCACATGTCTAAAAAATAATTGAAAAAAATACTTACTCACACACAGTCACACAGTGGACCGCAGACTACTGCTCAGTGGCAGTATGGTGGTCCCTGGGACAGAACCAGTTGAAAACCCCTGGCTTGGAGGAACTCCTTTATAATTATTCAATTTTTCCTTTATTATTAGGGGTTCAAGCACGAATGCTGGAACCCTATTGTTAGGGGTCCAAGCATGCAGTGCAGGAACCCTATTGTTTTCTAACAGATTTTTTTTTCTGCCTTAAAACTGAATGTGGAGCAAAAGGTGGAAGATGTACAGCTTTGAAATTTGGCATGTATGAAATTAGGTCTGGTATCTCACCCACTACTCAGGCAATAAAAGTGGTGTAATTGCACCTGTAGATAGCACTATAATAAGTGCTTTTGCGTTTTGAGGCATAACTTTAGAACGTGGCTTGAGTCAAATGTAATCTGCCTATCAATTTTGCATAATATGCAAAAAATACTTTTTCGTACTCGTCCTAGGTCGTGCAAGTGATATAGACATATGAGGTGTCAAATGAATCTGTGGACTTCATCATAACAAAGAGCTTTTTTGGAATTTCTTGATAATATGGCTACAATAAGTAAATCAACTGTAGCAGGGCATGGCTAATTTTTCTTAAATGGCTGTATCTTTTGGAGACATCGCTTCACTCAGATTTTTTCAAAAAACCCATAAACACACAAAGTTGCAGAGGTGGAAAGAGTACTGAAAATTTGTACTCAAGTACAAGTACTGTTACATTGGTTAAAATGTACTCAATTACCAGTAAAAGTACTGGTGTTAAAAAAAAATACTTGAGTAAAAGTACAAAATACTCCTCAAAAACTACTCAGAGTATTAATTACTTCTTAACCAATGGATGTTTTACTGCGTCGTCAATAGCAGGCATTCTATTCGATTCACCAGTATAAAATATCTAAGTTCAAAGCACATTTCTCAGATGAACAAGGTATAGAAAGGCAATTTGTTTTGTAAATAAATGTAGATATAAAGCAGGGATTTTATTTGTTAAAACAATGACAAAAATGTTTTTGAACATGCATAGAACAGTTTAAACTTTTCCAATACACTGTAACAGGCACAGCGTGGCACTGGCCCTCCGCTTTTTTCTCTATCATTTTCACGGGTTGGACAGTGTTGTCTTCTGTCTCCATTTTAGCTTTTGTTCCAAATCTTCAGTCTATAAATTAGCTTGCACTCCACCTGTGCAGTAACTCCAGACATCTGTGCCTGCTGCAGCAGAGTTTATTCTTTGCTTGGGGACATAGATTAATTGGCGCTGTCGCCGACAGTAATAGCTCATTGGCTGCAAAGATAAGATAAAAGGCTTCAAATATTAACTTAAATTGTGGTGTACTTGTAGCTTAATTTTTGATTTTATAAGAAGTATAGGTCACATGGTGTAAATTATACTAAAGTATGAGTAAAAGTACAACTTATAAAATACACTCATAAAAGCACAAGTACCAAAAATACCGACTTAATTACAGTAACGTGAGTATTTGTAATTACATTTCCACCCTGCAAAGTCGTGAATCAAAATATGTATCGCTGATGAAGCAAATTTGACACATTCTCTGAAATGCATGTCTCTAAAGACCTTGTAAAGCTTGTGTAATTTTGTCAAAAAATGGCAAAAATGGCAGCAAAAAGCAAGTCAGATTATTACACCTTTGTAACAATCCAGCAAGATCTTTTGTGATTTTTAGTATGTGTTTGAAGCTGCAGAATGTTGATCGGAGAGTGCATCAGAATAAACCTGTGAAGTTTCATGGAAATTGCAGCATTTTTGATGAAATTACAAAATTACAAATCTAAAAAGCTAACTTTAGTCTATGTTCTTAGCATTTTGAATGTGACATTGCAGTGCCTGTAGGTACATCAGAGCAAATTTGTACTTTGTAGTCCCGAAGATTTGCTTTTGGGCTGGCGCGCCTTTGGTGGCGGTGCAAAGCTGGCTTGGTCTTTTTTTCGCTTAAGGCTATATTTACTATTATTATTATTATTATTATTATTATTATTATTATTATTATTATTATTATTATTATTTTAGTACGCAGGAATGGTGTGCATTCAAGTATATGGAAAGCAATGGAAAACACGCTTTGGACTTTAGAGGCTTAAAAAAATGCTAAGAATACTGTAAATGGCGCAGTCTGATTAACTGAGGGGATAATTATACAAAGTCACTATTTGAAACAATAGGGCGCTTAAAAATGCTATTTAATTTTGCAAGCTTGTTGGGTAATAAAGCTGATACTTGGTCAATGTGAGGATGGTGTGTCAGAAGCGCGAATGAAAAGCATGCTTAATTTATGCAGTCTGATCAATGATTCCTTTCTTCGATGTTCAATTTTGCTTAATTTGGTATACAGTCAGAACTGTGAAGAAACTGTTTCTGTTGCACCACTGCACTTTACTGCACCCTACTTTACACACCAATCAGCCACTTTGATGCAATAATAACTACTGGTATGACACTGCACTGCTGCCACTTTTTGCACAAACATTATATGCTGCTTTTACTTAATGTTTGTGACATACAATCGACACATTGTACACATAAATAGATCTAATATAGTATCTGTTATATTATAACCTTCTACCTCCTGCACATCCAATGTAAATGTCAATTTGCACCTGTTTAAATGTTTGCATATTTGCAATATTATACGAACATTGTACTTGGAAATAGTCCGGATATAGCATCTGGTCTATTATAACTTACCCTTTGCACACTCAGTGTAAATGTCAATTTCAACCTGTTAAGAATACTGCATTCTGACTGACAAACATGTTTAGCCTTATGTCTGTCTTCCCTGTCTAGTCTAAAAATGTATATTGTATATTGTCTTTGGTTTAAAAATGTATATTGTTTAATGTATATTTAGTATTTTTACTTATTTATTGTTTATTCCATGCCTAATGCACACCGTCATTTATTCTGTTCTACTGTTCTTTGTTTGTTTGCACTGAAATAACCTTGAGCCACGCCGTCTCGCCTTCTATGTATCTGTACAGTATATAGCAGAGATGACAATAAAGTTGACTTTGACTTTGACTTTGACTAAGATATGGAAGAGGGGAATACGTTCTAACTCCTTATGTCTTGATATGATTAAGGTAGTTATGTAGTTTTATCCTGTGTCATAAGTATCAGCAGTGTGTGGATATGTCACAGTATGCTTTTTGCGATTTTTTGCGATTTTTGCTAATTTTGACTTCTGACCTCACTAACTGCTTTCTCAACGCTTTTACTGCATCTGTTTCGTTGTGCTGCTTTTACGACTTTGCTGGGACCATGCGCTATATATTTATACTTTTAATAAAACAACACAACACTACATTTCGTTGGGTGCGTAAGTTGTAACGCCACAAGCATTTAAATATATGCAGCTTGCGCATTATATTAATACTGAAAATGTATCAGTAATGGCCATCATGCTACAGCTTAAAGTAATACATTACTGTAACTGCATTACTTTTGTAACGAAGTTACTCCCCAGCACTACAGAGGCTTACAGCGTTAACCACATCAGAATCGCCCTGTCATTCTCTTTGACAGCGTCTCCCTGCAAAATCCTAATACTTGCTTAGAATCTTTTAACCTCCTACCATTTAAAGTAGTGATATAATCTCCATCTCTTCAATCTTACGAGAATGACAACCAAGATCAGACGTCTTGCTTGAACAAACTAGGAGTCTTCAGGTTTCCTTAATGTCTATGTTCATTCATTTAAAGAGGATATCTGCCAGACGATATTAGGAGCAAATGGCTATGCATCATGTCATAAAAGTTCTACACCGCATTGGTCCCACACGTTGTAGCAAAGATGTTGTTTCAATGCCATTGTAGGTTGTAAGAAGGACTAGGATATATTTCTTTTTAGAAGTGACACCGGAGACTCATAAAATGTAAAACATTCATTTGAAGACAAAACTCAGACTAGCATTGCTATTTTTGTCCATTTTTAACCTTATTTAAAAGGGTATTGAATTGCAACAAATCTTAAAGTAATTAGTTACTTGAACAGCATTCCACTACTCTGCAAAAAAATGACTGCAGCACAGTATGGGTTAGGGGTTATGTCACCAATACAAGTTCTGACATCAGTTGCCAACATTTTTGACCTTGTCCATGGATATTGGCTGTTTGATCATCATCAGCCTAGCAAAAATAGTGACATATATAAATGCTAAAGTAATGTGCATTTTGCATATTCTTGGGTTTGAAGTGCTACCTAAAACTCGTTTTTTAATTATTGCAATGTCTGTTGTGTTCACAAGAAGGAGGCATTTTTGTTTCACACAGCAAACAAAATCTATTTTTAACAGATAAAAAAATATATTATTGATTAATTTTTTTTAAATATATATATATATATATATATATATATATATATATATATATATATATATATATATATATATATATATATATATACATATATATATATATAACATATATATATATATATATGTATTCCAATAGTTTTAGTAAATGTGCAGTGCAAAACAGAGGAAACTCTGTCTCTTAAGACCTTATATTTTACTCATTTTTTAGTGTTTCACATAAACATGCAATATTTAGATCTGGTACATGGAGGCACCATATAAGGCGTTTGACGTCACATTGGTCTTCACAAAGATATTGATAAAATTGAACTTTAGGAAATTACCATGCTGCAATATAGCCACAACAGGGTGCACAAGGACTTTTAAAATGATTCCCATTCCTTGGTCATTACACAGCAATCATAAGGCTAATAAAATAACAGCTTATACCATTATATGTCCACTACCATGCTTAACGGATGGAAACATTTTAAGGCGTCCCTTGGATTTTTCTAAATGCTGGCACATAGTTCTATTTTTAAAGTGAGTGATTGTGAAGAGACCACAGCACAGCACACAGTGCACTGCATTTGACCCATCCGTGAAGGAGCAGTGGGCAGCTAACATGGCCAGCGCCCGGGGATCAGTGCTTGGGAACGGCACCTTGCTTATGGGTACCTCGGTGGTACCTTTACCGGTACAAGATTATGACCGGCGACATTCTGATCACGGGCCAAACTCCTTAACCTTTACAGAGCCAAATGTTCTTCAAAGTTTCAAAGATCTTGTGCTTTTTGGACAGAAGTTTTTTTTCAATACATTATGGTTCTGTATGAATATCTGTGAAACTATCAATCAAAATATGTATTTATATGTTAAGATTATGTTTACTTAAGATTTCATTTACTTACATTTACATATCTTTTCATTTGTGTCAATATTACAACTGAGAAGAAAACTGTTTACACTGTTTGACAACCATTTTACATCTCTTAGAAGTGATAAACCAGCTTTTTAAATATGGTTTGAAGCATGCGATCAGTTTAATGCATGGTATGTACCTGGAATATAATACATATGAAATACATGACCAAGTTTGTGTTTGTAAAACACATGATGAAGGTATAAACCATTGAAAATACTTCATAATTTTGAACTCAAGACGTGATGCAACAGCCGTTGTTAATCTGTACTTCTTCAGTTACCTAAGGTGATATTAGATCATGTTGTGTCGTAAAGTAGGGGGATTCCAGAGTTTAGTGGTTAAGTTTACTTCACACTGGAATCTCAAGGCTATGTTGACTCCCAACTTCTTGAGCTGGTTTATGGCGCGATCTGCAAAGTATTCAATGAACCGAGGGCTCCCTATGGGATATTGCCAAGAACATGTTAAAGTTTGTAGGGTTACTTTTTAAGTATCTAAAATCCTGGTTAAAATAGTAGTTTGGTAACTACTACAAAAACATTTATTGAAATCAACGATTTGGGAAACATTTAGTATATTATAGAGTTGATATTTAGCTATTTTAGATAACTGAGAGGAATGAATATGTATGGACATGATCTTGCTATGTACTGTCACTGTAGCTTGTTAGCTTAGCATCCTAACTTTACTTATCTTTTAACCCATTAAGTTCCAGAAGTAACAGCAGATCAGGGTTTTTCAACTGGTTCTGTCCCAAGGACCACCATTCAGACTAAGCAGTCTGTGGCCCACTTTGGTGGTGCTTTACTTTTTTTTTTTATTTCTTTATTTTATTTTTTTTTGCGTTCAATTCATTATTCATAAAGATCAACTGGAAATGTTTTTAAAAATAAAATAATTGAAAAAAAGTTTCCACACTTCCTCAAAACTGAAATATTTTATATTTTTTAAATATATTTTTCTGCAAGTCAGAGCAATATTTTGTACAGAAACGGAAAATGTCTTTTTAGAGAGCAAACCATTAAAAAATTAAGAAATTTCTTTATAAGAATTATAATCAAACGTGGGGGTAAATATAAAATACACAATTTAAATAAAACAACCGCCGTCACAGATCAAATCAGTTTGTAATGATTTATTATGAATTCATTCGTTTGACAGTTTCATGTAATACAGTTTCAATAAATGATCCGTATTGGTTTTTTTAGTCAGGCATAACTATGGCCATCACACATCACGTTCATGCACTGGAATTTAATCCCTTGAAATGTCTATCGTTTCCAAATACTAAAACCTTAGCACATTTTCTGGACATGTCTGTTGGTAGACCATGTTTGACATTATACAGGCAAATCCGTTTTTATCCGATTTTTATAAACGGTAGGGGAAAAGGTCTGCTGCGCTGTCGCTAAGAGAAGGGGTCCTTACAGTACGCGTAAATTTCTACCCTGTGTACTGCTTTAATTCGCTGCTTGGCAGGAAGAGGAATCAGGGTTGCATCTGAGTTCACATGCTGACGTACTATGTAGTATTTCAATGAAGGACTACGCCATATCTGGCGTTAAAAAGCTGTCTTCGTGTGAACACTAGGTAGCACGTTAGTATTCGGATGCGGATATAGCCCAGCTCAGTAACGGTAGTAAGTTAGCGGCGGCCGACGGGGGAATGTAAACAACCCACGTTTCGTAAATCACGCAGATGATTTAATAGACAGACAAGCATCGTTTGCTTTATAAACTTGTTTGGCTTTTAAATGTTGCAACTCGCGTTTTCCTACTCTTGATAATCATTTCGATATTTATTCGGTAGTATTGCTTCAAAGCTTGCTAACACGTAGCTTGCTAGCAAGCTATTTATGCTTTCTTTTTGCCTTTAGTGTTGGCTCGAAAAGTAAAAGGCCACACTCGGGCTGTCAGCTTCTACAGGCCAACGCTTCGTTTGCGATTTGAAATTCGTAGAGTTTTTGTTCACCTTGAAGAAAATAGCGCTAAGGCCACTGGGATGAGGGAAACAATATGTGTGGACATCAGATTGCTACGTGCTGTCAATGTAGCTTGTTAGCTTAGCATTCTAACGTTACCCCATTATCAGGTTAAGTTCCAGAAGTAACAGCAGTCTAGATAATTGATAAAACAGTTTCCAATGTATAAATATTCTCTGTTTTAAACCGTTTGTTATATAGTGGCATGGAGCTTTATGAAAGACCAAATAACTTGGCAGGTAAAATTAACTAGCCAGCCCTGTAGTTTTAGTTTTGTTTTTTGTTAACGCACTTAAAGTTGCAAAGACTTGCCAATTAATAGTATTACAGTTAATAAAATTGCTGCTCTTTTAATCTTGCAATCCAGGAGCTATAATTAGAAATATGCAAAAATGTTTAAAAAAAATCCATGGAAATGAAAACAGGCATGTTGCCAGATAATTGATAGTTGATATGGACCACCCGAAAGAAGTGAAGAAGCTGGGCTGGGCAAAGGCTGATGGACATGCAAAACCAACAGAGCAGTGATGAAATACCTGTAATCAAATGGTAAATATTTGAAACCTTTAAACAAGTCTTTTTAGTGGTCTGCTTAGTTCAGTTTTAATCAAATTTTCCAGCTGCACGTTTTATTATTTTCATACTGGTTACACTCAAGTTAAATGTCCTGCTTTACAAGAAACCCTTTTGTTTTAACAGATTTTTGAAAGTCTCCAATCATGGGTGACATGAAGACCCCTGATTTTGACGATCTCTTGGCTGCCTTTGACATCCCTGATGCCACGGGTCTGGATGCCAAAGAGGCCATTCAGGAAAGTCAGGTTGAAGCAGAGGGCCACCTGAAGCACACAGAGATGTGCATAGATGCCACAGTTTCCGTCCCTCACCCTATGATTACACCAGATGCTCCAGCTGTTAGTGTTATTGTGAAGAACACTAATCGACAAGATTCTTATGAACCTCTCATGGAAAGGGGGAGTGCACATTTGGGGCATCTGCTGCAAAATGGGTTCAGGAGCTCTCCTGGCTCCCTTGAAAGACACAATAACTACACCATGTTGAATACATCACCTATGAATGGGGACTATTCAGGTGGCTTCTTGGAAAAGATCCCTATGACCTACAAGACAGAAAAAGTCAAGTCCCCATCAAGGCCTTTGCATGAATTCAGTCCTGTATCTAGTCCGGAGTCAGAAGACATTCAGAGAAATGGTGTTACCGAACATCCGGACCCTAAAGATTTATTTTTACCTCATGACTCATTGTTTGTGTCTGCAGATGCGTCTATGTCGGGCAATCAGGCAAAAACATACAACTTGACTCACAAGTGCCATAAAGTGGAACCTGGTCTAAATAGTTCAAGCAGTGACGATTTATCAAACGCTGCTGTAAGTTTGGAGTCAACAGAAGGCATATCCAGTGATCCAGTGACAATGGATAACAGTATGGAAGGCAATGGTGCATGCGCATATCCAACTCCTGAAACCAACCCTTCCTCTCCTCGCCCAAGTGTCAAAACTCAAGCCACTAAGCTGTCTTCTTGCTGTGATGCATTAGTGGCTCTGAATACAAAAAAAGATTCCTATGAGCAGACAAGTCCAGTGGTTCGTAAAGATGCAATGCAGGTTAGTCCCAGAGTTCCCATATCGCCCAGGAGCCCGAGAAGCCCTCTTGAGGTAGTAAAACGGTTAATTAAACAGCCCGACAGCCCTATGAGTGTTTGCAGTGACACCAGTGGAACAGCATCCCCAGCCCTAGTTACGGGCTCTCCCCCAGCCATACCTAAAGTCCGAATAAAGACAATCAAAACCTCTTCCGGACAAATCAAACGGACTGTCACGAGCATTCTTCCAGATTCTGAAACTGAAGATCTCCAGTCACTCTTTGGATCATCTCCATCTCAGTCCTCAGTTGAAGAACATTTCTCAAATATGTTGCCTGGGTTTTATTCCCATGATATTGATAGTGAACTTCCATTTAAGAATGGAAAGCAGGAGTTTTTAAAAACACCTCCTTTGGGTTGTATGTCAGCAAGTGCTGAACCAGATAAAAGGTTAAAGAAGTCACAGTCACCAAACATTAGCACTAATTTGAAAAGAAATCAGAGAGCGATTAAGCAGAGAACAGCATCTCCAGCTCAGGGTGAACACGCTGAACAAGCGAGTGGTTGCTCTACCAAACCAAATTACCTTCCCAAAGCTTTACACCTAGCCAACCTCAACCTTGTCCCACATAGTGTTGCTGCTTCAGTGACCGCAAGAGTTTCCACCCAACGGCAGGAGTGTTCCCACTTGTCAACTCCGAAAGTTTGCAGCGGCGTGCCATTAGTGCACCAGGTGAAGAAAACCTCCCCCAAAACGCGTGCCATTATTCCCAATACTGCTGCTGGAACTTTAAACAGGTTGTTGAATTACTCTAACCCTGTGCCAACTTACGTACCCAACCTGAGTCCTCCACCAGACAGTAATATCAAGCTGCCAGCTCAGGGCTACTGCTGTCTGGAGTGTGGCGATTCATTCGGACTCCAGAAGAGCCTAGCGTTTCATTACGCTCGGCGGAGTGTGCATATTGAAGTGACTTGCACCCTCTGCTCAAAAACCCTTGTGTTCTTCAACAGGTGTGCGCTCTTGGCACATGCTCGGGATCACAAGAATAAAGGCATGATGATGCAGTGCTCTCAGCTCTTTATGAAACCCATTGCTGTTGACCAGATGTTGACGCTCTCAAAGCCGGAGCAAGGTGCATCGTTAGTTTCTCAAGCGAAATGCGTTGTGCCAGCAGCCAAGAGCCAGGCTACCGTGCCGCTGCATCCCGACCGAATCATCTTCAAATGTGTGGAGTGCAATAAGCAGATGTCGGATCCCACTGCGCTTGCGGCTCACTATCAAAGGTCATCAACAGAGTCTGGAGAATTGGTGAGATAAACTTTTACACAAACCAAATAAGACATAGAACAATGTGATTTGTTTAGTAAACTGTGGCTATTTCATTTTACGCAGAATATCAAGTACATTGGTACATTTGGTTTCTGATTAAAGCAAACACTGCCCTTCACACCACAATTAATGCATCTTTTATTAAAGCACGCTGTGAGGGTAGAGCTATACTCAAAATGCCGCGTTCAATCTGAAAGCCCCTTGAGGCGTCTCACAAGACGCGAGATGCGTACATCCTGGCAGCATCCCTACGTACAATACCACTCACGCTACTACGTTTGCCTGCCACACAAAACTTCAACAATTTTGTCGTATCGCATAGTAGGATCAAAATATCATAGTCGAATATCAATATCAAAATCAAGTCGAACCATCATAACTTGGCGTCCATCTGTACATTTTACAGAATTTTATGTATGAAACATTTTGTTTTATGATATACTAGGCTTGTTGTTGATTATGTACACCTTTATGAGCTTGTTTTTAAATGGTGTAAGTCAAGAGTAATGACCATGAGCATGGCCAGTTCCCTATTTTAAACATTGTTGACTTGATTTATTTAATGAAATGTTGACGCCTGCCAGGATGCCGATTGTAACATTTGAAAAGACTTCAACAAAATGCGATAATTATTTATATTGCACAAAGCTAGGTAATAATTGCTGCTGTTAATCTTTCTATCATTATGCCCTGTGTTTCACAGATATGCAAGCTTTGCAAAATGCTTCTGCCCAACAAGTGCAGCTTCAGGGCCCACCAACGTATCCATGCTCACAAGCCCCCATACTCATGTCCTGAATGTGGGGCTGTCGCTAACTCTGTGGACTTCCAGAAGCATTTGACGGACAACTGTCTTCATTATGCAAGGAGTATTGGTTACTTGTAAGTAGTGTGTAGTGGTGTAAATCACAAGTTTTATCACAATATATCGATTCAGTGGACAACAAGTCAACATCTGCCAGTATCACAAAGTCTGCTACAATATGATTTCAATATATGATTCAATACAGGAGCCAAAAGGGATCGGTATCGTTAAGAATGTCAAGTTAATTTTTTTATATAACGCCGGATCACAGTTATTTAGTTTCCTATAGAACACCTTGTCCTTTTGTTAATTAAACTAACTAGTGTTATGTTATTTGTGTTATTTACACAAAGGCATTTCTGTCACTACATGGTCGCACGTTTACAATTCCTCTTTGTAGCTCAAATGGCAAAGTTTCGCCCCGATGTGCACGCTCGCCCACACAGTCTCGTATTATTATCTTTTTGAGGGTCCTTCCATAGACTCCCATAATGATTAGATGTATATCATTCTACATTCTACAATCCTAATGCTAACTTAAATCTTAACCTTTGTAACCAAAAGCACGTCTTTTACCTCTTTTAGTTTCTCAAATAAAACGAGCACATTTTCCATCAAGTCATTTTTTCTTCGTAGGGAACTCTCCAATGTCCCCACAAAGCCCAAGAAAACGAATACACACACACACACAGACAGACAAATTCACACACACACAGGTGAGCACACTCCCACCAGAGAGCAGAGAGCGCCTGTCAGAAAATATGTCACGCCAACCACCTGAAAACCAGACAAAAATATCTGTTTTTTGTATCTTCCTAGGGTGGTGAAGATGATAAATTATCAAACAGTTAAGTTGTTATATAGACTGCTGTCATTAAAAGAAACACATGAACACCATAATTCCTTTAACTGTTTGTGTCAGTGTCCATTAGGGTTACGGTCAGAGTTAGAATTAGCCTAGGGTTAGGGTTATCCCCCGCACCTCCCGAAACTGTAAACCTAGGGGAAACACTGTTCTGATTTAACACAATCACTTCCATTTATATCAAATCAAATCACAAATAGCAACTGAAATGTCATGTGACATTTTTATTCCTGAGCGCAACCAATTACTGGGCCAGTTGGAAGCGTAACAGTAAGCGTAATCAGAACGGTTTGACCAGTCACCCGAGCGGTACAGGTACCACTGAGGCGCTGCCCACTGCTCTTTCGTGAAAGGGTTGGATCTCTTGTTCAGTTTAAAGTGGGACTTTACAATATGCGTAATGTCTGATGTTTTCATTTGGATGGATGCAATGGGCTTGTTGATCACTGAATCGATGTAGATTGATGCATCCACACTAGATGTCTGTATTACACCCCTAATGGTTTGATTGAAATATTGTCAGTATATTCTTAGGGTAACGATATGAATATTTACTCTTTTGACTTTATGAAACTTCTTTTTAGGTGTCAGCATTGCGATGTGCTTTTTACAACCCTTGCTCTCCTAAAACGTCACATTGAGGAAAAACATTGCAAGGTCTTCTATAAGTGCACCCTTTGTCCTGTTGCTTTCAAGTCATCTGATGGCTGTCACACGCACGGCACGACTAAGCATGGAGTCAGTGAACCTTCACACCAGTGAGTGGTCCTTCCGATTTGCTCTCTTCAAACCCCATAACATTTGTTAGAGTAGCGCTGCTTAAAACAAAGCAAGGCCGTGTTTCTTTGGCTCCTGTGCACTGACATAATTTTCTCCTGTCTTTTTTTTCTTACAGGTTGATTCATAAATGCTCCTGTGAGAGTGTTTTTAAGAAAAAACAGCTGTTATATCAACACCTCTATCAGCATAAGTGTATATTCAATTGTCCTCGGTGCTCATCATTTTTCACCCAAAAGCTGGCATTGATGCAACACGTAAAGGTTTGTTGAACTTACATAGCACTATTCTCCTTGGGAATTTTTGAAAATTGGATGGATGAAAAATGTTTGTGTAAAACAACACAATATTTATATTTTTATTAAGGATGCATGATATGGGAATCATTGGCAGATGCCGATATCTGATGTTTTTCATCTGCTGATGCCGATAAATGAGGAAGGCAGAGTGGAGTGCGAGCGCAGGCAGAGTTGAGCGTGTAAAGCATTTCAGGTGTAGTGCACAACATTTTTAGGAAAAAGGCGCTTCCTGCCCAATGTGGATTATGAAGTAAAATATGGCGCGTGACACTCCATGTGCACTACCTAGTGTGTAGAGAGCCCTTAAGCTACAACCCCGGCTATTTCCTGAGATGCATGCTAAAACAAAGTATGATAAGAGCACCTTACCTACCATACTATTAAGTGTGGTAGTACGCGGCCAAGTGAGGCAAACAAGCAATTCAGCAAAAAAATTCGAGCAAGCACGTAAAGACGAGATTTTGCTCATGAACGTTCCATTGCGTGCTCAGAATTTTGGCTCAACATAAAATATATTTTAAGACAGAAGATTTGGGACGTATAAAATCTAGAGATGTAGCCGTTCCGATATGTGGATCGATATCGGTCCGATAACGGGCTCAAACAGCTGGATCGGGTATCTGTGTCATTGGGCCGTTCTATGGAGCTGATCTGTAAATGCGTGTACACTCAATTCGTTATGCATGGGAAGTGGCGCTGCGGTAAAGCAGAGCTGAAACGATTGTTCCAATAACTCGAATAATTCCGTTACAAAAAGTAGTCGAGGCAATTTTTCTAGAATCAAAGCTTCGATTAATTCATTTTACTCGCTAGAGCATGTGCCGCTCGTATTTTACATGAACACTTAAAAGTGACACACGTTTTCAGTGGTGCGATCAAGACAAGACCTGATCCCTCTGCATGTGAAAGTATTTGTGAGATGTTCTGTGAACTAAAACAGAAGTAAATGCATAAAAACATTTTTCGACATTTTTCGCGATGTAAACACACGCGCTGTGTTAATGAGCGTGCGCATGAGCGCCGTTACTCGCAAAACGCTCCAGTTCAAAATGTCGCCTTTATTACAGACACAAACCATATTTTAGCTGATAAATAACCACAACAACCAGCGTTCTACAGCCGTTTATTTAGATTTTCCCATAGATTTTCCATTGTTTATTCTGGAACGCGCGCCCAGCGCATCATTGTGACGCGGCTCCGGGGCGCGCGCAGAGGATCGTGGGAAATATAGTTCTCTGCAAAAGCAGCTCATTTTATAGGCCAAATTGGTTCAAAATGACAAACATCAGTATTTCATTTTCAGTTGATCAATTTTTTTTTCAATTTTATAATGTTATAGTGTAATCAATAAGAAGAAATGTTTATATGTCTAAATGAACAATTTTTGAGAACAAATAATTTAGCATATACACGTGTGTAATTATTACATTGTTTTAGTTAGGAAAACAGGATTTAAATCAAGCATTTCCTTAAGCATAACAATCTCAGTCATGTATTCAGACATTTTAAAGCATTATTTTATGTTTAAAAAAAGACTGTGACTGTATCGGTATCGGCAGATATCCAAATTTACAATATCGGTATCGGACATAAAAAAGTGGTATCGGCCCATCTCTAATAAAAACCCACCTCAGACTTTGGACATGCATAGGACAAGCGCTGCTTTTCTAACGTATAATAAATGTGTATAAAATAGCGGGCAAATCTAAGCATCGGTCCGGTGCCTGTCCGATGATATGATTCCGATATCGTTGTGCATCCCTTATTTTTTTGTTTGACCAGATCTTTATTGAGGTCTATATTTACATCAGCCAAAGGAGCTATTATACTGCAGCAACGATCTATGATTTTGATCAGCATTTCATCCTTAAATAGAGATAATAATAATACTGCCACTACTTTGGCTTTTGTTAGGATATTATTTCTGTTGAAAGTTACTGTAAGTGATTGAGCTGCTCTGTTCGAACATCGCATCAAACCATAACTGACATGACAAAGTTGCCAGACTTCTACCTTTCATCACAACGTTCCAGATTTCATTTCTTGTGTGCACGCAGTGCCTGTAAAGATGCACATCTCCCTTTCCTTTTCTGCAGAGGATGCACAGAGGTATCTGTAGAAGTGAAAAAGAAAAAGGCCAAACACACGGAGCAGAATTGGTGTCACATCATTCAAAAAGCATCTCAGCAAACCACCAGTCAAAGCTACATAAACCCAATAAAGGAGTCAGCAAGGAGATTAAAGACTGCACAACTTCACGAAAGTCAGCTAGTGGACACAGCAAGAAGAATGCGGGCTGGACTTGTGGAGAATGTCTTCTGTGGGTCCCTGACAGAGAGGCTTACGTCAGCCACATGAAGAAGAACCATGGAAAAGTATGGTCTGGCTTTTTTCATACATTTTAGGGAATATTGACATTCATTATTTGTGAAATTAATGCTAAACATACTGTTGTTTGATTTGTTCTCTAAAAAAAATTTTTTGTAGTCAGTGAAGCGAAATCCTTGCCGCTTGTGTGACAGATCTTTCAATTCCTCCATGAGTTTAAGACGGCACATTCGTTATGACCATGATGGGAAGAAGAAGGTTTTCACATGCTGGTAACATCATCACTTAACATAAAATGAACAATATAAAAAATTAAAACACAAGTACATCTAGACACAACTCAAGAACTCTAGCCAATATCTTACAGTTCTTAGTTAATATGTAATTTTTACAATTGTTTTGTTCTTTTTTTCTTCTTTTAACTTATGCCTCGTGCTTTCTTAAAGGTTCTGCACAAATGAGAGGATAAACTTCACTAAACATTCCATGCTGATGAACCACCTTAGCTTAATGCATGGAATCAAGAACCCGGACTTTAGTCTCCTGACCAAGTTAGGATCACCAGGGACAAGTAAAGAAGTAGGAACGGTAAATTACTAGAGATGGCACCGATCCAATATATGGATGGGATATCGGTCCGATAACGACCCAAATCGGGTATCGGTGGCATTGGGACGATCTGTAAACTGTAGCTTTTTTTATGTTTGCGTATGTGTGCACGCTCAATTCGTTATGTGTTGGCAGTGGCACTGCGGTAAAGCTGGTTTATTGGTCGATGTTTACGCTGATGTACATATTGATATGACAAGAGCAGAACAAGCAATGCAACACACTACAACCCCAAAAGCAAATTACGCAATTATACTGTTTAATTTCCTTAACAACAGCAGCTCTTGCTCGCAATCTCAGTGTTATTGCCGCAGAATTAGGGACCAAAATAACAGAGACTGTAATTTTTCATCGGAGCTGTGTTGTAACAAATAATTTTTTCAGATTTTAATAATAAATAATTTAGCATATACATATGGGTGTGTAAATATCACATTGTTTTAGTTACGAAAACAGTATTTAAGTCAAATATTTCCTCAAGCATAACAGAATAATCTCAGTCTCTTCTTCACAGAGAAATACACAACTTATTAATTAAAAACTGGTTTTGGATCAGTACTTGGAATCGACCGATACCCAAAGCCTAAACATCGGTCTCGTTATCAGAACTTAAAAAGTTGGATTGGTGCATCTCTATAAATTACATTGGTTTTCATTATTACTTATTTTACTTTTCATTGACGGGCTGATTTCGCAAAGGCTCAAGTTGCTTGATAAAAGCAAAATATTTCTTTTGGTAAAGTGCTAATATTGATGCAGATCTTATTTGTTCATCTGCATTACTTTTAGGGACCTAAGAGAACAGCAGACAAGGTCCCAGGACAGTCAGGAAACTGGGGGACATCAGAAGCCCCTCCTGATAAACGGCCGAGGCCCCTTTTCCGCTGCGCCAAGTGCGGCCTGACCACTGAAGACCTCGAGCAGTTTCAGAAGCACATACCTCAGCACAAAACAGATGCAGACACGCCCCAGTGCCAAAACTGCGGCCTCTGTTTCACTTCTCAGTTGGCGCGCTCCAGACATCTCTACATCGTTCACAAAGTCAAAGAGCCTGAAGACGCAGATAAGAAAGACCTGGTAGAGTCACAAGGCAGAGAGATGCAGGAAGTGGAAGCATCAACAAATGTAGTATTAAAAAATCAACTTCAGCCTCTTTCGCCGAGCACTTCCGGCACGGAGGAGGAGCCATCTGAGTCTGTAACTGAAATATTCAGCAAGACTTTGGCTCCTGAGTTGATCAGTACTTTAAATTCTGGCAGTGACATTCAGATTTCAGGGACAAGAGGAGTTTCTGTGGTGGAAGAAACAGAACGGAATAGAGGGAAGTAATGAAATTCTTCAGTGAAAATCTGAAATACTTTGCTATTTTCAGAGCCAAAAAACAGCTGGACATGTTATGAGTACAGTACAGTATATGCAGCAGACAAATGTGATGTCAAAACATGTTGCCTTACAGTGAAATGCATATTTATATCTGGTCATTAATCTGTTTTATGCATAAATTATTTCTCAAATCACTTAACTTTAAAGGAAAGTAGTTAAAATTTTCATTGCTTCATTGCATCAGTGACTTATCTCCTTTTCTCCTCTACATCCTTGTATGTTTTATGTTTGTGGATAATCATAATTTATTTTCCTTGTTTGTGTTCATGTACTTTTCACCATTGAGCTAAACATTTATCTTTGGTACTGGTGAACTATATCATCAAATGTATCTTTGGTACATCACATTGCTGTTTAGTTCAAATGAAAAAAAAGTAGTGGATGTAGTCTTATTTTCAGATGTGCTGAGGAGTCATGCAGCACTTAATTGTCATCAGGGTAAATCACAACGCAAAGTTATCACCTTTTAACAGCCATATAAGTGATCCTCGTTGTAGCTATATCCATTTCTGCATCTAAACAAAACATAATTGGGTGAAATGTTTTATTTTCTTCAGGTTATAGCAAGTGACTTTCACATATGAACTCTGGTTATCTAACAGTGTTGCTATTGGAAATCAGTATTGTTATTCTTGAAAATGATGTGATGTACTTTAGAAAGGCTTTCATATAAACCCAGGTATCTGCACTCGAGAAAATATATTTTCATATCCATTCCATATGCTAGTTTCATTATCCTTTATAATTAATGAGCCATTCTAGCACTTTTGTACATGCATATTATTGAGGTATGATGGTATACATATTTACACTGATCTGAGACATCACTTGTGAAAGTGTGAGTATGTTTTGGCGCCTTCATAAATTTATTTTCATATCACAATTTGTCATTTACTTTCTTAAGCAATGCAGCATGGGTGTTGTGGTGAAATTACAAAGCTGCTGTAGATCACAGCCGTAATGTCCACTAACACAACCTCGAGTGCTTTGTGGGTTCTGTAGCAGCCTTGCAATGTAATGAAGAAAAGCCCTGGAACATTATAAGCATATAATATAGAATTTACCTTTTAAATATTTTTCAGTCTCTTCTGGAATATTGGAATATTCTGGAGTTGAGGGATCAGTGGGTGGGTGTCTTTGGCCTCAAACCACCACTGAGGTATAACTACTGATCAATGTGTCCAATTAAAATGTCACATCACATACGTTTTCTGTCTGCTAACAGCTGATGGGGTTGCATTCATTAAGCTTCCCCAAAAACATTCTATTCAAAGTGTGGTGTGAAATTATTAGGTTTTGAATCCAAGCATCAAATATTAGAAAATCTCCGTATGATTAATGATGTGCAGTTGCATTCAAAATGATTCAACCCCCATTGCAGGTTTATTAGCAAAAGTTTGTAAAATTTACGGTGGTTTTCCACATTCAACACAAAATGTCACTTTTAATGACTACTGTAGTTTCAGAATTATTCAATCCCTTAACGGCAAGCATCATTGGTACTTAGTAAAGCATCCTTTTGCTGTTATGACCTGCTGCAAACGTGATGCATAGCCACACACCAGCTTCTGCCAGAAGCGCTCCTGAGGATTTTTAGTCCATTCCTCATGGGCAGTAAGTTGTTGGGCTTGCGTACTGCATCCACCTTCTTCAAATCCCACCAGAGATTTTCTATCAGACAACAGATGACTATGACTTCTTCTGAAACCAAGCCTTGGTGGACTTTGAGATATGCTTGGGATATGCGTCCTATTGGAAGGTCCAGCGTCACCCAAGCTTCAGCTTCATTGCAGAGAGCATGACATTTTCTCCAAGGATTTGCTAAAGTGATTGATTCCATCTTGTCCTCCACACACTGCAAGTTTCCAGTGCCAGAAGAAGAAAGCAGCCCCAAAACATCACCGAGCCACCGCTATGCTTCACTGTAGGCAGCGTGTTCTGTTCAGGATATGCTTCATTTTTCCTCCTCCAGACATACAGTATGATTGATCCATAGGCCTGCAACTGTCCAGTTTCAGTTGAATATCTAGAAACCACTTGTAATATTACTTGTGTTGAGCTATTTAATTTGTTGTTTGACTTGTTTATTGCAAACAGCAGAAAGTTTATAAAATTTGTGAGCAAATTTTATTTGCAATGGGGGTTGAATAAATTTGAGTGCAACTGTACGGCCTAGTGTGGACAAGCCAGTTGTTCCGCTGTGGTGACCCCTATCGGGAGCAATCAAAGGAGGAAGTTCTATGTGGACGCTACACTTGAATGCTGGAGTAATCTACCCTAATGTGAACTTGTGTGCTTTCTGAAAGGTAAAATATAAGAAGTTGGTAGTGTAGCGATTATGGAGTTGCCCCCCATGATCATTAGGTCACTGGTTCAAGTCCCACACTGGTAAAGGAAAACACTGATGTATTCATGAGCAAGGTACCATCCCCAATCACTGCTCCCCAGGCGCTGCACAGATGGGTCAAATGCAGAGGTCACATTTTACTGTGTGCTGTGCTGTGTTCATTTCATTTTCTGAACTGCTTAATCTCTGTCGAGGTCGCGGGGACTGCAGCCGATCCCGGGACTACAGTCACAATGCTGGGACCCAACCTGGGTAGGTGCCAACACAGCAGGGCACAAACACTCACACAGTCACATGCTCAGTCATACCTTGCGGTGCCAATTTTGATTCAACAATCAACCTATAATGCATGCTTTTGGACTGTAGGAGGAAACCAGACCACTGGAGAAAATGCATATATAATAGCTTATACCAAGAAATCTAGTCTCAAAATATACAGGTGAACTCAGCTAGGCTAGTTCCTTTGACAATTGAATGAATTACATGATAATTAGCCTATGCAAAAAATTCGGATATCAGAAATGTTGGTCGGCCTGTCCGTTTGATTCTAAACGTGCAAATGTGTTATTCATTCACTGTTCAGGGGCTCATATTTATTAGAAAAAGCTTTCAGATACAGCCTAATCGAGACCTTAATTTCTTAACAATAATAATAATGTCGTTTTTACAATGCTGTTTTTAAAGTTAGTCAAAGTATACTTTATTGTCATCTCTGTACAAGTATACAGTGTACAGTGAGACGAGACGACGTGGCTCCAGTTATAACAGTACAAAGAACAAATAAGGCAAACAGAATAAGCAAAATATAAACAATATAAAATATCAACTTTAAACTTGAAGTAGAATATAGAATATAAACTTTAAACTAGAAGTAGAAAAATAAACAATTAGGTTACAATTACGGCCCTGGAGTTTGTTTGTTTTTTTTTTTTTTTTTAACTTAATGTGCGTAAGATCTGCATCAGTTTCAATATGTAAATTAATCTATTAAATAATAACAGTATATTTTATAGGGTCTGATCTTTTATAAAGATATTTTTTCAAACGTTTTAAATTAAGTAATTTAACAGCATGTAATCAAGACGGCATCTAAAAGGAATGTTTTAAGGTAGCAGAATTTGTGTTTAAGGGGGAAAAAATAACTCGTGTTATAGCAACTTTCAGACGAGAGAAATGTAATTTACCCTTTGCAGAATGTTACCCACTGCTATGCGCGCAGCGACCAACAGTCGTGCTCTTATTTTACCACAACCACTTCCTCTTCTCTCCCGGAAGCTACACAACGGACGGAAACGTGCCGGGTTTTCATTGAAGACATTTTTTTTGCGTTATTCGATTAATTCCAAATTGTCTATCTCCTACATTTTGAATCCAGGACTTTCAACGCGACAAAATGCTATCTTTAGATTTTCTCGACGACGTCCGGCGAATGAATAAGCGTCAGGTGCGTATGAAATTAGCTCGCTAGCAAGCATACGTCTAAATAGTGATGTGCGAATGTCTTGGAACACGTCATCTCAATGTTTCTCCGCCGAAATGTCGTGTGCTGCAGGTTGTTATTGCACTTAGATGAGCTGCACATTATTTAAAATCTACTGTTAAAATGAGAAAGTTAAACGTGCAGAAAATGAAGCTGGTTCATGCAAATAAGCAGTAGCTAACTTGGCTAACGATTTTCTCTTGGAGCCAGAACAGTCTTATAACCATTAATTCTATTGAATATTTGCAATGTAGACTGTAATTGATTTTCTGCATAGCCCATGCAGACACCTTGCTGTCTCAGACTGATACCATTTAATTTGCTTCTCAGCTGTACTACCAAGTGCTGAATTTTGGGATGATTGTGTCTTCAGCCTTGATGATTTGGAAGGGCTTGATGGTTGTCACAGGAAGCGAAAGTCCAATTGTTGTTGTTCTCAGGTACGAGCATTTAAATGCTTCGAATACATTTCTAATTAGTGGGTGATGTGATGTTTTTGCTGCACAGTATTATATTTTAGCATATGTGTATAGTCATGCAATATAAGTAAGGGAAATAAAATCAAACACCACATACTACAATTTTTTTTGTTGATTGCTTAAAAAAAGAATAACTCAGCCATTTCTGATATAACTATTTACGTTCCAGAGTATTTTACTGCTGTACATTTTCAGAGTAATAAGAAATCATTCTAGTATGCTTAAATCTTAAGAACATTGAACAGTTCAGATAATTAAAACATTGCACTTTCGTTTTGTTTTTTAATTTTGTTTTTGTTTTGTTAATTACAATCCTGTAATGAACATTAAAGCATTGCATCATCCACATAAAATATATGTGTGTATATATATATATTATATATATATATATATATATATATATATATATATATATACACATATATATATATATATACATATACATATAATAGAAAAGTAACATGTTTTCTTGGTGGATGCAAAGCACTTACGTACATCACTCTGAATCAAAGTGCTAAAGCAAAATGCTCCAGATGTATTGGCCTTAACAATATTAGTGCATTTCATGTACCATTACTATTACTATTAAGTGTAGTAGGGATGTAATAGGACCTCAGACAAGACATTGAAATGACATTTAATGCTGAACTTTTGTTTCCATCTCAATTTAGTGGAAGCATGGAACCTGCGTTTCACAGAGGAGACCTTCTCTTCCTTACAAACCGAGCTGATGATCCTATTCGAGTAGGAGAAATTGTGGTGTTCAGAATTGAGGGAAGAGAGATTCCCATTGTTCACAGAGTGCTGAAAATTCATGAGAAGTGAGTAAACTCTTTGTAACAAACCTTGTAATCTGCTTTACCAGTGCAGCACATTAAGCCCGTAGATGTTCTTTTATCTCTACACAATACCTGTTTGTTCTCATTTCGTCTTGTTTTTACAACTCATGCTTCTGGTATATTATACTTTTTTTCTACTGCCAGTAGTGGCCAGAGATTTTTTTGGTTACCAAGCTTGCTGACCTGGAGGCAACTGAATCTCTACTTATGCATCATTGCTTAGCACCCAAAACCCACTTTGAAAAGTTATGCTTTTGAACAGTGGAAGTTTGCCAAGCCCAAAAGGACTGTTCCAATGGCAGAGAACTTTTGACATCAAAGTGGATAAAATGCAGTATAAGTGACTTTAACTCTGCTTTTTGGTCCTATTTCTTTTGCTTCAGAGAAAATGGGGATATTAAATTCTTGACAAAAGGCGATAACAACTCAGTTGATGATAGAGGCCTTTACAAACGGGGTCAGCACTGGCTGGAGAAGAAAGACGTAGTGGGCAGAGCCAGAGGGTAAGGCCTGCACTAGTCAAGTTTGGAAATAAACCTTATGAAATTTTATGTAACATACTTTTCTTATTCACTTTCTCGTTGTAGGTTTGTGCCTTATATAGGAATTGTTACAATTCTGATGAATGACTACCCTAAGTTTAAGGTAGGTTTTATCTGTGCTAGATAATTATTTCAAATAAATAGTTCAAACCTGAAAGCATGTTCTTACAAATTTGCTTTGTTTTTGTACAGTATGCAGTCCTGTGTATGCTGGGACTATTTGTTTTGGTACACAGAGAGTGATATTCCACCACCCATGATGGAAAAACCTGCGTGAAACATTTTCGGCCATTTTTTGGATCAGTTTGCTTGTGGAAATAATTGGATAAACCAGGTCAACTTTTTTATTCTGCAAAATCTCCACATTATGCAGAGGGTAATATAACACCAAGAATGTCTATATTGGTTAATCTTGTAATACCACACCAAAAACATGTTTGTGTGGTCATTTTCAGTTTCTGTTGTCATACATGTCTGTACCTTATATTCAGATCTTCTACACCTGTTTCCAAAGTTCAGAATTTTGTATGTAATAAAATATGAACCAACTTAATTCTGTTGTTAAATTTTCTAGACAGCTGTACATTATTTTAATAACGACAATAAAAAAATATGCTGGGAAATTTTAGGTCCTGCCATTTACTGTATGTGATTACCTTGTTACTTTAACATCTAAACATTGTTACACACTCCTGCATCCTTTCATGGCAAGTGATAGTATGCAGGAAAAATTGTTCAGAAATCATTTGACAAACATGTTTAAAATATTCATATTTATAAGGACCCCAAAGGTGACAAAGACCTGTTGTAGACATGGGCAAGGGGTCCAGCTCCAGTTCAAGCAAGCATTAGAATGGTAAAAATGGTTAAGTTGACTACTCTCGCATCAATGCAATTCTTTGGTGGATTAATTAGAAATCTTTAAACATGTGTTAATGCAGATTACACATGCAGTTAATTGTACATGCAGCTCGTCTCTGTTCTCACAACATGACCAAGTCATACATACTTCCCTGTTGCAGCTATAATCAAGAATTGTACTTGGAAGGTAGCTGAGAAAAAAAATCTGGTGTTAGCTACATTTTATAGTTAAGACCTTAGTGGAAAGTCAGGCTCCAGGTTTTAGCCTGGTTGAAAAGTTAACGGTTGCTGACAAGCTGCTTCACTGTACACTGAAAAAACAGTACACTAAAAATACAATGTGAAGTTGAAATCAGCACCAACGTTCTTAACTCAGTTAAAATAATTATTAATATGAGTATTTGCTGTGTGTGTATGAGAGAGCAAAGGAACGCTCAGACTTATACATAGGAGAGAAATAGCAACTAAGTGTACAGATGCATGGCTCAACACTGGAGAGCTAACTCAGCAGGACAGGACCCCACTTAAAGGAGAAGGGACACCCTTTTCATCCACTGAGATACCTTGCTCAGGAGTACCTCAGTGGTAGCTTTACCAGTCCAGAACTTGAACTGACGACGTTCCGTTGCTACATTGCCAACTGCCCCTAAAAATTCTGCAGTTACAAATTTCACTCCATAAACCTAATGTTTTGCAAAGAAACCGTGAATTAGAACTGGTTTTACTGTTGCATGAAATTGAAACAAAATCATACAGAGTTACAATTCTGCTGTCTTGTTGCAGTTCAAGAACTGATAGTTAAAAATTCAAAATGCAACTAAGTAAAAAGGATCACACAGCATTTACATCAAATTATGGTGGAGACCAATCTTTGAACAAAGAAAGCCTACATTCTCTCTTTGAAGAGAAGGTTTTTAGTAGTCGGCCCATCACAAGAACGTTAAACAACACCAAGGAAAGGGAGCTATTAACACAATTACTTCCTGTTGATGAAAACACAGCCATCAAAGACAAAATATTCTTGTTAACAACAAACAGCTCTTATCAAGGTGTGGATGGCGTCAGATACAGTAATTTTGGCAGATTATACCTGGAAATGATGAACAAAGAGGGATTTGCCAGACATGAAGGAGAAACACTAGATCAAAGTGTTAGGTATATCCCAGCCTTCAAAAATTGGGAAACAGACTTGTTTACAAAATCACTTATCAAACTGTTACCAAAAGTCTGGAATCTGTACATTTCTTAAGATTAATATGTCAAAATAAACGTAATTGTAGTCTCAAACTGATAGATCGAAGAAATGTTCACTACTGATCAAGTACACTTGATTAAAAGACAAGTAGTGATTCATTCATTTATTCATTCAATTAATTCATAATTTGTTGTTGACAATGATAGCAGGGGTTATTCCAAAGTTAAACTTTGGATATAACATAAAAGACACCATTTATAGAGTAAATGGACTATTGTAAAAATGACCTTTGGAACAAGGTAAAATGCGCACATAACCTTTTGCAGACAGCACATTCAATGTACATTTATTTTTTATAGCTCATAATTCAGTGTTATACTTTTCAGTTTCTAAGATACATTCTGCACTGGTGACGTTCTCATAGCTCATATGTAGCACAGTGTTTATATGATTTTTGTAATATAAACATTTTGTTAATATGATTTTTGGAATGGATGTTTGATAAAAATGCTTACCACATTAAAAGATGTTTATACTTGCATTTTTTCTAATGTGTCTTTTTGTATCTTTTATTACAACAAGGTGAATGTTGATGAGATTGTTATTGACTGGTTCAGTGTCATATTCATAATATTTATTTATATACAAATATAAATGTAAATATAATAATATTTTTGTTCTAATATTGACCTGATCAATTACATATATCTGATTACAATGTGCAAAAACAATAAAGTGACAGGGAGTAATGATTTGTCACTGTGAACACACCACACCACAGCACAGCACACAGTGCAATACAACGAAATGTGGCCTCTGCATTTGGCCCATCCATTACATGGGTAGTGCCCGGGGAGCAGTGCCTGGAGACGGTATCTTGCTCATGAGTACCTTTACTGGTTCGGAACCTCTGATCACGGGGCAATCTCCCTAATTGTCACATTACCAACTGCCCAAGCAATTGTAATGGATTTACAGCTGTGAAAAAAATCTCTAAATAAATCGATATCGAATCGAATCGAGAATTGAATCGGATCATGACCTTGTGAATCGGAATCGAATCGATTCAGGAAATCAGCAACGATACCCAGCCCTAGTCAGCGCTGCCGCCTCACAGCGAGAAGGTTTTTGTGTTAAGTTTGCGGTGTTCTTCACCGCGGTGCTCCGGTTTCCTCCCACACTCGAAAAGCATGTCCTGCAAGTGGCCCATCAACAACCCGGGATTCGAAATATCCCTTGGACTATTTTTGTATCTTTGCTTCTTTAAATAACTAACAACTCATCTTGATCTATTGCTTGTTGTACATTAAATGTTCGTGCACCCGGTCGCCCAGAGGAGGATGGGGTCCCCCTCCGAGTCTTGGTTCCTCTCAAGGTTTCTTCCTACTAGAGGGAGTTTTTCCTTGCCACTGTCGCCTCAGGCTTGCTTGTTGGGGGGTTTAGGCCGGTGTTCTGAATTTTTTTCCTACCTAAAAAATTTTCCTACCGGTAGCGTAAATTTATAGCCTTGTCTGTAATTTTGTCCTGCCTTGTGATAATATCCTACCAGCATAAATATCTTCTCCCCTCTATGTTTAGGGTGGTAGCGCATTATTATAGACACTTACACTCCATAAATCAATTTATCAAACGGCTAATAAGATCTGAGAAAGATGCGGTTTTTCACGTAACGTTTTAGAATGAAAGATGAACAGTGATAACGATATCGTATATAATAGAGACGCACATGGTTTTGCAAACTAAAGATACTGCAAACCCCGAGTTGTAGATGACCAAGTTTTAAACAGTGTAAATCACGCGGATGCTTTGAAACTCCACTTATGCACACAGTAGGTGAAAATGTATGATAGATATATAAAATATTAAAAGTATTACAAAACAAACCTCGTTTCATCTCCGAAATCCAACAAACCACGCGGTCACACTCCACTCGACGGCAGCAAAATTTTATGGGCGTGTGTTAAATAGCAAATGACGCATGCGCAGTTAAGTCGGGTAGGACATTTTCATGGGTAGGAAAAAATTTCAGAACACCTGTTATATGTAAAGTGCTTTGTGACAATGACTGTTGTTAAGAGCGCTATATAAATACATTTGAATTGAATTGAATTGAACTATAGGTTAACTGGCGACTCTACATTGGCTCCGTAAGGTGTTAATGGGAGTGTGATTGTGTGTGCGCCCTGCGGTGTGTTGGTGCCTGTCTATGGTGTCACATCAATGCCAAACGAGAGCGCGCAAAATGGCTTGCCACAAAAGTTTCGCGGGCGTAAATTTCAAGGTCGGGAGCGCAAATGTGAAAGTCGAGAGCACAAAATTAAGAATCGAGTGCGCTGTTGTGATAATATTGCGCGCAAACTGTATTTTTCCTCTCGCGAATGTCTTTTTTCCTCTCGATGTGTTAAATGTCCTCGCGCGCAAAGTAGATTACCGACGAGCCGCTTTTTTTGCCCAGCGACCACTCCTACTCTTTGGAGGACAACTTTATTTTTTAATGAAATGTTTCAGTTACAAAGCTTAGTGAAGCTGTACCTCACCCACCCACATACCTTTGACAAGACATGACAAAAACAAAACAAAAAAAGAAAACCAAAACATAACACCCCCCCACCTCAAAACAACACAGATAACAAACATTTTTACAATAAATAATAAATTAAACAGAAACGGAGAGAGAGAGACTTGACAGGGCATAGGACATAGACACACACATGGACAGACGGATGGCCATACAGACAGACGGACAGACAAATACATATACAGAAATAAGGTGTATGTATATTGTATCAGATAAATAAATAAATAGATGATGTGTGGGAATGTTGGGAATTAATTAGATTACTTAGTTAATAGTTTTGAGTTGGAATGTAGTGTAATGTATGTGATTGTTGCGAGTTAGTTCACAGGCAAGTCTAAAGTGATGATAAAAGAACCCCAGACTTCTTGGAAATGTGGAAGTTGATGCTGTAATGTTATTTTTTCCATTAATATGTGTTCTCTGAGGAGGTTTGACCACTGCATGATGTTTAGTGTGCTTCTAGTTTTCCAGTTTAACAGGATTGTTGTTATTTTTTTGGCAATCGCCAAGGCAACAAGTAAAGGTCTGAAATTTGGGATTGGTGGATTTATTGTTGAGTGGTCACCAAGCAGACAGAGGGATGGGGATAGTGGAATGCTACAGTCCTTAATACAAGAGATTGTGCTGATGACTTTTTGCCAAAAGTGTTGAGTTGGGGGACACGACCAGATTGAGTGGAAATAGTCATCTGCAGTTTTTAAAGTACAGTGTGAACAAATATCACTTTCTATAAATCCCATCTTGTGCATTTTGTGCTGAGTGATGTGTGCTCTGTGGATCACCTTATATTGTATAAGTTGAAGATTAGTGTTATTAGTCATTGTGAAGGTGTTCCTACAGATTTGGAGCCAGAATTCATTATCAGGAGTGAATGACAAATCTTTTTCCCAGGCTTCGATTGGAACGGAGATCTTTGAATTTGCCTTAGATATTAGTTTATATAATTTTGAAATATTTTTTTTTCTGATTTGTTATTTTGAGTATTTCTTCTGCTAATTGGGATGGCTGTAGATTGTTGTTAGATAGACTGATCTTAGATTTCAGGGCTGCTTTTAGTTGGAGGTAATGAAGAAACTGCTCGTCTCCTATATCATACATATGAGTAAGATCCGGAAAAGTGATAAAGCTGTTGTTATGGAATAGGCGTTCAAGATGTGTTGCATGTGATGCATTAAAGAAAAGTGTTTTTTGTTGAGTAGAAAGTCTGGGTTATGCCAAATTTGAGTGTATTTGCAAGGTTTCATATTTAGCCGCACTCGAGCCGCTCTTTTGCGCGCGCGATTTGAAAAGGGGCGGGGTTTGGCAGTTTGGGGGCGGGGTTTTGGCGGTTTCTGCCTGCGAATCCTTTCGGCCGATGGCTCCGGGCTCCGAAATTTTTTTGCAGCAAGCCATTTTGCACGGACTTTGAAATTTACGCCCGCGAAATTTTTGCGGCAAGCCATTTTGCGTGCTCTAGTTTTGGCATTGATGTGACGCCATACCCTGCCCAGGGTTGGTCCCCGCCTTGCGACCGTAGTTCCCAGGATAGTCTCCGGTCCCCGCGAGTCCGATAGGGATTAAGCGGTTCGGATAATGAATGAATGAAAAACTGCGGAGACGGTAAAGGAATTAGATTGTGAGCATTTTAGCTAGCAGGTGCTATTATTAATAGCAAGTGTTCTATAACTGAGCAAAACGAGCTTATGCTCACGCTTCAGGGAGTGACTTACTTTAGAATGTCTGTACTGCAAATGAATATTTGACAGTTAAGTTTCTTAAGGGAATCTGCAGCTAAATCACATTTCTCATTTCGTCACAATAGGAATATTTACTGCTACAGTATATGAAGTAAGTGTTGCAGTCATCTTCAAATTTATCACAGATTACCTCTTTAAAACCTTTTGAATCTTGGATCACCTTTTGAATCTTCAATCACCTTTTCTACACCATTTAAAGTACTGAGAGGTAAAATAGATCACACTGTCTTGTTTCAAAGGCACTTGTCAAGGGGAGGGATATTAGGCAACGAAACAATCATTTCTTGTCATTTGTGTGTTGGAAGCAGGAAACACTGGCAGAATCTGAATTATTGAACATTGAATGTACATGTCACTGGTCACCTTCTAACTAACTGTATCTGCACAAATTATTGAAAGTATTGCACAGACTATAGTTCTCCACTGTAGTTACAATATCTACACGTACTTGATCCACTCGAATGTTAGTCAGACTTTTTAAGAGGTACTTTTTTATTAATAGACTTGATGTAGAATTCATATTGAAACTGTCACAGACCTCATGCACATACAGTGCAAAAGTCAATTCCAAGACAATAGTTGTAGGTTAATACTGCATCCAAATTGTCTCTCTTTCTACTTCTACTTCTAGTTTATAGTTTATATTTAATACTCCATTTCTTGTTTAAAGTATATTTATATTCTATTTATATATTGTGCTCTATTTGTTCTTTGTTCCCTGTTCTTTGTTTGTTTGCACTAAACTGGAGCCCTGTCGTCTCGTCTCTCTGTATACCTGTACAGTATATAGCAGAGATGACAAAATTTACTTTGACTTTAAGATATTATTTGTCATACGCTGGACACAGCGTACTCAGAGTGGAAAAACAATTTACAAAAACTAAACAATTACTGGACTTCATTATGTATGCCTGTTTAACCGCTCTTTACAGCAAATATCTTACCTTGTAATATCTTACAAATTACTTACTCATGTGGCACAATACATTTGGTTACATTGACAGGTCCAAGGGGTTAAGGTGATATGAGTGATTTTGAAAATGGTTGTTGATGGCAGATGGGCTGATTTTCAGAAACTACTGATGTAAAGTGATCCAGTGGATGGTGTGGAAAAGGAGAATGCATCCAATCAGTTATTTTTCTGGTTCAATATGCCTTGCTGGTTGGAGATGTAACGTGAGAGTACTGTCAGATTGATTTCAGATGAGAGAATAGAAACTCAAACAACCTTTAATATAAAAGTAGGCAAGGAAAGGAAAAAGTTGCTCTGAGGTAAACAGGAAAAAAAAACATTTACAGGAACTTTCTTCAGAAGAGAATTCATTCATCCTCTGGGTAATACGGTTTGAGCTCATGCATTTGAAGTGTGTGTGTAAATGTGTATCTGTCATGGGCGGTTCTAGGGGCAGGGCCACAGAGGCCCTGGCCCCAGCTGAAATCTGACTGGCCCTGAAGTGCCCCTGTTCAGCAGGCATTTTGGCGCCAAGCATAGCAGTTCTTCTTTTTTGAGGTCTGTGTGTATGTGCAAATGAGTGAAAGACAGAGATGTTTAAGCTGGCTGGGAAATCAATTGGTTAAACTGTTGGTCAGGCAAATTTGTCCAATGCACAGTGTACATACGCACAATATAAATAAATGAGAAAATCATTAAGAACTGTACTGGCTTACAATTTTTGATGGCATTAATGTTTTGGAAAAAGGCATGACTGGGGAAATGTATTCTGAACAAATGATTTTTTGTGCTGGGATGTTGACCCTGTGAATGGCCCCTGAATATAAAAACCACTTAATGGCCCCGTCTCACAAAAATCCTAGAACCGCCACTGGCGTCTGTATAACAAAAGATTTAGTCTGGTTTTGCAAGTGGTGTTCTGTGTAAGGATCATGGTGATCATGCACAGGCCAATTCAGTGGGTTCCAGGTATCTTTCACAGCATCTCTGAATACTTATGTTGAACTAAATTTGCCAAATACAGTAACTGAAATATGTAGCCTTTTCTGATGAGACCTCTTTTTCTGCTCAGACCTTCAGATGTCATCATTGTGTCAATATGGACCTTTCTAGGAAGGTTCCAAGATGCTTGCTGGATCAAGGTCATGAAGAACTAAGGCAGAAAAGATGATGGCAAGAAAGGTTTAAAATCCAGCAAGGTGTACCTAATGAAATGGCCAGTAAGCGTTTCTCTCGCAATGATATAATGACATTATTTTAGCGGGTAAAATTGCCTCCGAACCCATATACATGGTTGGTAAATCTTTAAACGTTTTGCATCACTGTAAATTAGGCAATTTAATTCCGTGCGCAAAACGTGACCTCAGCTGATTCGCGCAGCCCTCCCTACTGCAGCCGTATAAAAGCAACTGGCTCATCTCAAAAATAAACTGCTTGAGAGGTAGGAGAGAAAAATATCTAGCGTTTATTACAAAGCCACAGTCGTACCACCAATGGGCGGAATGTGCAAATTTGGAATATTATTGGCATATTTGTTAATGCTGTCAAACATCCATACAAGTAGGTCGGTCAGTCTTGATTTAACTGAGCTAAGAAACAAAGTTTCCAAAATAAAAGTCAATCCTCGAGGGAATCTTTGGGCAACAGGTAGGCTGAATTTATTTAGAAGTCATCTAGTATTTCCATGAATATTTGTGATTTAATATCTGTTTATGTTTTCTGTGTGACTGACTAAATTTGCAGTTAGTTCTCTGCCACTGACGCGATCGAAATAGTTCACTGTTTTCCGTTGCAGGTCATTTTATGGGCAAGAAGAGTATTTCAGATAGTCAGCTTCAGGATTTACCCTCTTTTGCTCAATTCAAAATGAAGCGAGTACAGACGCCGACCAAAGACGTTCACCAAGCAGACGAAATATTAAAGGAGTTGATCACAGAAGAGCTTCTTAAAGTCGCGTTTCAAGTTGAACTTAAAGATCGACCCGATTCTGTCAGTCAGGTAATTAAAATTATTTTGTGATTTGACCATTGTGATTGTTCTTTTGCAAATTGTTATTTTGCTTGAAAATGGTTTTTTTTTTAATGATGCATGTTGCTATGATCTTTTGCCTTTTCCATTCAGGATAAGGACTTCGTGATAAAGCTTTTGAACATGACGAAAAGGAAACGATGAAGTGGTGTTCCGACGGACATTATGGACATTACTGATGGCATATAACATTTCAGTGTCTTTTGCTTTTAAGAATACTATCAGCAAAACATATTTTGATAGGAAATGCCATTGAATTTAACTTAATAATAAAATACAGTGAATTAAAGGCTTTATTTATGTACATATGTATTTATCATGTATGTTTCATTTCATTTCAGTTCTGATCATATTCGGAAGTGACTAAAGAGACCTGTTTGCTCTTTGCAGTTTCATGCTTATAGAATTTGGTGAGGTCAGTGAGCAGAATTTGACTATGAGTAGACTATCGATTATAAATAACATGTCCATAAACATGTCCAAAAATAATCCACAACCTGAAAGTATGAATTATGATGCAATGATTTGATGCAAAATTCTATTCTATTTGAAGTCATTGTGGAAATGTATTGAAATGGAACAATAGTCACTAACACAACATCCATTAAAGAGTACTAGCATTTAAGTGTAAACACATAAGGTTGCAGTTGGTATTTGAAAAAACATAATTCAATGCAGAGCCTATTATAAAGCTTTCAGTGTATATGTCATAGTGGAAGTGAGGACATTTTGGAAACAACTGTTAGGAGCATCCTTATTAGTTAAGGATTAAAATGGCAAATCCAAACAATAATGTGATCAATAATTATAAAGCACAAATATTATCATTTAAATAAATATCTGGTGTTGTGTTGTTAATACATTGTTTATGATTATCAGTTTACCTTGGAGTTTGGTTTTTGTGACAAAAATACTTATATTTGTGAAAGTCCATCTAGTCAAAAATCTTACTAGATTTTCTAACCTTGTATTGGTTCATTTGCTTTGTCATACTGATTATATATGCACCTATCTGCATGCATACCACACTTATTACACAATTATCAAAAATGGTCTACTAGATGTATGCACAAAAGACGAAAGAATCCAAGAGATATATGAAATAAGGTAAAATATACTCAATTCATTTTAAGTAATGTAATTTTATTTAATTAAATAATGTAAAAGTCTAACAGTTTAGAATAAATTTACAGTGTAGAGCAAGTGATGTCCTAGTGGCAAAGCAAATAACTGATGCGCACACACACACACAGTGCACATTGACTATGTGGGATGATAGTACAATTGTATGTTTTACTGTTGCATCAGAAAAAATATATGTAATTATTTTCTTCTTTCTTGTACTTCATCAAACACTCAAACTCTGTCCCTGCATTTGTGCATTTAAATATGTTTGAAAACAAATTGTTGTTGTCAGTGTGAACTATGAAGGAGTTGGTTCCATAAGTGAATTCAGGGAATCCAGAATTTAAATCAAATTGTTAAATCAAAATTGTTTTGTTAACACTCATTGGACAAAGATCTTTCAGCTATCTGGAACTACTAACACAATTGTCCCCTGTTAATGAAAACACAGACATCAAAAAGGAACTGTTAGCAATTAACATCTCTTGTGTCAGTTACTGTATTATTTGCAGACTATTTCTTGAAATGCATTGGTTATTTTATTTCAAAGAAGTACATTTAGGCCCAGACATATTTGGACAGTGACACAATTTTTATGATTTGGGCTCTGGATGTCACCACATTGGATTTGAAATGAAACAACTGAGATGCAATTGAAGTGCAGACTTTCAGGTTTAATTCAAGGGGTTGAACAAAAATATCCTATGAAACGTTTAGGAATTTCAACCATTTTTCTACAAAGTCTCCTCGTTTCAGGGGCTCAAAAGTAATTGGACAAATTAACATTACCATAAATAAAATCTTCATTTTTAATACTTTGTTGAGAATCCTTTGCAGGCAATAACTGCCTGAAGTCTAGAATCCATAAACATCACCAAACGCCGGGTTTCCTTCTTTGTGATGCTTTGCCAGGCCTTTACTGCAGCTGTCTTCAGTTGCTGCTTGTTTGTGGGTCTTTCTGCTTAGGTTTTGTCTTAAGCAAGTGAAATGCATGCTCAATCGGGTTGAGATCTGGTGATTGACTCGTCCATTGCAGAATATTCCACTTCTTTGCCTTAACAAAACTCCTGGGTTGTTTTTGCAGTATGTTTTGGGTCATTGTCCATCTGTACTGTGAAGCACTGTCCAATCAACTTTGCTGCATTTGGCTGAATTTGAGCAGAAAGTATATCCCTATACACTGCAGAATTCATCTGGCTGCTTCTGTCTTCTGTCACATCATCAGTAAACACCAGTGACCCAGTGCCATTGGAAGCCATGCATGCCCATGCCATCACATTGCCTCTACCCTGTTTTACAGAAGATGTGGTGTGCTTTTTATCATGAGCCATTCTGAGGCTTCTCCATACTTTCCTCCTCCCATCATTCTGGTACAGCTTGATCTTAGTTTCATCTGTCCAAGGAATGCTGTTCCAGAACTGGACTGTCTTCTTTAGACGTTTTTGGCAAAGTCTAATCTGGCCTTTCTGTTTTTGAGGTTGATTAATGGTTTATACCTTGTGGTGAACCTTCTGTATTTGCTGTCATGAAGTTTTCTCTTTATGGTAGACTTAGATACTGATACACCTACTTCCTGGAGAGTGTTCGTCACTTGGGTGGATGTTGTGAAGGGGTTTTTCTTCACCATGGAAAGGATCCTGCGATCATCCACCACTGTTGGACGTCCAGGCCTTTTTGAGTTCCCGAGCTCACCAATGCGCTCCCTTTTCCTTAGGATGTACCAAACTGTTGATTTGGCCATTCCTAACATTTCCGCTCTCTCTGTGATAGATTTCTTCTTTGTTTTCGGCCAAAGGACGGTCTGTATGACTTCCATTGAGAGCTCCTTTGACCGCATGTTGTGGGTTCACAGCAACAGCTTCCAAATGCAAATGTCATACCTGTAATCAACTCCAGACCTTTTACTTGCTTAATTGATGATGGATTAACAAGGGAATAGCCCATGCAGCCCATGAAAAAGCTTTTGATTTAATTGTCCAATTGCTTTTGGCCCCTTAAATAAGAAGTGGCTACATATTAAAGAGCTGTAATTCCTAAACTCTTCCTCCAATTTGGATGTGAATACCCTTAAATTAAATTTCTGCACTGGATTCTGCACTTTAAACCCATATTGATTTTATAACTGTATCTTGAATATGTTTTGGTAAACAGCTAAAATAACAATACTTGTGTCGCCGTCCAAATATTTCTGGGCCTAACTGTAAGTGTCAGACTTTTGCGGACTGGAAAAATTAGCCTTAAAATTACTGTTCTACAGACTCTAGTAACACATTATAAAAGTAATGTAATTACAGTATTACTTTTGTGGTAACACAGTAATGTAAGGTATTACTAATACATTTTTAGTAATATTTTACTCGTTAACAGAGGGATCAAAAGCATTGGAAATTTTCTTGTTTTCCTTGGAAACACATTAAATTAGTCTGAATAGGAAATACAGCAAAAAACAGGGTATTCAGACATTGATGAATGTGATGCTTTGCATGAAAAGCAATTTTAAAAGCCTGACAGACCTTAGGCATTCTAGTTGTCAATTTCTCAAGGTAATCTGATGAGATTTCACTCCATGCTTCCTGGAGCATCTCCCACAAGATGGTCATGGGGTGCTTTGGAGGTGGTAAAGCAATGACATGATTTTGCAACGCCATGTCATACCATGTGGACAGCACTTGATTGGGGCATTATTCAACAGGATAATGACCCAAAACATGTCTCCAAAATATGTCAGCAATACTTTAAGAACAAGCAGTCAGCCAGCATTCTGACTGTAATGCAGTGGTAAGCACAGTCTCCGGATCTGAACTCTATTGAGCTTTTGTGGGAGCAGCTTGACCGTATGGTAAGGAGGAAGACTCCATCAAGCCAGTCCATCTTGTGCAAAAAGCCACAGGAAGCATGGGGTGAAATCTCATCAGATTACCTTGAAAAATTGACAGGTAGAATGCTCTGCCATGCTGTATGCTGCAAAAAAAAAAAATTGTTTGTTTTTTTTTGGGTTGATGAAAGTAAAATTTGAAGAACACATGATTTCCATTAAAATAATTATTTCTAACTCTTACATTGTCTGCATATCCTGCTTATTTGCTATATTTCCTATTCTGACTAACTTCATGTGTTTCCATGAATAACAAGAAATTTTCCAAGTGATCCTAAACTTTTGAGCTGTAGTGTAACTTCCCAACACTGCTCATAATCAGTTTAGTATCAGTTTATTTATCAGTTTTAAACGTGTTTAGTGGAAAATGCTGTTTACACTCAGACATGAAAAAGTAGACAAAAAAATAATATAATTTGCGTTGAGTTTAAATTAAAAAACTTATGTGAAAGAATAATATTTTTTATAAATAGCTTCTCTTTATTGTGAGGCGCTTGTTTACTTTGGACTCGCTCGCTTGTGCCCTCTAGAGGTGATTTAAAACCGGAAAAAATAACCGACTGGCTAACGCGACAGAAACGATTACTTCCGTGTTAAATGTCTGCTGGCTACACAGCTCCGATGCGGTTTCGCTGCTGGTCGTTTCGAGCACGTTTTAGACACAAATTTATTTCCCTACGATGCCCTTAATACTAATGTGCGGGTATCCATGCAGTGGCAAAAGCAAGCGAGCTTCTGAATTAAAAGAGTTTTTGTCCGCAAATACAGACAGAAAAGTCCACGTTGTAGGAGACGATGTGCTCGGAATTGACAAGAACTCTGTGTATGCAGGTGAGATGCTGCTTAAAATGCTAGACTAGTAATAAAACTCTTTATAAAGAATAAATAATTGACGCGGGGTCAGGATTTTGAGCATTGAATCCGACTTTCTATATTAAATATGATTTAATAAGAGTGTTTGCTTCTAAAGTGTGGCACATTGTATATTTGCCTTAAGATTGAGATTTTAAGGGAAAACATTGCAAGCAAGTGGCCGATAAACAGCAGATGCACTTGAAGTTGCCTTGTTAACACTTAACTGTGTCGCCACCAATGCCTTCCTAAATCTAGGCAATTTTATGATAGTTTTTCATGTGGAAATATTAAAGATGGTGTCACGGGAATATTAAGCCCCAGATGGTTAATCTACCTCCCCAAAAAGTCAGTGTTAGCTTCAAATAGATTAGAGTTTATGAATATATGCTGTAGTATGTTTGTGTATTGTTTAAAGGGCAGTTACATGTGATCTGTAGTAATTTATGTAGAGTTTGTCTTATAAGACTTTGTTTTATTCCAGATTCACAGAGTGAGAAGAATTTAAGAAGTGAATTGCGATCTGAAGCAGAGAGGTCAGTTCATAAGTCTTACTGACACGTGATGCGGTACAGATGTCTAAGTGTCTATAGAGAAATGTTGTTCTGTAATCTTGATGTTCAGTCTGTCTCTGAAAACAGGAAAATCAACAAAGATGATATTGTCATTTTGGATTCCTTGAATTACATTAAAGGTAAACATTTTATCCCTTGTACAGTGAGACTTGATATCTACATTCCTATTCTGATTTGAAAAGCAACATTTTGAGTCAACTGAATTTAAGTGACAAATGATTATTTGTCATTGTGAACACTGAACATCGCATCGCCGCATCAAATTTGGGATCATCAAGCAGTTTGTAAAGCCGCTATCTAATACCTGGGAAACAAATTCCCAGCATTGTCAGAGGTGAATTTTGAAAGAGGGAGGATTCATCGATCCTGACATCTGCAAACAGATCAAAGATCCACAATTTGAAACAAAAATAGACAAGAAGGAAAAAGCAGCTTGACTTTTGTTTAAGAAAGTGGTCACCAAATTCTCTGGTAACCATAAGGAACCAAACTTTGAAACCGTTGTTGAAAATATCTTGACAAAATTATAAGAACTGGGTATAGTTCAATGAGCTTCAAGCTGCATTTCCTCCGCTCTCATTTGGAATATTCCCCAGATGACTTGGGTGCAATTAGCAGAGAGCAAGGGGAGCAGTTCCATACTAACCTCTAGACCAAAAGGTTGTGGGTTCAAATCCTACCTCATTGGGTCCCTGAGAAAGATCCTTAACCCCTGAGGAAGTTTCTTAATCCCAAGTTGCTCTCATGAAGACTGTGCCTAAATTTGAGAAATGGAAGTTGCTTTGAATAAGAGTGTCTGCTAAATGCCATAAATGTAAAAAAAAAAAAAATGCAAGGGAGGTGGGCGGTGGAACACTGGCATTAGTGCTAACTCTTGCTGGGAGCTGCAGCGAGAAGCTGTGGACAAAAAACATGAGGAGAAGCCTCAAGAGAAGTTTTGAAGTACAGTGAAAAAGCCATTGATGAAACTTGTTTTTTATACATTTTTTTATTCTATTTTTAAATTTTTACGGTTATATTATGGATGTTTGTCTTGAAAATAATTTACAGTGGAGATTATTCAATTATTTAATATTATCACATTTAAAGGATTAAGGGAAACATTACAGAAAGGGGAAAAGGATCATAAGGAACAGCTGAAATATTGGGGGCAATTTTCAAGAATTTGGCAGGTCTGTGCAGGTGTATTTACAGACATAAACAAATTTGCTTGTGGAGTGTTGCCACTCATAGAGTATTACAGAACAAAACAATCAGCATTTAATAAACCAAAAGAGTGCACCATACATAAAAGAAAAACAAAAGCACAAAGCACATAAAAATTGTGCAAATAATTAGGTGGTACATTGTGTGGATTTCACAGACAAGCATTTTTTGCGTAACAAAATTGAGTGGATTTAAAAAAAAATGTAATAAAAATGATTACTTGTCTCAGTATTACCATATAATCGAAACAAATAGTATAACCTAATCACCTGCTAGTACATGTTCATTCAACACAGAAGCAAGTAATTAATGAAAGATGATTTCATTATTTATTAGTTTAGCTTCCTTGGGGGAGTCAAAGTACACAGAGAGCTGAAATAGCATTGCCTAGAGCAAAATTGTGACATTTAACACCAGAAATCAAGCCATAAAGTGCATGCAGTGCTGTGCAAAAAGAATAAGCAGATGAGAAAGCCACTCACTTTTAATTAAGAGAAGGAAATCATAGTGATCACCTCCTTTGAGCCTGTTTGAGTGTCATTTAGAAAACAATTGTAAGACATTTTAAGTAAGTGTAACAATAACCTGTTGTGTTGACTCAAGATTTACTAAGAGGTGGTGAGCATAGACAAATCTCTCATTTCTGAGTGTTTGTGACGTAGCTGCCCATATTCTGTGTCTAGAATGTTGTTCCCCAATCAGAAATGAATTTCTCTGTTTTCCAGGTTACAGGTACGAATTATTTTGTCTCATCAAACACGCACAGACTCCACACTGTTTGGTATGTGGAATCGTTAGTTGTTGAACCCAGTGCTTTCACATCTTCAAAAACACATCCATCTAATGTATGGCATGACTATTTGTATTAATTCAGATCTACTGTCTGACATCAGCTGAAGTGAGCTCAGAGTGGAATAAGACCCGAGAACGAGATTGCCAGTATTCCCAAGAAATGTAAGTATGGTCCTACAATTTTTGAAGAAGTACAGACCTGAAATAATTTTCTCAGTGCAGTTATATAGTATATTAAAAGTGGTTGGTACATCAGCACTTTGGTGATTACGGACGTGATTATGTCCCATGTGCTACACCGTTCTGGTTTTTGCAACATAAATTGTCTATTTCCAATATATTGGGAAAAAAATACAGTGACATAATAGCAGTGCTGTCCAAAAATTAAATATGCAGTTTTTTCAGATCCAGCAAAATATATTTTCACAAACAAATTAGAGCTGAAACGATTATTCGAATAACTTGAATAATTTGATTACAAAAAATGGTCGAGGCAATTTTTCTAGAATCGAAGCTGTGTTTAAGTCATTTAAATGGCTACAGCATGCGCTGCTTGTGTTTCATACAGACGCTTATTAATGACGCACGATATTTTCAGTGGCGCGATCAGGGCGAGAATAGATCCCTTTGTATGTGAACGTATTTGTGAGATATTCCGTGCACAGAAACAGAAGTAAATTCATTTATTAAGATTTTCCCATCGATTTTTTTTATCCCCCCCCCCCGTATTTGACTAACTTCTACTCACACTAGAATAAGCCTAATAACCTCTTTTTTCCACTATATATACTTATTTTTTCGTGGGCTTTTCAACATGACCCTTTCACATACAAAAAAATGGCTTTGGTGGTTGGTGCTAAAACATGATAATATACAATATAGTAATATAATAGTATAGAGAGGTACAGATTTACCAATGCACAAATATCGAAATGTATAGTGGAATAGAAATTGCAAGTAAGTCACAGAATTTGCATATAGAGATTTCATGATGAAGTCATATTATGGATGCACACAATGCGGGGGGATGCCATAAAATAACCAGATCATATTTAAAAGTATTATTCATTATATGTGTATTTATGAAAAGCCTCATCCTGCGTAAGATTTGTGTCAGAATGGCAAACCAATATCAAGGCAGCACAAATAAGAGCATGAGCAGCACAGATGCAAAGATGACGGTGAGAACAAAAGGCTAAGAGTTAAGAATGAAGCAGGGGGAAACTATGAAGAAAAAGGTACCGTATATTATGTTGATATAATTCCGATCCGCATCAACTACAATTGAACGTGTAGAAGTGCCAACTCTTGTAAAGTGTCTATATGAGGGAGGAAAGGTGGTTACGCAAAACATTTGTTTGTTATATTAAAGCGTACCTTTAAGGCTCCTAAAATTCAGATATATCTTATGTGATGGGTAGTCTTTGTTGAGATAATCTTAGTAATATTACATTATATTGCAGAAATATAAGTTACTTGATGTCCTGGTTGTACCAACATGTAGTTACTGCTATTGCATCAGAGTCTTTGAAATGACTCACAAATTTGCTTTGGTTTTCCTGTCATAGTCTGGATGCACTCATTTTAAGATTTGAAGCTCCTGATTCAAGAAACAGGTGGGACAGTCCACTCTTTACCATCCAGAAAGAGGACACACTTCCATATGAAGCTATCTCAGATGCGATTTTTAAAAGGAAAGCTCCACCCCCTAATCAGTCCACGCAAAGTGTGAGTTTTCTAGTCTGTTTTGAAATTAATTTGTAAATACATTTGTGTACATATGGCTAATATAAACTCTTCTGTTGGCATGTGCTGCAGCAACCGCTGTCTTCTACCAATTTTCTGTACGAGTTGGACAAAGTTACTCAAGATGTCTTAATGGTATAGAGTTCTTTAGTCATTGCTTAGAAAATAACATACATCCAGAATCATTCATTCTTGTCCTGCTGTGCTGTGCGTTTGTGTGTTTTTTTTGGCTTTTGCATAGTCAGTAAAGATCTTTGTTTATTTCTGCTTTGTCTCCAGGCTATTTTCGACTCTCAGAAGACCAGTGTTCCTGGAGATCTGCTTGCAATTCCAGGAGCAACAGAAAAGATATCCTTTTTGTACTGTATTATAGTGCTAATGCTTGTTTATGGCCAGTTTGCATCAGCTTTACAAAATAGAATGTAAGTAGTATATCCTGTTTAGTATATCCTGTTAGTATAACCAGGAGCCAAAACTAAAAATGAAAGGTTTAACTTTGTTTTACTTTATATTCAAGATTAATTTTAAGATACCAGCAACAAAAGAGCTGCCTCTTTGTTGACATGAGCATGGCTGATTGCCTTGAATGAATATATGGCCTTCAAAGAATTTAATTTCATTTTGACAGACTTGCTGAGCAGTGACCACAGCAAATAGCTTTAGCCTTCAATCGCACAGGGGAATATGGGACAGGCAGGTGGCCTTTGGAAATATACAGTTCAAGGAAGAGGTTCCTAGAAATTCGTTTAACCCAGTTCTTTGTTGTCCACAAGGCAGCTCTGAGTAAACTAGGTAGGAACTCACTGTATCATTTGATTTATGTTCTTCAAGATGATGATTTTTTATTAGAGGTTATACATTCATAAAACCTTAGACAACCTCAGACATCTGGCAAGACAAATGTTTTTGTAATTGCATTATTCAGTGGGTTTAAATGTTTCTTTAACCTTTTCAATACATAGAACTCTCAAGAAGCATTAACATGGCTGAACTGCGGAAGCTGCGGCGCCAGTTCATCAGTTACACCAAAATGCATCCAACGGAGAACATTGGACAGATCGCAAATATGTTTGTTCAGTACCTAAATAAGAGTATGCATTGATAACTATTATTTTGATCAGCACATGTTGGTATTTTTGTATACTTTTATTTTTTTTAATTTTGAAGTTGCAAATGTCTTCATTATTCAACATAAGATGTTGTAGCGATTTTTAAATTGGTTTAATGGAATTAAGTTGAGTATTATAGCCTATGATTGTTTTCTTGCTGTTCATATGCGAAGGAAAAGTATATTGATGACAAAAAACAAACCATGTAACTAGTGCACGGGTTTTTTATATTTTTAAATAAAAATTGATATCAGACTTGATACAGCGTTTCTCAGTCTTTTATCTTGATTTTGCATTTATGACCTCATGTGGGCGGCTCACCTCACAGCGAGATGGTCTTTGGTTCGATCCCCGGGTCGGCCGTGTGGCATTTCTGTGTGGAGCTTGCATGCTCTCCCCGTGTTCGTGTGGGTTTCCCCCCACAGTCCAAAAGCATGCAAGGTTACTTGGCAACTCTAAATTGGCCCCATAAGGTGTGAATGGGCGTGCGCTTGTGTGAGTTTTGTGTCCTGCGTTGTATTAGCGCCTGCCCAGGGTTGGTCCCCGCCTTGCTCCCGTAGTTTCCGGGAGGCTCTGGTTGTCATTAAGCGGTTTGGATAATAAATGAATGAATACCAAGTTCTACTTCCACAGTTATTTTGGTGAAAGTATCTCAAAAGTAGCGTAGGAGTTGTGTAACACATTACAGTTCAGAGACCATGTAAAGAATTACTCTGAAATAACAGTAACTAGTAATCTATAATGTATTACATTTTGGAAGCAACTTGCCCAACCCTGTACTGAACAAAACATGCCGTTTATTGCAGTTAATTATATAAACTGTAGACAAATCTTTATAAATTACAGCCAAAAGGAACCAATTAGAAGTTATTTGTGCCACTCTGTATTAGAGACTCTCAATTCCAACTGGGTGAAAAGTGGGTTCTAGTGAAAGTAGCCGCTCAGGCTACAGTATTTTCAGAATATATAGTTTTTACCCATACCCATATCAAATCCAAAACTAAAATCTGAAATGTTCCAAACAAATGTAACCATACACATCTACAATTTGAAATGTTCCAATTAAATAATCACAAATTGTGAAGGAATACATAGTACTGTGTGGAAAATCTTTTAAACTTTTGAATGTCTATGGTGAAGGTAACATTGTAGTATTGTACCATTTTTGGCAACAGTAACGTGTTTGAGAATAAATGGGTGTTTTGAAGTTTTATGGTGAACATTTATCATTTTACCGCCTTGTAGCAGCTGCATCAAACTGAACGTTGAGAGACACTTCAGACATTTCAGCGTTCATTCAGTAACACAAATGGAGGTCGACATGTCAAGTAAATGATTATTAACAGGGTGCTGAATGTCGGTTTAATTTATGTCTGCTCTCTATAATAAATAATAAAGATATTGGTTCTGGCTGGCAGGGTATGATGTGCGTCAAGAGGTTGGCAATGTTAAGTAAAATAAAGAGATACTTTTCCAAGACAAAGAATTGTTCAGGGCTTCCAAAGGTTATCCCTGAACCCTTTGTATGAAGTAGTACACTACTGTAAAACAGAAAAGATGCGGATTCCAAAAAAAAAATTACATAGACTATATGAAGTCTCTGCCCCTCTATTAAATTGTTGTTGTGACATAGAGATGCAATAATACATTATTTCTCAGATTTGTCACACAGAAAAAGACCGCTAAAGACACATTCTGATACTACTCTATTGTCCCGAGATAAGGCCATATCTTTCCATACTGGCTGAAAGGACTTAGATATTTGATGGAAGTTATTGATCTAAAAACATTGGAAATGATCTGTGTTGCCTTTACGATGACCATTTTTTGCTGGTTTGAAATACAACACAGGAAGAGCATGAAAACTCCACACAGAAAGGCCCCACAGCTGACCCGGGCTGCCGCTCTTTATACATTTATTTTGTGTTTATTATTCAGTGTTGAGAATAAACCAAGGTCGGAACCACTTACTTCAGAACAATTTATTTACATTTATTCGATTTTAAAATTGTTTCAACTTTATTTTCTGGTTACTATAATTTTATTAAGCTTGTTTTTTGGTCCACACAATCAATTTATTTGTACTTTAAGCTTTGTTTATGGGTTGTAAACAATGTATCACAACATTAAAAAATCCTGATTATTAACCATTGGGAATGGGGGATTGCAAATGTATTTTTGCCTTTTGTATATAGACTTTTTAAAAAACATTTGTTACTGTATAGTTTAACTAAAAACAACAGTTAAACTCCAAACACTCAAGAATCTTGACCAAAATGATTTATTAAAAATGGAAAGTGCACTGTGTCCAAACAGCATCACAATCTTTTGATCACTTTTTATTCAAGTTGAGACTTTTTGTTCAAAAAGTGATTGGATTTGAGTTTTAGGGTGTTTTATCCTAACACCAAATTCATAGCCAAATTTTAACAACACACTCCAGAACGCTCCAATCTAATGACTGGGGTTCAGACCCCATCTGAGCCTGCTTAGTCCACGACTGTGTCACTTGTCTGGCTTTGAGTATAACCAAAAACATGTTATGGGAGAGTCCAAGTTTACACTATGCATTTAACTTCAGTTCCAAGCACTTTAATAACAAAGACTCTTATGGATCTCTGTCTCCGTCTACTTCTTTGCACTCTGTGCTTTCCTTGACACTGTTTTACAAATGTTGCTGTATTTTTGATGATCATTTCTGTGGATTTGTAAAAGAAAAACTGTGATTAGACTTCAAATCTTCACCTGTATTACAGTTAATCTGACTGGTCCGGTGAAAAAAAAAAACAATGGATGAAACTCATTTGCAGTATCAAAGTATTGTGTAATGTGTTAATACCTGCTCATTTTAGCCTTATTCCTGCATCCCAGTCCTCCTTCCCAGTGGCTAGTGTAGGCTCCTTTGGTCATCATACCTCCACAGCCCACACATGGCTTGCCATTGCTGTAAGGCTATAGGGATGGCACAGGCCAGAATTTAACAGTAAAGTTCAAGATGTACTGACAATAGTTCTAGCTGTGCTTGTGAAAATGAACACAGGACCGTATCAGCCATATTAAGTCCTGAGTGTGGTTTCCCAGTTTTCATCTTTAAAATTCACCCGCAAAAATGTCTTGTCACAGTGTCCAGTGAGCCACAAGCTTACCTGCTCCTTGGCGCAGTAGCCACAGATCATCCTTGTGGCGAGCTCCATGAGATGATCCTGGTCCTCGTCGTGACAAGCATCACAGGGATAAGCTCGGCCACAACAGGGGAACCTGGATACCGGGAGGATTGACAATTTGGTGGCTGACCCAAAAAGGGTTAAGTGTGAGGAGTTTGCTGACTGGTTTCCACGATTCAGGCAAAAACATGAAAAAGGTTTGCCCAAAAATGCATAGATTAAGTCACCATTGTGGACTGTCTAATGCCAATAGCATTACACAACAGCATGCCAGCCATCGTTGTCTTAGAGTAATTTTATTTCCTCAATATTTAAAACATAGTTCATCTGGGATATTTGTTTCAGACCCTGCAGCACTTTGTAACTACTGTATATTCACATCATTTGGTGTGTGTGAATACTTCAATCGAATTCGAGTTGGTGCCAGAGTTGATGTGTTAGTTACTGATTATTCCATTCAAATCGGCTAGTTCGTAGCAAGAATAAAATATGATCAAGCAGACGAAATAGCCAGCAGAAATCCATGTGCATGATGTGTTGTTACAGTTCGAATTTTGGATGGCAGATTGTTGTAGCAAGGAGACGTCAACATTGGAGGCTAACCTGACATAGTGGTGAGGTAAAATGGCTAATTGAAAGCTTGCCAGATGATTACTTAGCTGGTGAACTTAAATTAAAACAAAGAACACAGAGTTTTCTGACAAATACACCTGCTGGGTCTTTAAGACAGAAATTTGTGGATCTGTACGTAGTGTGAAATGCGTGTGTTCAAATGGTCTGGCACCAAAAATGTTTTTTATCAGTCCTGTCAGTAAACTGTCTTTTCTGCTGTTGGAGTCAATTACGAAGTATTTACAGGATGCCTGGGTTTACACATTTAATCTGATTAACGTGATTAATTTCAACCAAAACTATATGACCAGACCAATGTGGACCCATGCGATTATAGTCCATTACAGTGATAACAAATTAGACTGTAAGCCGATATCAGGAACTTTTATCAACAGTTTTGGGGCAGTTGATGGTGTAATGGTAGGGTGTTCACCCCGTGATCAGAAGGTCGCAGGTTCGAATCCAGGGCTGATAAAGTTACCACTGAGGTACTTATGAGCTCGGTACCGTCACCAAGCACTGGTCCACGAGCGCTTGCTAGCTGCCCACTGCTCCCTTACGGATGGGTTAAGGGAGGTCACATTTCGTTGTGATGCACTGTGTGCTGTGCTGTGCTGTGGTGTGTTCTCAATGACAAATGATTACTCACTCACCAGTAAGTTACTTACAAAATGTAATAGATTATAGATTACTAGTAACCGTTATTTCAATATAATTTATCACATTACAATATTACTGTCTCTGAATTGTAATGCACTGCACGAATCCTGCATTACTGGAGGCTAGTGGAGGGTGATGTGGTGTAGCATAATGACTGTAGGAATGCACACTGTAGGAAATAGTTATTTTACTTGCCGAATTTTTCTCGTGCCAAGCTTCTTACGTTGTTAAAAGTTGTTTCAGGTTAAAAGTGTGTTGTAATATGCATATTTATACTTAACTATGTAACGAATACAATACTACTGAAAAATTATTAATCATGTGTTACATTAAAGTGAGAATTATGTCATTGTGAACACACCACAGAAGTTGTACAGCACTCAGTACAGAACACAGTGCACCACAAGTGGATATGACCTCTGCCCATCCGTGAAAGAGGAGTGGGCAGCTGACCCGGGGACAGAATTAGACTGGTGACCTTTTGATTATGGGGTGAACTCGCTAACCGTTACAATATGCTACGCTATTAATATTAAGCTGTAAATTCTGTCTTTAACATACACTGCCCCTCAAAAAGGTTGAACTTCTTCCTGGTTATGTTTGCAATTTCAAGCCAACATTTTCTGGTATCAAAGCATGTTCTTTGTGCATTGTGTTGATTATATATAATTGTGACTCTGCACGGCAAAACCAGTCGCTTGTCGCAACGGAGGTTTCCAAGAAAAACAAGCGTTTATGTTGCGTGGGGTAAAATTTTGGATTTTTTGTTTTTAGTGTTTTGAAACAGTGGAAGGTCTAGACTGTACTGTTGTGAATAAATTTGGCAGAAAAACCTACCCTTTCCATCCTAAAAACGTGACTTTCTTGAGGTGAGGAATTCAATTCCAGCAGAATGTTAAAAGTTTCTGTTTTGACCGCTCTACTCCAATATTTACAGTAAATCCACTGGCTGACTAGGGTGAAGATATTTCTCCGGAATCCATCTTCGTCTCCCGAGTTCAGTTAACCTAATGCAGGTAGGCTATTTGTGTGCAAACGTAGCTGCAACCGCACCAAGCGTCTGTGAGTGCTACGTCGATAGTCAACTTCAAAGGCAGATTTCTCCGTTTCTCACTTGACGTGACAGGAGAAACCCGACTCCTTTGGATGTTGATATCTCAGTCATATGTCGTCTGATTCATTCGATATAGGTATCGTTTTGAAGGTTGATTTATTTCATGAAAACATAATACCTTAATTTTGAAAATTTGAGAGAAGTGACTGGTTTTGCCATGGAGGGTCACAATTAACATAAAAAGAGGGTTAACTTTGTTTCAATAAATTGTACTCAACACAGTCACATGTTTTAAATCATCACTGTGCTTACCTTAGCCAGCGGTGGCTTTGTTTATAATGCTTGCAGGCCCCTTTCTGAGGAAGAGGTTTTCCTGACTGAACTGCAGGGTCTCGTATGTATCGCTGCCTGTGCACATCAGATTGTCCTTGCATTGCAATGGAAACAAAACGTTATTTAATTAAATGGATGTCTGATTGTCTGTCTTTCAAATAATGCAAACAACACTAGTTACAAACATAACATTGGTCCCTAGAAAGAACAATACCCAAAGGGGTTACATCCAGAAATGTGACCTCTGCATTTGACCCATCCGTGAAGTAGCAGTGGGCAGCTGACGTGGGCAGCACCCGGGGAGCAGTGCTTGGGGACGGTACCTTGCTTATGATGCCCAGCATAATGCAGAGTCCATAGTTTAACTCACTTATTTAAAACCTTTGCAAGACTTATGGTCTAACTGTAGAGCATCTGATGTGTTGGAAAAATGGGTTAGTTGGAATGTCGTGACCTGAATGTCGGCAGTTCAAGTCACAGACCGGTTAAGGTACCTATCATGAGCAAGGTACCGTCCCCAAACACTGCCTCCCGGTTACACTGTGTCCTGTGCTGTGGTGTGTTCACAATAACAAATAATCACCCACATATCAAAATGCACAGGACTGACTAAGCTAAAGATCTAAGGCTAAAGCACCACCTCCTGGTCTTCAAGGGTAATGAAACTCAACACACTAAACAGAACGAGCGAATTTAATAACTGATTTTAAGAAAACAGAATGGAACCTGTTTGATTTAGAGTCTTGGGTTGGATGTATTGAAAACGCGTGGCCTCCACAAAGATGCAGAGTTTGTTGTGACAGTGCTGACAGTTTGTTTCCTTATTCTGCCCATAGGATAGATGCTAAAGGGACCAACATAGAAAAAGAAAACACAAAAACTATAGTTAAAATGCAATCAATTTCTCTAGTATATATTCTAGCGTTCCTGATGACGCATCTAAATCTTAGAAACATAAAGGTGCCTGCCCTAAACTACCTCTATTAATGAAGTATCGATCCCAAATCTTTCTCATTTTCCTAAAGACACTGGCGATTTGGGTGATGTTCCTGTTCCAGTGTTTAATAATTAGGTGGTATATCTCACTGTACTGAAGGTACTAGGATATTGTTTATGTGTTATATATAAAAGAAATTATGAATTAATTATTATTAAACTTAATCTCTAAAATGACAAGGGATTAGGAACCAAAACCTTTTAGTGCAGCTGCAAATTGGTTATGAATTAAAATTCCAGCATAAAAACAATTATATCCATTCATTCAAAAATAAATTACAAACTAAACCACAATTTTTATAAAGAATTAGCATCAAGTAATATAAAAAAAAAGTAATTCTATTAAATGAATTACTCCGCTGTTGATACTAGGGATGCACGATAAGGGAATTATTGGCCGATGCCGATATCCAATGTTTTCATGCGTATATCTGCCGATATCGATATGAGGAAGTCAGAGAAGAGCGTGAGCACAGGTTACGTAAAGACAAGATATTTTGCTCACCAGTTCCACTGCACGCTCAGAATTTTGCCACAAAAATAACGCCATAGTTCTGACACTTCTAACATAGTGCCAAGTCGAGCGAGCGTTAAAGCAGAGTGGAGAGATGGTGGAGCATTTTAAGCGTAGTGCACAACATTTGAAGAAAAAGTCCCGCCCAATGTGGTGTACTAAGTCTAACAGGGCACGTGTGACACTCCATGTGCACTACCTAGTGCGTGGAGAGCCATTAAGCTACTACCCTGCCTAGTTCATGCATACTACCGCATAAGAAAGCATGATCAGTGCGCCTTACCTACCATACTATTAAGTGCGGCAGTACACGGCTCGGGATGCAGCCCATGTGCAAGCTCACATTCACTAAGTGAGGCAAACACACAATTTAGTAAAAGAAAATGTGAGTGCGCAGGCAGAGTTGAGCGCTTAAAGACAGGAGATTTTGCTCACGAACGTTCCATTGCGTGCTCTGAATTTTGGCACAAAATAATGCCATACATTTTAAGATTCGGGACGTATAAAATCCCACCTCGGCCTCTGGACGTGCTTGGCACAAGCGCTACCTTTCTGACGTACAATAAATGCGTCATCAAATATTGAGTGAAAATATCGGGCACATCTAAGCATTGGTCAGATACCGATGACTTTTTAAAAAGCAATTATCGGTCGATTCTGATACAATTCCGATATTTTTGTGCTTATTGATACTCCACCCAGTTATTTCACCTGATATCGGGCCAATATCTAAAACCAGCACTGAATTAGGGCATCACAAAACACAGTCGGTCCTAAAGCAAGAACGTACTGAGAAAAGCGTTACATGCAAAAGCACACTGGAGAACAACACACCTGAAGAGTATCCTCTTGGTTGCAGCTGAGGCATCCTACGGTGAATCGGCAGTCTTGAAGTATCAAGTCGACCGGCACTGCAGCAGTCAGGTCCAGATAGCCCAGCACATCGCTGTAGTGGTGCAGCATACTGGGTCTGAAGGCAGCACTGATTCCAGCTCCACATTTCTCACACTGGGCTGTGCAGGTCAGACGTCCACTCAGGGTCAAGTCTGATGTCACCTTGCACCTTGTTTATGAGTAAAGTGATGAAGCAGCAGCCTGACACCCACACTGAGGTCTATTTGCCAGATAAACACTAATACAAAATATCACTCGGCATGAGACACTTTAAGTAAAAAGAGAGAGATTCAGCAGTCACCTGTTACACTGCAAAGACACAGTGATCTGTGTAGCTACTACAGTAGCTGTGCCCTCCCCAAGCTTGAGGCTTAATAGTTTGACTTCGGTTCCTTTTCGCAGCTCATTGCTTTTAATGTTCTCTACTGGTCGGCTCCCAGCTTCATCATCGCTGCCTGGGTCGACCTGTTTCCTGGCCACTTCCCCCTCAGTAACATTTTCTGCTGCTTCTTCCTCCTTGGAACACATAACAGATGAGTCTTCAGGGGACGAGGCCCCAGGATCCCCAGGATCCCCAGCAACGGCGTTCTTACACACTGCTTCCTGAAGTTGCTCATAAGGGACAAATTGTATGCCTGCTCTCTCCAGTTCAATATCTTTTTTCAGCTGTAAAGAAGTAAAAATGGTTATTCAAGAGTATTCTTTGCTATTACTGTATCTAACTATTCTTAACTATATTGGGGCAGTTGGTAATGTAACAATTATAGTGTTTGCCCCATGATCGGAAGGTTGCCAAATCCCAGTTCGAATCCCAGGGCCGGTAAAGGTACCACTGAGGTACTCATGAGCAAGGTACAGTCCCCAAGCACTGCTCCTCAGGTGCTGCCCATGTCAGCTGCCCATTGCTCTTTCACGGATGTGTCAAATGCAGAGGTCACATTTCGTTGTGCACTATGTGTTGTGCTGTGGTGTGTGCACAATGACAATCACTTTACAACAGCTGTGGTGATGAATGTTGATCATAAGATTAGGGATTTAAATGCCAGGGACCACCATTGTGTCACTGAGAAAGGCCCTTAAGCCCTAATTTGCTCTAGGGAGACTGTCCCTGTACTGTAAAAGGAAGCTACTCTAGAAAAATGCAGTGAAAAGAGCATCTGCTATATGCTGTAAATGTATACCCCCCCCATTTATTTATATAGTTCAGGATACAACATTCATGGAAAAAGCATCCAACAAATGTGCAAGAAAGGGTGACTTAATTATGAATTTATATTTCCACAAGTTGTCTCTCTTACGGGTTCCACTGTGATGGCTGAGGTTACTTTGATGGACATTTTTGGGGGCATTTATCTCCTTATTTTTGATTAAGTTTGTATTTGTATCTCTATTTTATTTTAATTTTTGCCTAATTTGCACAGTCAAAAGAGCGGATCAGGATACATTTCACTGCATGTTGTACCTGTATAATTTGCATGTGACAAATAAAGAGTCTTGAATCTTGGTAGTGAAACGTTTCTGTAATCAGAAGGTGGCTGGTTCTAATCCTGGACCGGTAAAACTACCACAAAGGTAGTCATGAGCAAAGTACCGCCTCCAAACACTGCTCCCCGGGTGCTGCCCACGTCAGCTGCACACTGCTACTTCACGGATAAGTCACATTTCGTTGTGGTGTGCTGTGCTGTGTTGTGTTCACATCACTCACACATCACTCACTTTCATATTAGAATGTAACAGAAATAATTTACAGACGATTTCACAGAATCTGGAAAACATACTGTTAATAACTACACTCCCTTTTCCTTTCCTGACACAAAAATCTATTTTGTTAAGTTAAACCCATACAATACAGTTTCGATTAATAACCTCTGCTGCTATTAACGTTCATCTCACCTGTCTAGCTCCCTCAGTGAAGAGCCTCTCCAAACTCCGGTCCAGCCAGCGCAAGTATGGACGGAAGAGAAGCTCCACCTTCCCCATCAATAGATTGGTTGCATGTTTGGCTTGCAGCCACTCTAGTGATGTCAGCTGGACATGTCTGCCATGTACACAGAAGCATTTATGTGGAATTATCATTTTCAATCATCTTCATAAAGACAAATACTCTAGAGATGCAACTGTGTAGCAATTAACAGCTGGTTTTGGCCATGCAGATTATAATATCGATTACTGTTAATCTCGTTATAATTGTTATTTTTTCTACTATAATCAAAGTTTGTTGGCAAGAATGTTTTTCTCTGAAGAGAGTTTCATCTTCCACTGTATGATCTAAGCAAACTGTACATACATGAGTAATGAAAATGTACAAATACCTCCAAGAAATCCTACATACAATACAACATACAATATTGTATTGTATATTGTATGCTACCATACATATATGCCTTTGACCTTTTAATTCGACCATATATGACATTATTTTGCCATGTTATTATTAGGTATTGTGTGATTAGTATTTATTGATTATTATAAAAAATGCAAAAGCGGGTACAACAACAATTCTGCACAACAGGAGAAAAGAGGAGAAAAGAGGTCAGCAGATAACATAACACATGAACAAATCACGTGCCACACTATTAGTTATACTTATATGGTGAAATTATGAAGATACTACTACTACTTATAATAATAATAATAATAATAATAATAATAATAATAAAAAATTAGGGATGCATGATAACATCGGAATCAGCCGATAATTGCTTTTCTTAAAGTCATCAGAATGCTTACTGCAGATTTGCCTAATGTTTAGTCTTAAGTCTGAGGTGTGATTTTGTCTTAAAATGTATGCTGTTATTTTCTGACAAAATTCTGAGCATGCAGTGGAAATTTTTTTCATCTTACTAAATTGTGTGTCTGCCTCACTTAGCGAATGTGAGCTCGTACATGGGCCGTGTCCCGAGCTGCATATTACCGCACTTAATAGTATGGTAGGTAAGGCGCTCTTATCATACTTTTCTATGAGGTAGTATGCTTCTCAGGAAACTGCTGGAATTGTAGCTTAACATCTTTCTACACAGTGGGTAGTACACACAGTGTAGCGTATACTGTGCGCTACACTTGAAATGCTCCACCCTCTCTCAACTCTGCTTTCCCACTCTCTTGACTTGGCACAGTGTTAAAAAAGTTTGTGCCAAAATTCTGAGCATGTAGCCGAACTTTGGCGAACAAAATATCTTGTCTTTACGCGTTCAACTCTGCCTTCCTCATTTATCGGCATCGGTATCATCATCGGCACATATAAGCATGAAAAATAACGGATGTCGGCATCAGCCAATAATTCCTTTATCGTGCATCCCTATAATAAATCGGAATTGTTTCTGACCGTGAATAGGTCGTGTCCTTCTGAAAAAACATTCTTTACCTCCCCATTACTGCTGGCAAGTCTTGGTCTAGTGGTACATCTATTGTGAAGGTCTAGAAGCAGCAAGAATAAGTTTCAGTTCAAATAAGCATTTGTATGTGTAAAACAAAGTCAAATTATTTCAAGCACAAAAACATACCTCTTTCGGGTAATCCTTTGGAAAACTCACCATGACGTCCATACATTTCAGGTCATAGGGCTGCAAAATAGGTCAAATTGATTTGGGGAAATTACTTTTAGAGAATCCAAGTAAAACTAAATCTGTACAAAGCATCAAAAAAGTTCTGCCTCAGTTTTTAATACATGTAGTGAAGTTTTTTTTATGAAAGGACCTCAATCCCAGGCGTAGTTCATATAGGCCTTAATGTCAGGAGCGCAACGGATAAAAATGGTTAATACATCAAATTTAAACTACAGAAAAGTCTTGGGACTTAAAAGAAATGTTCTCTGCCCAAATTAAAAATGCTGAAAGCTTCTACAAATGACACAAAAATTCTTTTAAAAAAAGCAAGTCACTAGAGTACTCTTGCACTGTTAACTCAGCCAACTAGACAACATATCTTACCCAGTCTGGATCCGTAGCTTCCACAGTAACCCGGTAATATGTGAACTGGCCATCCTCTCTCTCCTGCACGATGAGCTTGTCTTTAGGGAACCTCTTCATTAGCTGGGAGATCTCGGTGGCCCTGAGTTTTTTGGTCATCTCGTCATTTAAATCAGCCAGTTTCACCTGTTCCTGGACTGTAGGTGGGCGGCTGACCGGTGCCTTGGCCCTAGCATTGCTCCTTTCCACATTTCTAGCAGGCTGGATGACATCCAATTGAGGAAACTGCTGCGGATGGAAAAAGCGGCAACGGTCCTCCATCATGCAGAACCCTGACATAAAATAGCGACAGGGCCGTGTGGCTCGCTGCTGCTGGGCTGAAGGTGGCCTTGCATTTGAAGGGAGTTTGTGCTCATTCTTCTCTGAACTGCTGCATGTGTCTGAATGCTGATGTGCCTCAATGTTGACAGTAGAGGGAGCATTGCCATTACTGTCCTTATCTATATGCTCTGGATCAATGTCAGGCCTCTTGTCATGATCTTTCACAGCCTCTGAAGGGGCAGCTTTCTGGTGAAGGAAGCGGCACTTCTTCCCATAGTAGCAGCGTCGGCCCTGAGAGTAAAAACGGCACAGCTGTTGTGCAGAAGTGGCAGAATGCTGAGAAGCCTGACCGCTGCCTTCCTTTATCTCGTCTTCTTGGTCAGACTGCAAGTTAGAAGCAGAGTCTTCTCCATCGTCTATATCAGAGAGCTAAGAAAATCAAGGTAAACACCAAGGTTAAAGTTACATTTATGCCCTGCATAAAATGCACACACTATGTTAGACGGACCATTTATATACTGACCAAACACTTTATCATAAAACTATATAGCATTATACATCAGTTTTCAGTGTGCAGCTCTTTCTAGGCCTAACATTTACACTATTTGGCATGTGTTTTTATATAATAAATAGCTGTACTGTTGATCAAAGTAGCAGCCATGATTAAAAACTAATATATTTTTATGAGATTTGTCAATAACGAAATATAAGTATTGAGTATCGGTCTAGAAAATCTTATACGTTGGAATCTAATTTAAATGTGCTATTTAGGCTGAAAATCTTTGACCCTCTGGCAAGAAAGTAGGCAGTAAATCAAGTTTTCAAGGTATATTGTTATATTTTGAAAAATGATACAGAATGAGGCAATACCATTTGTATCAATACAGTTTGATAGTTTTCAGACCCTTTTTTCACTCTAACTTTGCGCAGGCACATGGTCTCTCACACACAACACAGCAGCAGATGGCAGTGTTTTCTGATTGCAGATTTTATGCACATTGAATGCAAAAAGTCAACTCAAGCACCATAATTGTAGGCTGAATACCGCATGTAACCTGTCTCTTTTTTACTTCTAGCTAAAAGTTTATATTTTATATTCTGCTTCTAGTTTAAAGTCTATATCTTATATTCTATTAATATATTGCTTATTCTATGTGCGTTATTATTCTTTGTACTGTTAAAACTGGAGCCATGTCGTCTAGTCTCTCTTTATATTTGTGCAGTATATACCAGAGATGACAATAACTTTTACTTTGACTTGGATTTTCAATTCAGGATTTGAAAGTCCAGGTAAAATGGTTTCCCGCTGCCAAAACAAACCAACAGTACTTTTTACCGGCTTTAACACACTGATCTATCTATAGGTTTCATCTGTCTCAAATAAACCACTTCTATTGCTAATGAACAGGGGAACAAAATTAGTCCACAGGTCACCCAAAATGGTTGCCTCCTGATATTACACATGAACAGTAAGTCTTGAAAATCTTAAAAACTATTCTCTAGCACATTATTCCTATTACTAATATCAGTGGTGGAGGAAGTACTGAAGTTCAGTACATAAGTAAAAGTACAAATATCCTGCAAAATATGTACTCAAGTAAAAGTAGAAGTGCTACATCTACAATCTTACTTAAGTGAAAGTACTAAGTACTTACTTTTAAACTTACTTAAACTAGTATTTTTTTAAGTAAAAGTATTCCCGCAATGGGTTGTCTCAACGTCTGGGCTGTGCCATTTTGTAAAGGAATGTAGATATACTGACTTATGCCTCTACCGATGTCATTGCTCATGTGTGTGTATTGGAAAGTTTGGTGTGCTTATTGTGCGTGCACTCTGCAATACTGTGAATGTCTGTTGAATGACTGTTGAATGTCCCGTCTTCTTGAAATCAAGCCACTCTACCTGCTCGTGCTGCTACTAGACGCGCGCTCTGCCATCATTGGCGCTAATAAAGCCCCCAGATTGGTTGGCAATGGCAAACAACGCCAGAACGCAATCAGTAGGCTAACTATTTTTTCATGCAAGGAAATTGTGTTCATAAAGTGTAACGATTAATGGCATAAATTGTAGAAATGTAGTAGAGTAGAAAGTACAGATAATTGCTGCAAAATGTAACAGAGTAAAATAAAAAGTATGCATTATTATTTTTATTTAAGTAAAGTACAGATACGTAAAAATTTACTTAAGTACTGTAACGAAGTACAAATACTTTGTTACATTCCACCACTGACTAATATACAGGGGAAAGTCCAGGCAAAATGGGTGCCCCTACTATAACACTTTTAATTACCAGATTAAGTATACTGATTTGTCTATAGGTCTATGTGATATTGACATTACTCAACATTTATCCCTAATTCTAAAACACTGTAATATCGATACCAATAAAGAGATATTACAATTCAAACAAAGACATAATAACGTTTTGATAAACATTGATATTTTATTTATTGTACATTAGACCACAGCAGACCAATGACCTGTATTAAAGAGAAAGTCTGATGGGATGCATTGAGATATTGTATCAAATTGAATCAAACTGTTGCCCTGATAATCACAATTAAATTAAATTGTGAGACCAGTGAAGGTTCACACCTCTAACAATGAGTATTAAAACTATGTAGATATTAAAATGGCAGCCTTGTGGTTGCCTAAATCACTGCTGAACAATTTAATACCATTACTAATACCATTACTGCTTTTCCTTGCCACTGTCGCTACAGGCTTGCTTGTTGGGGGATTGGGCCAGTTATATGTAAAGCGCTTTGTGACAATGTCTGTTGTAAACAGCGTTATATAAATAAAATTGAATTGAATTGAATTAAACTCTGAACTGCAGACTTAACAAGTAGTTTGGAAACCTGAACTGAAAATCAGGAAACACTGCTATCTAGCAGTTGTGTATAATTTCAACCTCTTGAATGCCTGTATCAGGTGGGAAACAATTGTTAGAACTGCTGAATAAAACTTGGTTTAAAAAGGACTGGTTGGGGTTTAAAGCATCAAATCAGCAGTAAAATCCCAAATACCCAAAAAGCTTCTCGTACTGGCACAACCATGCAGTGTTCAGACAGAATCGTCTTCAGCCATGAGCAATGATTCGAGATTCTTTTTCCGTAGTGTGATTTATTGAAATTTTAAAAAGTCAGAGTGCGAATTACCCCTTCATAATTGGGGGGTACTGCCTTCTTGACAGAACCAACCCCAAACTGCTATTTTTGCCTCTCTGGGGGGGTCTGGGTCTTGATCGAGGGTACAGTACCCCCCAGTACCCCCCGTAATTCGAACCATGTAAAAGGTAATACGTGAGCTTAGCTTATCGCTAAAGGTACACAGAAAAGTAGCATAAGTAGCAGATGTCGTGCTGACAAGAAAAATATGTTCATGCAGGAAAAGAGAATCATATATATCATATAACGAGTTTGACGTTACAGTTCCATGCTTTGCTCATCGGCTTCCTACAGCCATAGGTGAGTGCTGCGTTTAATGAAGTGATTGGATAATCTGTTGTTATGGTCTGTTTTAATCAGTCTTTTATTGTTAAAAACAGAGGTGGACAGTAACTAAGTACATTTACTTTAGTACTGTACTTAAGTATAGTTTTTGAGTATCTGTATTTCACTTGAGTAGTGTTTTATTTGGAAACTTATGACTTTCACTTCACTATATTTCAAAGACAAATACTGTACTTTTTACTTCACTACATTTCTATCAAAGTTCTTGTTACACGTGACTTTCAAATCTGTGGATAAAGTGGATGTTATTCCCCCTTTTCTAAAACGTGATTGGTTGTTTGGCAGGTGACAGTCTATCATTAATCAGTAGAGTTACATCACGCCTGTAGACTGGAACTATAAAACCAAGTTGACACAGTTCTGCTGTTTTTGTCTTGATTAGCATTGTTGCTGTTGGAAAGTCATGAAGCTAGAGGTGTACAGCTGGGTTTTAAGCAGGTCGGAATGTTGATTTTATGTTGTGAGCTGCATTTACAGCTATCACACTGTCCTCCTGATTAACATACACATATGTACATGTGCACACACTGCCAGAGCTGTGTCAGAACATCACCATGCTGTTTTGTTGGGGTGTGTGATCTTATAATTAATTTTAAAAATAAACTAACGACTGGTTTTCTTTGTCAGTTGGGGTTGTGTTTCATTCTGTAACATTCTACCAGTTCCTTATTCTACAGCTTCTACAAGTTAGTCAGAGGCATAGATATTGTAAGTGTTGTGGCAATAATGCAACAATGCTGTGAAAGAAGATGTATTTTTAATACTTAAGTATTTTTTAAAACAAGTACTTCAGTACTTTAACTTAAGTAAAAATTTGACTGTACAACTTTAACTTGTATCGGGGTAACATTTGACTAGTGGTATCTGTACTTTGCCCACCTCTGGTTAAAAAACAGCCCTAGTTACTGTTTAGATATGCATGAACTACATCAGCTTTTTGTGATAACATCTCTGCTGATCTCAAGCTACAATAGTGTAGAATGTTTTTGCATTCAGTTACTACTTATTAAGTTTCCAAATTTTAATTAAGAAAGTGATAGCTACAGAACTGACATAAATGAAAGAATAAGAAAAATACAGTGCGGAATATTTTAGTAAAGCATTTCTAGATTCCACACTGCGTTTAAGACAAACTCATACCATTTACTGTGTGTGTAAAGACACATGAAACATATGTAATAATTGGAAAATAAAAATAATCTTGTAACAGATATTCACAGTCACTGCAGTCTATTTGCTTTTAGCGTATATGATGACCTTCACGTTGTAAATATGGGGAAAAGCCCCTAATTCAGCTTTGATTTATTAAAAAAATTGTTCCCATTTTATGTATTTATTTCCATAATCAATCTTTTTTCTCAGACACCCATCACGATGAAAAGATCATGGTTCATTGAATCACGGGTTGTGTCTTGTGGCCATGTTACTCAACGTTACCTATTTTTTAGCAACTAAAATTCTATTCTACATTCAGTAAAATTCTACTCAATATTTAACAAATGAAAAACAAGCACTGTTACAAACACGTTTTCAGATTTCTGGATACAATCCTCTGAAAAGTTTTGATAACAAACCAATCATATAGACGTTTATAAAACGTTATATAAACACATGACCATCACGTCATTGTTAAATAACAAATGACCGATGTAAAATGCAAATAATAACTAGTTTAAAATTAAATGGTACACTATTAGTAAAGCCTACTCTAACTGCGGTAATAGTATATAAAATGAGTGTCCCACAGATCGACGTAAATGAACATCTGTCACTTTTAACACGCTTTCTACTGTTTTTTGCGTTATGATTCGCATCTGGACACTTTACAACATCTAAAAACACTCAAAAACACTAACCTGCTTTCCGCTCGCAGCTGGTGGCTCCATAAATTGTCTAGTTAATCGCTTTGCAGATTAAGCAACTACTAAATCTAACTGAAAAACAAATATCCCGATAACTGATATGGGCAGTTATAGGTTAACCAGTCGTTCTATGGCTCCTCTTCTTCGCTGGACATCGATGATAGGCAGAAACTCACATGGTAACATTTGCTGCTGACCCCTGCTGGTGAAATATTTTACGTCATTCTTTACACATCTCAAACGTGGCCATTTAAGCCAGCATGAAATAAAAATGTCTTCGCTGTCTGAATAAGTAGTACTCGTACCAATCTATATTTCGATCACGCCAAATTAAGCCACTAGACATATTTACCTCCTTTGCCGACTGTGAGCCGCGTTCAGCAAGCAAACGTACTTGAAACGGTGCGTAACGATTTTTAAGACAGTTGGCTTGCAGTGTGGTACAAACTGCAATTTACGCCGGCGCTCCGTCTCTGTCGGAATCGAGGACATACTATTTCGGCACGTCTGCTGAAATTGTTTGATGTATATATTTTTTTTGCTTTAAATATTGTGACGGTTGCCTAGCAGGTGCGCTATTACCAGGGTTTGTGGCCGACACCTGTCTTATCGATGCGCACGGATGAGTGATTTTATGTACGGAGCATGCATTAAAGGGAAAAAATATTTTTGTGTCTTTGGAAGAATGTGACGCAGTGCAGACATTTACATTAGGAATTCCAAACTTGTTTTTGGCTTATATTTTAAAGTCTTGACTAATTCATGACGTAAAGAGGGAACTGAATGAATATTTTAGAGGGATGGCATTAAATATCCTTCCATTCTAAAGCATGCGAACCTCTTCGGATTGGGGAAGCTGTAGCTATCTCAGAGCCCAACCGTTGAACATTTAAGCTATTGTATGCTGCAATTAGTGGATACCTACTTAAAATGACCCTAATTGGTGAGATGACATGGGGGAGCTATGGAGCGGACTCTGTTCTGCAGCCTCTTTGGGACTATCTACGCCTGCATCACTCTGATGTTTTGAGGTCACCTCTGTTCCCTGTAATTCTTTCGGTTTCGTCTTACTTCCTTCTTTGTCTGCCTTATGTCCTTTTTGACATCATGGGAGAAAGCTGGCCAGCTGTTCACAGGTACAAGATACAGCCAAGCAAGATGCCCACCCCATCGATGCTCCTCCGTTGCTCTGGTATTACCCTCCGTAACCACGTCTTCCTGGTATTCCCGGCAGCTGTTGCTCAATGGGCATGGAGGCCTCCCATCCCATTGCCAGAAGAAGCACCGACATTGTTGGAGCTCACAGGCGGCGTGGCTGCCAACCTCCTGCTCTTTGACCTGCAATACTTCATTTGGCACCTGCTGCATCACAAAGTCCGCTGGCTGTATGTCTCCTTTCATGCCATCCACCATGATTACTCAGCACCCTTTGCCCTGGCCACACAGTGCCTTGGGGGCTGGGAGTTGGTCACTGTTGGTTTTTGGACAACCCTCAACCCTGTGTTGCTGCAATGCCATCTGCTCACCACTTGGGTCTTTATGGTGACACATGTGTATGTGTCTGTGGAAGATCACTGTGGGTATGATTTTCCATGGTCTACTTCTCGCCTAATTCCATTTGGCATATACGGCGGGCCAAGCAAACATGATGTACATCACCAGAAGCCTAATACTAACTTTGCTCCACATTTTAGTCACTGGGATAAATTATTTGGCACACATGCTGATTTCAGTTTTGTTAAATCTCATTGAGTGAAAATGCAGAGTTCTTTAATTCTTCAAGATTTCTTCATTTACTTGCACTATATTTAATGTTAAATCTGCTTGTTGTCAGTGGAGAAGACATCTAAGTAGAAATTTCATTATGCATGTATACTCTTTGCACTTGTGACAATAAAACTTTGCCTCCAGAAAATACTAGCTTTTAAAGTAAATTTTGCACAGTTATTATCAGTTGATGAGACAGTACAGCTTACTAAATGTCTTGTAAGTAAGAAATCTTATATACTTACGACAAATTATTGTGGTTAAGAGTCATCTGTCCGATTTTCTCTAATAGAAGCACATCCGGAAGACAGCCTGGAAGACTGTATAACCTATTTTCTTAGGCTCCAAATTTTGGGAGGCATAAGGGTATCATTTTTATCCATTTGGTGTGTATCATTAATATTTAATGTATGCTAAATGTATTTATCGATAGTGGACTATTGTCAAAATGTCTTTGAATGTAGTAGAAGCATACTCCGTTTCTTAATATAAATACAGATGAGATTCAAATATAGTTTTGGTGTTTTATGAATGCCGCAATACTTTACTGTAACCTTACCACTGAAAATACTGAATAAATAAAATGTTTCCTGGTTTAAAGAAAACAATGTGTTCTTCCTTGTTGTAGACCTTGGTTTATTTGGTAGCGGTTGTTATACGCATGACCTTTGTTTGCTAATCTAACATTAGTGATTAGTAAGATTGCAACCTTCTAAATTCCCAGTTGTGTCTTGCAATTCCCGGGATGTTTTTATATTACCAGTAAAAACGTAGTGAGCTCACCGAACCACGTGACTTGGTTCGCCGTAGCTGCGTCAGGACGGAGAGCGCCTGGATTGGAGACGCGGGGCATGGATGCCAGCCATTTTACAGCTCATAGCGCTTAGATTTTTGCTTACACTTCTATTAACAGAATTCGACAATGGGTCAGTGTGGCGTAACCTCCTCCAAGACTGTCCTGGTCTTCCTTAACCTTATTTTCTGGGTGAGCTATACCGATCTCCAAATTTTGAGTGCGTCAGCTCGCTTCTCTCGTGCTATTTAGCTTAGCTACGCGTGATTCTGTGCACAACACTTTCCCCAGTTAGCTTTGGTTGGCTAATCTATAATGGTAACGTTAGCGACGAAAATGCACCGGAAGCTAACGATAGATGATAAATAAGACGGCTAACTTTTTTTCATAAACTGAAAGTACCTTTAAGTAACGGTATTTTTTTTTTAGCAATATTATGTTGAATAATCTTTTGAACGATCGAGTGCTAAAACTTTGCTAGCAGGCTAGGCAGCTAGTGTTGACGCGATTCCGAATTTTCGGCTGTTCTTTGTTTACTTCAAGACTAGCGCGTAAGCGTCTGTTTAGGAAACTGATGATGATAGTAATAACATGCAGTTAGTTAAGGTGATGCGGTAAATTACTGTTTTTTTAATCTTACAGCTATGCAGATTTATAATTATTTATCTGTTAGTGCGTTTTCTTTGCTTAAGAAGATTTGTTGTTATTCGTGAGATAAAGCAAACGGAAAGGAACCCCGTTTGCATGAACACAAGTTACAATCCAGTAGTTTGGGTTCGTTTGCCTGATAGATGATATTATTATGCTACACTTGATCTGACAATTTTAAGACCTTTGAGTTATTCAGAGTTGAATTGTTGAGAACGATAACAAACCATAGACTGTTTTTTTATTCGATCTCCTTAGGTTGGGTGTTATTGATCACGTTAGCAACGTTGATTACTGTTTACACTTACAGAGATTCAAATCCTGTCCCAAAAGTACGAATATAAGTGTTACCATTGGTTTGTAGGACATGACATGACCTGTCCAGATTACCCAGTTACTCGAACAGTGTTTTTTTAAAGGATGCTTTAAGATTTTTGCTGCAGTGTGATACTGCACTGAGGTAATGCTAAATAATGCTAGAATTCTTGTTCATTGATGTTATTTGACTTTTGAAATCATGCACTTTTTCCTCCCACAGGCTGCTGCAGGCATTCTGTGCTACATAGGCGCCTATGTGTTCATCACATATGATGATTATGACCACTTCTTTGAGGATGTGTACACTTTGATCCCTGCTATTGTTATCATTGCTGTTGGCGGTCTCCTCTTCATCATTGGTTTGATTGGATGCTGTGCCACTATCCGGGAAAGCCAGTGCGGTTTGGCCACGGTGAGTAAACCCTTGGACCGTTTCTCATGCACTTTCTCAGTCGTCTGGACCTTTTACCTGGACTAAAAACTTGTTGTTTGAACTTGTTTTCTGACATTCTCCATCGCAGTTTGCCATCATCCTTATGCTGGTGTTTGTGACTGAGGTGGTTGTGGTGGTGCTTGGCTACATCTACAGAGCAAAGGTTAGTTTGGTCTAAAGGCAGGCCAATATTTTCTGAAGGTGGAGTGAAATTAGTCATCTGTGACCTTAATACCACAGTAAACAACATTCTTGTCACAGTTGAATTTTAAAAAATCCTATCTAATGTTACTAATGAACTAACAAATTCTTAGGTGGAAGAAGAGGTCAATCATTCGATTCAGAAGGTGTACAACAAATACAACGGCACCAACACAGATGCGCCCAGCCGTGCTATTGACTATGTGCAAAGACAGGTGAAAATCGTTGGTGATATGTTTATTTAATTGAACAGTTAATGCATTTTACTTAAATAGTTTAATAGTTTTTTTGCCTGTCCCAGTCTATAATCTAAATATAAGATCATAACAATCGATTCTTTCATTTCCTGTCATGACCATTTTTCCTGCATTGTCTTAAAGCTCCACTGCTGTGGAATTGCTAACTACTCTGACTGGAGGAGCACCCGCTGGTTTAATGAGTCTCATAACAATAGTGTTCCTCTAAGCTGCTGCAAACCCAACATAAGCAACTGTACGGGCTCCCTCTCCCGCCCTGGAGATCTCTATCCTGAGGTAAGGCTGCATGTGTGAGAACAGAGTTGATGTGAGAACTGTCCTTCAAATCTAACGCATTACTTTGAATTCTTCAGGGATGCGAAGCACTGGTTGTGAAGAAGTTGAAGGAGATCATGATGTATGTGATCTGGGCTGCTCTGACATTTGCTGCAATTCAGGTATGTTCTCACTCTGTCAGATATTTGCTCAGAAATGTCCAGTGGTCTAAAGTTGCTTTTTCCACTGATAGTTGTCGCACACATTCCCAAGCTTTTTACAAATGTAAGGTTATTTCTGAAGCCTAGTTCATACCTTAAAGCTGCATAAAGGGTTGGTAATAATAATTATTCCTTTAAAAGGGGCCATGGGCTTAGGCTGCAATAAACAGGTTTTATTTCCGTGTGGGTTGCAAAAAAGTGCTAAACAGTTTAAATTAAATTCATTCATTATGTTTCTCTTGAAAATGTCTTGCGCTTAAAGATGATTTCCCCTTTCAAAGTATAACACTATTTTCATGTTGTACTGGAAAATGACCATAGTATGATATTTGCAGTTACTGTTGTTTTCGGTGGAAAAGTGCTTTGTAGCATTTTTATTTTTGCTCTATCTAGGATTTCCGGAAGCTTTTACCTAAAAACCTTTCCTCGTTTATGCTTATCAGACATTGTGATGAAAGTGATGTGATGTTTTTTGTGTTTTTAAATTTTCCTGTCTGTTTTAAATTTTCCTGTCAGTCTTCTACAGTACAATGAACTCTAAACATAGATTCCCCATCTTGTTTTCATAGATGCTTGGGATGCTGTGTGCCTGTGTTGTTTTATGTCGCAGAGGCCGGGATCCTGCTTATGAGCTTCTGGTAACTGGAGGGACATATGCCTAAAGAGGAACTTCTAATAAATACATGCACAGATATAAATATTCATGTTTGCAGTAAGTGTGCAAACACACACACACACAGGACTCAATGTTCTGTCAGTGTGTGATGATGAGTGAAGTGATGTTAGTGTATTTTATTTATTCACTTGCTTCTGTAAAAACGGTTTTATTTTAGAGTTTCTCCAAATGCTAGCAGCCAAATTAAAAAGCAGCAGTCACATTTTCTTTTTTAAAAACTGCTCATTTATTCTTCTTAATTATGTAGTCTCTGTATGATTGAGCATTTTTGCTCTTGTTAAATATGAACATCAAATGTGGAATTTATGCTTTCCTCATGTTAGTTTGCACTGTGTGTACTATGGAATATTTTATTGTCAAGTATCATTAAGCTTGTAAATAATCAGGAAATTCTTTTTGTGTGTAAGAGGATTGCCCTGTGTTAATGCCTGCTGTTTCACTCATCACTGGAACACTGGAAGCCTGAAACAAACCTTCTGAATTAGCAATGTGGATCAACTGTCTGAAATGTTTATAAAGTGTAAATATAACCCATCACTAGCCATAAACTGATCAAATATAATCATCAGTGGAATAATATTCCTGCACTACTTACTGATTTATTACTGTTTTTCTTCCCCTGCTCATAGTGTGAAGCTTAGTTTTCTGGTGAGTTAAATATGTAGCAATATAGAACAGTGTTAACATTTGAAAAGATTGTAAATAGAATGAGGGCAAAACAACTAACAATTAAACAAAATTTTGACAAAGGCTGAGTCTGGTTTCATAAACTTCTGTCTTTCTGTTGTAATGTTTGGTCTAATACTGTTATGCATTTCTAACATGAAGAAATATGCAGAACATGGCTAACAAATACAACTACTTTTCAACATGTTTTCAAGAAAAATATTGACTGTTGGACCCACACATTCAACACTACAGGCATCTATATTAAATAAACATAAAGGTAGTCCTGTGCAGTGTTGGGCAAGTTACTTCCAAAATGTAATACATTACAGATTACTAATTATTATTTCAAAATAATTTATTACAATATTACTGTTTCCGACCTGCATTACCAAAATAACTGTGGAAGTAGGACTTTGCATTCTAAAATGGTAAAATTCTCATTTTACATCCAGTGGAGGGCAATGTAGTGCAGCATAATGACTAGGCTAGTGGTGTGCGATACTGCTAAATTTGGTATTGATCCCATACCAAAAAAATACAGGGCCAATATCACCCATGCCAATACTTTTTACTTACAGAAGCAGCTTATCCTATGTAGGTGACAGCAATGCATCATGAATATGTTAAATCTGAATACATTTTCATAGCCACCAAATGATTTTGTGAATTCTGCACTCCACGTTAATTAGTTCCTTACGTGCATGTTTTTAGTTGAAGAAAAAAATCCTTTTACTACTGTAATGAACTAAATTTACAAATGTGAAATCAAATTTACAAATGTTTTAAAACTAAAATTGCTCTTTTCAATTTATTCATTATTTAGAAACAATAAGAAAAACATTTCTCCCTTTGATTACACTTATCTGTTTTTGTTAATAAAGTTATAAATACTTTAACATGCTTCAATGTGCTGAATATTATGAGGGTCAGAATATGGTCTTTAGGTAGGATAATCAGTCTGCTGAAAATACAACTATTATGAACAATTTTATTAAATACTGCTGAAGATGCACCATGATACTACTTTTGATATTTCCTCTCTGACAAGACATCTATTTCTGTGCCAGGGCTCTTGGACTGTCTGAAAGATTGCCCTCCTCCTCCTCACTTAATTTCTTTTGCATATTTTGAGGTTTCATGTGGTTATTTTTATTATTTGCTATTGTTTACACAGTAAATAAACATTCTTACATATATCACAGTTTTCATGTACGGCTGTGAAATAAAATGTCCCCACACGATGCTTCTCTTTTTCTCTTCCACGTTGCCATGCCACTCTCACTCAGCCACTGTCTACTCACACTCACGCCACTGAGTCATATTGGTATCGATACTAATATTTGGATTTTGATTTGCCCACTCCTACTGTAGGCATACTGTCTTACAGCAAAAAGGTAATACATTACTGAATCTGTCTTACTTTTGTAATACTTTACTTAAAAAATTGGTCCTCTGTGTATAAAAGCATACATTTTTCATTAGTGAAAATATACCTGACAGTATATGCAGAGTAAAAATGGTATAAGCGACTTTATTGACAATGTGACATATATACTGTGGATATGATCATAAAACATTCCATGTGCACACAAATGCTTTTACATTCACTGTAAGAAAATACATTGATATATCTATACAACTATAAATAATATGTAGGTTTGCTTATCAGCTAGTACACCATTATCCCTGCAGTGCAACCCCCTCAAAAACTGTAGTGTGGGGTATCTTCAAAAATGTTGCTGTAGCTACTAAATTATTGAAATGAAAATAAACCATGTCTTTTACTACTTATTCTGCCCTTATAATATTAAATATATAGTTATGTTACTACATACTAATAGCCAGCTTAGTCTGACACAACTTGCCTAGAATCTAGATTGCTTCACCCTTTTCTTTAATGTACATTAATTGCGACATATTAAAGATTTTTTTTCCCAAAAACACAAAGACAATAATCTTCATACAAATAAAAGGGAGATGTTTAAGATTCCCATGTTTAATATTCACTAATTCACTAATATTCAAAGCACAATCCGGACACAATAAATACATTCTCCTGTGCCATCTTATTACAAAAACCCTTGTTGTTGAAATGCAGTTTAAGTATCCCTGTTGCACACTTTACCAACAAGTATAAAATCTCCAAAAATATACAGTGTATACATATACAGTGTTACCAATACAACACCCACGCCTATGATAACTGACACTGGAAAATATTTCATTCATTCATTATCCGAACCACTTAATCTCAACTGGGGTCCCGGTGGGGACCGGAGCCTATCCTGGGAATTTACGGGCGCAAGGCGGGGAACAACCCTGGGCAGGTGCCAACACAGCGCAGGGCACACACACTCACACAATCACACACATTCACACCTTACGTGGCCAATTTAGAGTTGCCAATTAACCTATATTGCATGCCTTCGGACTGTGGGAGGAAACCGTAGCACCTGGAGAAAACCAATGCAAACACGGGGAGAGCATGCAAACTCCACACAGAAAAGTTCGAACCCAGGACCTTCTCGCTGTGAGGCAGCAGCGCCGTTGAAAATGTCAGGTCAGCATAGTTTCAGTGGTCAGAAACTGACCAGTGGGGAGGAAGGTGTCTGGTATAGAAACAAATGAGTTAAACTACAGTAAAGTGCCACTTTAAGGTAGATAGGCCTTAATTATGCAGTCGGTGAGCACAGGTTTCATACAGTAGCCAGTGGGTGCATATAAACAGAGTCAGAACAAAGAGGAACATGAACTTTGGCATGAATTTGTTTCATATCTTGGTCAGGTATGAGCCTGGCACCAAGCCATTCTGACCATCCCTTTCTACAGTCCACCAGCCATCTTCTCCCTGCTCCACAACCAACAAAACCTCTCCCACTGAGATGGATATTTCATCATCACCCTGCAGAGAGACACAACTCACTTACTTCTGTTCTTAATCATCTTTAAAAGTGCAGAGTAACATATTGTAATAACTCTGATTCTTTACTGTTTACTAGACTAATTAAAAGGCCTTTAAAAGCAATCTGTGGCCTTTTTGTATATTAATTCATTAATAATATTTAGGAGCAGTGTGAAAATGTATACTTTGTATAACTGTATTCATGTAGCGTGGCACAATGTTCAAAACATTGTCATACGTTCATACATTTTATGTGTTCCATCAAATTGTCATAAATCAAGCTTTCTTCTTAAAGTTATTTCATAACTATCACCAGGACAAACTAAGGAGCAAATACAAGCCCACCAAGAAAAAAAAATATGTCTGGACACTCATGTAATACTGATTTATATGCAAACCAAGCATTGTAAGCAAGATTATTGAATGAATGTTACATTTAAAGTGCAATTCTAGATACCCATTTTATTTACAGCGACAAAGGGGAGTCACCTCAACCACCATTAATATGTATGATATAGAATTGTTCATATTGAAACTGTTACTAACCTCAAGCACATTCAGTGTAAAAGTCAATTTCCACTTTTGTAGGTTAATACTGCATCCAAATTGTTTCTCTTTCTACGTCTATTTCTAGTTGTAGTTTAAAGCTTATATTTAATACCCCATTTCTAGTTTAAAATAGATATTTTGTATTCTATTTATATATTGTTTATTCTATGTGCATTATTTGCTCTTTGTTCCCTGTTTCTTGTTGCACTGTGAAAACTGGAGCCACATCGTCTTGTCTCTCTGTATATCTGTACAGTATATAGCAGAAATGACAATAAAGTTTACTTTGACTTTGACTAAAGTTTGAAGATTATAAGTATTTCTTATTTAAAAGGGACGTGATTCTAGCTAGAACATTTGATTTTTCAAAAGATACATGAGCAACTAAAATGTTTCCAGAGAGAGGAACTTTATTTTTACATCTCATCTGAAAGATAAACTGTATTTTAGTTTCGTTAGTAGATTTTGGTGTAACGCCAGGACTTACCTGAGCAGTATAGTCATACAGAGCCTTATACTTCTCTAACTGCTGGTTATTTGGAACTGCATTGGGAAACCCGGGAATAGAGGCATATACACCATCTGAATTGTCTGTCAAGAATCAAACACAAAAACACAACGTCAGCTGGAAAATAAAAGTCAGAAACAAACATTTGAGTTTTTTCTAGAGCTTTAGTCCTCTCCATTGAGTTTGAAACTATTTTTTATTCAGATACCATTCTTAATTGTGTATATTCAGTCTGGAGCTTCAATATTAAATCAAAGTTGATATATTTTTCCTATATGACTGACACAGATGTAATATTTACCTAATGTATTACAACTAATAGATTAAGTGTGGTATAGATTTTACACTACAGAGATTCTCTAGATGGCCTAGACGATGGCCTGTAGCAATGTAAAAACATTTACAACATCATCACGTACATGTTAACATTGCTGATGCCAAAGGAAAAATGTATTGTTAGGTTTCACTTGTTTTTTTCCACGTTTTTGATCAACTGTTTGGTTTAACAAAGCTAAAAAAAACTACCTAAGCTAACATACCAGAGGGAGTTTTTGTCTGAGAACTGTCAGTGGTGTTCTTCGTCCCACCACAACTGCTGCCTTGCAAGAGATTAGAAAACCTGAAAAACAACCAGTACACACAGTTCTATAATGTTTGTCATGATTCACACTTGATTTTAGAATGTTTATCATGATTCACAATTAAATTATTTTAGACACACACATCTGAATTTGTAAGAAGAGCGTATACCTCTTCATTACTCCTCCCCCAAAGCGGGCTACTCCATTGCTGTCTCCTGAGGTATCTCGGTTATAGTAATTTTCATAAACAATGGGTGCTGGAGAATGAGGAGAATGTCTGAATTAGGGTTGCAACTTTTAGCAGACATGACAGACAACGTCAATTAGTGGAAAAAATTGTCTTATTTGTAAATGCAACGCACTACAGGACGTGCTGGTGGTAGTATTGCTTCCACTGTCTGCGTAATAACTGCATTCTGCGTAGAAGGTAGAAACTAATGGGAGCATGGGAGCATTTCACAGGGGTGGTAAGATGAAACGAGCTCAGTGCAGACACTGTAAAGCACCACAAGTGACATGGAGGGCAAAACAGATCTGACGGTTGGAAAAATTATGTATTTTTCCAAGATCTCACAAAACTTGAAGTAGTTCAAACATTCATGCGGGTGATTCTGGCAGCACAAAATAAAAAATAGCCGAGCTCATTTGGGATGTGATGTGTCCTCCCCCTGCTCACTTCCACTCGATTTATGCAGTAAGGCTATAAGAAAAGCCAGTGGAAATGAGCAGGAGGAGGACTGGACTGGTCAACAAACACAGATGCCCTGTATAGAAAGGGCCAAAGTCGCCTCCACTTGTTGAGGAGACTGAGGTCCTTTGGGGTGTGCAGAGTACTCCTACGGACTTTTTACGACACAGTAGTGGCCTCAGTAGTTCTCTACGCTGTTGTGTGCTGGGCTGGGAGCAGCTCGGACAGAGATAGAAAAAGACTTAACAAGCTCGTTAAGAGAGCTGGTTCTGTCCTGGGCTGCACGCTGGACACCATCGAGGAGGTGGCAGACAGAAGGATGCTAGTAAAACTGTCATCCATTATGGATAACCCCTCCCACCCCCTGCACCACACTGTGGATGCTCTGAGCAGCTCCTTCAGCACAAGACTGTTACACCCACAGTGCAAGAAGGAGCGCTTCTGTCGATCATTCCTCCCTACAGCTACAAGACTTTACAACTCATCACTGCAGTGACACACACGTTTGTGTACATTGCTTGTTTTGCTGTTGTGCAGTATTTAGACCATGTGCAATATTTCAGATTATGTGCAATATTTGATCATAATTTGATTATGATCATACGTAACACTCAACTCATTCCTTTCCCTGTTCATCCATATAACTAGCACTGTGTATATGTTTTTTCCTTATATTTTTACTTATATTTATACAGTTTAGAAATTGTTTTCTATTGTTTTTATTGTTTATATTGTTCTTATATTGTAATTTTTGTTGATCCTTTGGATCCTGTTAAACTGTCTTTTTTACTACTGCTGCTGTTTCTAAGGAATTTCCCCATTGTGGGATTAATAAAGTCAATCTTAAAGTCAATCTTAATCTTAGTTTGGGAAAGCCCCTCCAATGTAAGAATGCTTGAGGCTGAGGTAGAGTGAAATAACGGCCAGACATATGTCCGGGGAAAAGAGGACGCCTGGTCACCCTATAAATGAATAATGAAGGAGGATCTGCGTTCAAGAGAGCCCCTAAAATTCGAGCAACGAGGAAAAACACTAATGGAGATCAATGGGGCATACTTGTCATAAATACTCTGAACCTGGTGGTCAGGGGACCGGACACTAGACTGAAAAGCAAACACAGAAGAATAATGGACGAAGATTAGAGTATGGGTGTTGAAATGAATCACATAATTGATTAATCGCGGTGCAGACTTGGCAAACCATAATTTATTATATCTGGGTTTTCAACAGGTGATTCATTGCAGGTGGTCCGTGACATGCAATCCAGTTTCACTACTGAAATCACTTTTTAAATCTTTTATTTTTTCTAAACATTTCCTGATGATTTGAACATCTTTATGAATAATGAATTTAATGCAAGTATCTAAAAAATAATAGATATTACATACACACAGTGGACAGCCGCAGACTACTGCTTAGTCTGAGTGTTGGTCCCTGGGACAAAGGTAGTTGAAAAACGTACTCGGTTACTTACGTAACCTCGGTTCCCTGAGATATGGGAACGAGTACTGCGTCGTAAGACGCTATGGGGAAAACTCCTTTTTCCTCTTCGACTGAAGCCTTTTTTTCAATCACGCAGTGCAACTGCACGCTGATTGGTTTGTCAAAGTTAACTTGACGAGACCAATCAACTGACGGCGGTAACGAGTCGGCCAATGGCCGCGTCGCTTTACTGGGTGCCGTCATTTGCATGGGGCGGCGCCAACCGGCTCTATAAATGCAGCCGTTTCGCTGTCAAGTTCAGATTTTACTTACGAAGCATCTGAGACGTGCAGCACATGGCATGGCAAGGAACGCAGTACTCGATATTTCACTCGTACTGCGTCATAATACGCTATGGGGAACCAGTACAATCCCGCCGTGCCATGGTGGGGTGCGACTCAATATGACACCCAAGGGGGAAAAACCCCAGGGGAACGTCACAAAAATACACCAAGCACAGGGCAAGCCACGAAGGGGGGCACTGTGGCTTGGGTGTCGCCCCACAGGTGCCCGAACGGGCCCGATAACTAGGGACTCACACCAAACAGGTCGAGTAACCCATAAAACCATTCAGTCGGTCCACTGGACGGACTTATATAGACAAAACTCTGGACTGCAGAGCAGGGACATAATACCTGATATAAAACCTGATAAATGTGGACGGCGAGGACCAGCCGGCCGCCTCACAAATCTCCAAAATTGAAACCCCGCTTGACCATGCCCAGGAAGAGGCCATGCCTCTGGTGGAGTGGGCTCTAACTCCCAAGGGGCACTGCATCCCCAAGGAGGAATAAGCCAAAGTAATGGCCTCCACAATCCACTTAGAAAGTCTTTGCTTCGTAACCGGACGGCCCTTGGCGTGGTTACCGAAGCCGACAAAAAGCTGTTCTGAACTCCTGAATGAGGCAGAATGCGCTACGTAAACCCTCAGGGCCCTAACGGGGCAGAGCAGGTGCAAGTCCTGGTCGTCCACTGAGGTGGGCAGGGCAGAGAGACTTATGACCTGGGCTCTGAACGGAGTTGAGAGCACCTTAGGCACAGAACCCAGTCTTGGTTTCAGGACGACTCTGGAGTCATTTGGCCCGAATTCCAGGCAAGACGGGTTGACAGACAGTGCTTGCAAGTCACCCACTCGCTTGACAGACGCCAGTGCCAGGAGCAGGGAGGTCTTAAGCGAGAGCGCTTTCAAGCTCGAGGAGTGCAGAGGCACGGTGGATAAGTCCCACGAGGGGACCGTATGAGGGCGCGGGGGGTGCAACCGCCTGGCGCCTCTCAAAAATTGGATAACCGCGCTGTGCCTGCCGACCGAGCGCCCCGCAATAGGGGCATGAAAGGCCGCTATTGCTGAAGCATAAACCTTGATGGTTGAGGGAGAACGCTGCTTGTCCAGCAACTCCTGCAGGAACGACAAGACCACCGAGACCTCTGAGGAGACCGGATTGACGTCCCGATCCCAGCACCAAGCCTCAAAGAGAGCCCATTTCAGAGCGTAGAGCCGCCGCGTAGACGGGGCTCTAGCTTCAGTCATAGTGTTCAGGACGCGCTCTGGGAGGCCCAAAGGCGCCCATTGAGCGGCCAGACATGAAGGGCCCACAGCTCGGGCCGTGGATGCCACAGCAAGCCGTTCGCTTGAGAGAGGAGGTCCCGCCTCAAGGGAATCGGCCACGGGGCTGCCTCCAACAACTGGAACAGCTCCGACACCCACGGCTGGTTCCTCCAGAAGGGGGCTACCAGGAGAAGCCTGAGCTTGCGCTCCCAGACTCGTCTGAGTACCTGAGGTAACAGAGCGACCGGAGGGAACGCGTAAAGCGGAAGATCTGGCCACTCGTGGGCCAGAGCATCCGTGCTTCTCGTAAAGTAAAGTGGGCAGTGAGAATTGTCTTCGGAGGCGAAGAGGTCGACTCACGCCCTGCCGAAGGTGTCCCAAATCCTCTGAACCGCGAGGGGGTGGAGCATCCAGTTCTCTGACGAGACATTGCTCCTCGACAGCATGTCTGCCCCCTGGTTCAATTTGCCCGGCACGTGCGATGCCCTGAGCGAGCGCAGGTTGGCCTGGGCCCATATCAAAAGGCGTTTTGCAAGTGCAAAGAGGCGCCTCGAGACAATTCCGCCTTGGTGGTTCACATAGGACACCACAGAGCGGCTGTCCAAGCGCACCAGCACATGGTGCCCCTTCAGTTCTGGCAGGAAGGCTCGGCAGGCACGGCACACTGCGAGCATCTCGAGGCAGTTGATGTGCAGCCCCGCCTCCTCCCTGGACCAAAGGCTGGAGGCCGGTTTGCCTTCGCACAGCGCTCCCCAACCCCAACCTTCCTCCTGTGCGCCGCATCCAGACGCACCCCTTGGGCTAGCCAGTGAGGGTCCCTCCAACGGGTCAGGGTCTAGTTAAGCGGTGGCGCCCGTGGCGCCATGCTGCGAATGGAACCCTCTGCTTCAACCAAAACTGGATGGGTCGCATGTAAAGCAGACCCAGCCGAAGTACCGGCGAAGCTGCTGCCATAAGGCCCAGAATTCTCTGGAAGGCCTTGAGTGGGTGCGAGGAGCCCTCCACGAAGGAGGCTGCGCAGCTCCGAATGGACTCGGCTCGCTCCGCTGAGAGACTCGCGTTCATTCGCACAGAGTCGATCACTATCCCCAGGAACGAAATTTATTGGCTGGGTGATAGCCTGCTCTTGGCGAAATTGACCCTGAGCCCCAGACGCTCCAAGTGGCTGAGGAGAAGGGCCTGATGCGATATCAAAACCGCCTCTGACTGGGCCAGAATGAGCCAGTCGTCGAGGTAGTTGAGGACGCGGACCCCCATCTGTCTCAGCGCAGCGCTGAGATACTGAGAGCCTCGCAATGCGGGCAATCAGCGGAGGAGAGAGCGGCGTCTGCGTGGGATCTGCCGAGACAGAGCGCACACTCAAGATGGCCGTCGTCAGAGCGCAGCGGCTCCGAGCACGAAGTGCAGCGACGGCGTGGCATTTAAAAATGCCATTTAGCTCTTTTAGAAGAGAAAATAAGCTCTAAGCCGGAAGCGGCAGGGGAACGGCGAAAATAGCCAATTCCAGCTGCGAATGCTTTATCAACGGCGAAGGCGTTCAGTCGCAGAGTTCAGCGTTGAAAACAATCTCTCAAGGCTGAAGGAAGAAAAATCTGAACTTGACGGCGAAACGGCCACATTTATAGAGCCGGTTGGCGCCGCCCCATGTAAATGACGGCACCCGGTAAAGCGGCGCGGCCATTGGCCGACTCGTTACCGCCGTCAGTTGATTGGTCTCGTCAAGTTAACTTTGACAAACCAATCAGCGTGCAGTTGCACTGCGTGATTGAAAAAAAGGCTTCAGTAGAAGAGGAAAAAGGAGTTTTCCCCATAGCGTCTTACGACGCAGCACGAGTGAAATATCTCAGGGAACCCCAGGATTATATCATAATGACACTGATTGGTGATATGGCTGGATATGGCTGCCCGATCTGTGATCCATGCCCAATCTGCGTGCATTGTGAAGTAATGTAGAAAATTGATGGAATACAATGTGATGCATTGAGATATTGTTGACCTTAGTTGAGATCAGTGAAGGTTCACACCTCTAGTTTAGAGTGTAATTTATGAGAAGTATGCCCCCCGGCAGTAAACAGGAGTAAAGTTAGTGGTGACTTTGAAATTAGCCATGCATTCACAAATTAAAACATTACATAAACTGGGAAACATCACATTCACAAAATTGTGTATATTTGTCAAATGACTGCGTTCCACCTGTATAATAAATAATGAATATGAAGCATGTTCATTCATTCATTCACTGATTAACCAAACCGCTTAATCCCAACCAGGGTCACAGGGGGACTAGAGCCTATCCCGGGAATTTACAAGGGGCCAGGGTTGGGGACCAACCCTGGTTATGCACCAACACACTGCAGGGCACACACACTCACACCTTAGGGGTCGATTCAGAGTCGCCAATTAACATACAGTGCATGCTTTTGGACTGTGGGAGGACACTGGAGCACCCAGAGAAAACCCATGCAAACACAGGGAGAGCATGCAAGCTCCACACATAAAGTCCCTACAGCCGACCCGGGGCTCGAACCCAGGACCTTCTCGCTGTGAGGCAGCAGCGCTAACCATTGTGCCACCATGCCTCACGCATGTAAGAGCACAAGATGTGTCTATTAATTCATTCCCTTTGACCACATGCTGATATTTAGGATGCTCTAGTTTCCACCTGCATATAAAAGTAACACAAATACTTGTGAAAATATATTCCAAAGGAACAGAGTTTCATAGTGGGTTAGTTAAGTGAGCAGTCAAGTAAACATGTTAATTCACAATAGGAGCTGCATTTTCACAGTGTATCAGGTGTAGTAATTGTAGTAATACAGGAGTGTATGCAATTTCACAAATATGCACAAATTTGTGCTTCTACTGAAAGTGCATTAAATGCATGCAAGAAAAAAAATTAAGGTATCTTATCTAGTACATACTTTTTTGTGATTACGAGAAAAGAATAGATATTGTTTTATTATAATGCATTATAATATTACGAAACATCTGAGTAGGTTCATTGCTGATCTGAGTTTGTAAGAATACCGCAATGGCACTGACCACATGGAGTATTTCCCGTTCTTTTGAGCTCAATAAAACTGTTGATATCTTCAGTAATATCACACTTTTCCAGAGCTGTTCTCACTTCTTCGTAACACTGCAAAAACAAATTACATGAACAGTTACTTCATTTTAAAGTTTTGGTTTCGTTCTGACATACTAATTCATGACAAAGTTTAAATCTGTGTTTCCTGCTTGTGATTTATGGTTCTACATTTTAAAACCACATTGTATTATGTGCAGTTCATGAAAGGGATCTTTAGGGGTCCAAGCAAGAAGTGCTTATGGACCCCTCTTGTAATTGTTCTGTTTCTTCTTTTTTATCATTATTGTTCATTCATTCATTAACTGAACTGCTTAAATCCTATCGGAGTCACAGGGACCAAAGTCTATCCCAAGAACTACGGGTGCAAGGCGGGGACCAACCCTGGTCAGGTGCCAACACACCACAGGGCACACACACTATCATTCACACCTTACAATGTTCATTTAGAGTCACCAGTTAACCTATATTGCATGCTTTTGGAGAGAACCCACCCGGAGAAAACCTACGCTAACATGGGAGAGCATGCAAACTCCACACAGAAAGGCCCTATGGCCGACCCCAGGATTGAATCCAGGACCTTCTTGCTGTGAGGTGGCAGCGCAAACCACTGTGCCACCCCATTATTATTATTATTATTATTATTATTATTATTATTATTATTATTATTTCCTACAAAAGGGATTGTGCAGCTTGAATCACAAATCACAGACAGCTAAAATTGGCACTACAGCAAAGGAAAACACATTTTGACCTCTAGGGGGTACTAAAACGCTCCATATATTTATGCGATGTCATTACAGAACTTTTAAAATTACAGGCACTAAAACGCTACATAAATGTAGGTATGTCATAACAGATCTTTTATAATTATGGGCTCTAAATGCTACATACATGTGAAGTTATAACAGGGCTTTTATAATTTACATGAAATTATAGAAAACCACCCAATTCTTATATAAACACTGTTAGAGGTTAGTTTCTTTATAAACACAGCTTACTGAAGCTGTCATAGCAAGAAGAAGCTTCACTACCAAGTCACAAATTTCTGCTGACATCTTTAATTCTTGTTCTTATGCCATTTCAAAGTATTTTATACTTTCTACGTTCTAAGTCCTTATGTCTTGATACGATTAATGTAGTTATGTGGTTTTACCTTGGTTTTTACCTGTGGTTTTACACTTTATTGTTCTACACACATACACAGACACTGCTGATGGTCAGTGCTGTCCCTTTTGTGTTGCTTTTTGTGACTTGTACTTGGACCCCTTAAATCGCTGCTTGGAGCTATATTTCATATCAAGTTAAGCAAATAATCATATTTTGGATTGGTTTTACAGCTAAATCGTATTTGGTAATGTTATATCACTAAAAACAAAACACACCCAGTAAAGATAAGATCTAGTAACGTTCTAACCTCCACATACTGTACATGAATCTCTAGTGAAGTCCCTGATTGATTCAGCTATAAATGTACCAACCTCATCATCTTTGACACACTGCATTGAAAAGTGATTACAATGGATCCACATAGCATTTCTCAAGATGCTGATGCGATCTCCCTCCTGCTGTTGAAAGACCTGTAAAAATGAAACACAGTGCCATTTTGAGAGCATTGTGTCCCTGAGAATTAACTAAAAAGATTTTTATAAGACACATATATGGCTCAATAATTTTTCAAGTTTGTTATATAAGAGAAAACAAATGTGATATAGGGTGCTTTTAAGAAAAAGGGACGTAGAAAAGAATTAAAGCTAGAGGGAATGTGTGTCTTTTGATTGGGCTTTGTATATCATAATCTGTTTAAGAAAATAAATACAACAAATACATAAAATGTAAGAACTGGTCCACGCACAACAACTCTTTATTTCTTTACTCACCACAATCTATACCTGTATTCATATAAGATGCATCAGGTATTAAATGTCAGTAATGCTATGCATACCGTTCCCAAGCACTCACTTTGTTGTGGTGCACTGTGTGCTGTTCTATCGTGTGTTCACAATGACAAATAATCACTCACTTAAATTAAAAGCCTTGACATTATATTTCATTTTAATAGGGCCATTTCACCTTTCTGGTTGTTGGTTTCTGTTTCTCAGTTTATAAATGATTCATGAGTCATGTCCCTTAAGTTAGAGCAATTAATATATTCAGACAACAAATTGAAACGTCCCTGTTGGTGTGTTTTACCTTTCCATTCTCATATATTAGACTGCTGTGGTTTGTGGTTGACAGACAGATAAAAATATGTGATCTCTGTATTGCTGGTTGAAGTATAACTGATGTTGATCTGAATGTACTGTAAGACTTAAAGTACCTCGCAAATCGTCTCATGTGTACTCTCCCATTCTTGACGAATCTTGTCCAGTTGTTCAATGTTAAATACGTATTGTTTTTCTGAACAGAAATGTTACATGAGTGTATGAGTTGCTCTGTATTACAATTGAAATGTATTTTACATTGAGATTTCTGAAATTTATGTACTAACATATTACATTGACAGTATTTTTAGAATAATACCACTTTTTAATTTTTTTATTCCTACCTGCCTCTCCTGCAGCTTCCCTGCACTGCTTGGCCTTGCTATGCATCTGGATTGATACATATTCATTAAAAGAGCAATAATATGACTACAAAAGATCATTTAAACCAGACAGTGAAAAATGCTTTTTTTTAATCAGAAAGAAAATTGCTTGTCAAATCTCACTGTTTAAACACAATGACCATACAGCAGTTCATCTAAGCTTGCATTTGCAACAGCTATAAGGAGATTCTTTACACAGGATATGGCAGGACAGTCTTGTGACAACACTTTTCAGTGATGCATATTTATAGTTATTAGTGAGTTTCATGTGTTTCATCACAACTGTCTCTTGCAACTGTCGGATTCTTGTAGATGTGTTTTAGAACACAACATAAAACAGGGTAAGTATGAAGGTGAACATTTTACCTTTTCAACTTGTTTAGGTGTAGTAGTTGACACATTGTTGAGCTTTTCTGCAGTTTGTTCAGCCTCGTCTGCTTCTTTACACCTCTGTTCATATGATCTTTTAGACTGTGAAAAATAGTGAAGGTATGGTACCAATAAAGAGACGTATGGTTTTGCAATGCAGGAGCAACAAGTTTACAGAAAATGACTTATTTGGCCATTACGTTTCTTAAATTCTTTTAAGAATCACATTTCAGGACAGCTGCATTTGAAGAATTTTCAAATATATGAAGACTGCACAAAACAAAAGACAGTGTTTTGTGACTATGAATACATGTGAGCTTTGGAAATAAAATATATAATTAAGCAGTGTGACATGAGTGAGCCCGTGTGGTTGCAATGACTCTCAAATGCTCCTTCCTGTTCCTGTTTCGTTGCTTTCATGCTCACACTATCATCTCTCAACTTGTATTGTTTAATGAACGAGAACACACTAAAGCTACACTTTTTACTTTCGTATGAACACAATCTGATGGAAATGAGACGCAATTTAGTTGGAATGTTTTGGAAACTTTTGTGTAGATAAAATGAAATTCTATGTCTCACCTCCATGGCTTTCCTGTGTAAGGCAACTTTGGTCTTCTGGACTTTCTCCATTATGCCCTCAAACTGTAACCAGAAATCACAGCTTTATATATGTAGGGTTACTTTTAATGGTTTCATTCTATTTAGATTAGAGGACTTTGTTTATCAGTGGACAAATATGAATGTACATAGTTCATCATAGTCAACACATAAAAAAGCCATAACTGCAGACTGCTACTGAAAAGGGGAAACAAAAGAAGAAAAAACAAAAACAAAATTTTGACACTAAAAAGAGGAGTCTTTACAGGCCCCTTGTGGAGCTTGTTGTGGTAACTAAAGTAGGAATGGCTCTAAAGCAGTGTTTCCGGTTATGGTTGAAGGACTGTATAAAGAGATACTGTGAGCACCTTTTTCCGTTGCTCTTTCTGGCGCTCTCTAAACTGCTCCATCCGTTTAACTTCTTCTTTTAACAGTCCAGAGAGATGAATGTGCAAATTTCCGATGTTCTCTGTCTCTATGGTAAGATTGACACAACAAATTGAATGAGTACTAATCTAGCCAATTGGTACAAAACAGCTTAATAATTTAAAATGCATAAATGTCCTGCCACTCACGCGTTTTGAGTTTGTCAAATGAAAGCTTTAAAGTTCTGAGTGAGCAAATAGAAAAAGAACACTTCACTTGAAAAGTTGAGCTGTGAAGCATAATGTCATCTTAGAATATAAATAATTATCACTAGCAATCACAACTGTCTTTCTAAAGCAAACTGTATAGCCACTTACGCTAATTCACTCTGTCCTCCGGACTTTCGTGCAATAGTAACCAGCTCCTTGCCATATTTCTCTTCTGCCAATGCCCTAAGACAGGGAGAGCCATCTTTTACCAAAAGACTTGAGCAAACTTTTTTTGAAGATTAAACAAGTGTTTCTAAAAGATCACCTCATTTTTAAGAGCTCTTCCATATCTTTGCAAGTTCGTCGCCCGTCACAGAGTCTCTGAAGGATGGTTTCATAGCCAACATTGCTGGTGAATTCTGTAGACTGGTGCAAATAGTGTAACTGTTATCTCTAATTAGTATCATTTGATCATATAATACTAGACATGTTTTCCACTTAGTAATTGAATATTCACAATTTCATTGTACATATTGTGGTATTTGTGGCAATTGTGGCAACTTAAGCACCTTCTGGTTTGTCATTGTTTTAAAACACAAGGTCATGTAAGATCAAATTGTACACTGTATCTGTGATCATGGATAAACATAAGTGTGTGTTCCTCTCTTTTTACACACACAGACACTCACACAAACTTCACAAAAGAACATTAGAACCACACTCTATTGATAAATGTTTAAGTTTTATGAAACAATCTAAAATGCAAATGAACCTAGAACCTATGTTTCACTCTCTATACTACACTGTTTGATGACACAAATCAACATATCAGTTAAAAGATCAGATCAGATCTATTAAAGTAGATGTAGGAGGGAAAAAAAACTATACAGAATTCCCCCCAAAAAACAGTGGATATCAAAACCATGTATATACACTCGAAGAGTAATCAAAGATGCAAGAGTGAACTGAAAGACGTCTGATCTGATCTACAATAAATTATGAACTTTTCACTCGAATTATGAAGTACTATCCCTCCAATGTCATAACTTTATAAGTATCAAAGGTATAAAATTAGTTGCTTGAACTCACAATACATTTAAATAAATGCTTACTCCACGTTTATAATGACAAAAGTGCAGTCAAAACTGCTATGCTGACTTACCCAAAAGGCATCTTTGAATTGTAAAAGTGTCATCTTTTCAAAGTCAAGAGCTATTTCTTATAATCCAGGACCAGAAATATAACACTGGCAAAATGATCTAAATTACCCTAAAGTCTTAAAATGAACTAAAATTCAGCTAATTCACGGAAGAGAAAAATATGCACAGGAAACCAGAAACCTCACAGCGCTACAACTGTGGTGCTCTGGGTTGACTGAGATGAGGAAGCGCTTTTGTATGATGTCACTAACCACACACTGCCTAAAAGATGACAGTTTGACTTTCGTCAACATTTTAATGCTAGATATGAAAAGACAATGTGATGTAGGAGACATTTTATGACTTTAAGTTGTCAGTTACTTTCAATATGTGGAAAATACAATAGTAATCCACATAGTGTTGCAAAAGAAAATTAAAAGGCAGAAACCAGCTCAGCAAGTTTTTAACATGAATGACAAACTGATTTGACTATCTTTTGCAGCCTGCAGGCAACAGGCAATAGTGCGCTTACAGCCCTCCTTTATATTTACCTGTTATTTTTAAATACATACACACATCCGTTTTCTGAACAAGGACATGCCCTTTGAAGTTCTGTTATTACATGCTACTAGTACATACCTCATATCATTACGATAACTTATACTGTAATTGTCCATGTTATTACATGCTGCTAATACATACCTCATATTGCTACGATAACTTATACTGTCTGACTGTTATATAAACCTCAACTGTGATAATCACTTATACTGGTTGCCACATTTCTTTGTCCAATATCACATACTCTACTCTGTCTGCTATGTATAATGCTGCAGTTGCACTTGGCACTTTAAAAAAATCATCTCATTGCACCTGTTCTGTCTTAGCACAATTTTGCAATCTCAGGTTAAAAACTTGCACATGTAACTTTATATTGCACATGTAACTTTATGTTCCTTATTGCATAATATATAGTTTTATTTTTTCGTCCTGTTACCCCAACCTCCTTATTTAAGTCAGTCTTACGTTTGTAAGTTGTATTGTATCTATTGTCTTTCCCTTGTCTATTGCACAGTTAAAAGAGCGGCTCAGGATACATTTCACTGCATGTTGTACCTGTATAACTTGCACGTGACAAATAAAGAATCTTGAATCTTGAATCTTGACATAAGGGGTGTAATGTCATGGTCCATCTCACGAATGTCATGGCCTCAATTCAGCCCCTGCACCGCCCCATATATGTAAACGGCAGGCATCGCATGTTAGGTCAACAAATAACCCATGCATTTTGGACTCTAAAAATCTGAACAAAATAACATGCGTACTCATTGTCAGTCAGGAGAGCCCTTATAACTTGATTTTTAAAAGATCAATACCAAGATATAGCCAATTTAACATGGGGAGAGGCTGTCAATTTTAAACAGGTGTCGAAATATGTTACTCATGAAATTGTGTTACCTACCGGACCTGCGCATGCGCAGTCACACAATCTTGCACTCTGATTCCACCCCCATAAACATGTTGCGGTCTAGGAATATTTCACAATTTATACTTTATTAATTTAAGAAGATTTAAGTTCTGTAAGGGATATATTTAAAATTCCATTATATTCTTATTTTTTATTTTAAAATGGTTGGTAAACTATCTTGATTTGTTTATTGCCAAGAGTTCAAAGTGGCATGTGATGTCATTGGCGAGCGCAGAATCTAATGGCGGTAGAAACGGTTGGAGAGTTGAAAAGAGTTGCGTAGGGCCAACGTGTGTGTCAATATCGGCGCAAACATTCTATGATGCATGTAAACTCCAATGCTGAACTGGGAGAATAAAAGTTGTCAGAAAGAAAAAAAAGAGGACAGAGTCATGTCTCTTTGAGGGTGCAACAAACACAAGCTACTTTGGTGTTGATACTTTGATTGTTTGTAAAATACTTTTGAAAATTAATTATTGCTCCTTTTTACCAGTAAACATTGGAGTAGACCAGCATTTCCCAATCCCGATCCTCGCGGCCCACTGCTCTGCACAGATTCGAGTTTCCCGACCAACAGCACAGCTGATGCTACTGATTAGCTAATTAGCAACGTAGCACCTGCGTGCAACAGTGCAGGAAATACCGAATATGTGCAGAGCGGTGGGCCACCAGGACTGGGATTGGGAAACGCTGGAATAGACGTACATATTCCAAGATAGTAACCCACATTGGCTCCAACATAACCAAGCTCAGAGAGTCGGAAGTAACCAAAGATAATTTTAAAGGGGTGTGTGAGCTAGCCAAAACAATGCTGCAATGTAACTGGTCCACTTTCGAGGGAAAGCCTGGTCTTTTGAGCCAGGATGGTATCCACCCCTCGTGGGAGGGTGCTGTCCATATTTCAGTGAACATAGCAGCTAGCCTTTATGCAGGTTCAGGTTTAGACGGCCATTGACAAGCCAGAGCCAAGGCCAGGCTGCCGGTAGAAAGGCTAAACTGACCACCTGTGAGTTGCCTTGAGTCATCACCTAGGCTCCACCAAATTGACATTGTCTCTGTGCCCCGAACCAAAAATAGTCCACGTAAAATGTGAAAGGCGTCCTTTTCAAATCTATCTATCCATCCATCCAACCATCCATCCATTTCCTACCACTGTTCTGGATCGGGTCATGGGGCAGCAGCCTAAGCAGGGAAACCCAGACTTCCCTCTCCCCGGCCACTTTGTCCAGCTCCTCTGGGAGAATCCCGAGGCATTCCCAGGCCAGCCAAGAGACATAGTCTCTCCAGTGTGTCCTGGATATTCCCCAGGGCGTCCTCCCAGTGGGAAATGCCCGGAACACCTCACAAGGGAGGCGTCCAGGAGGCATCCTGACCAGATGCCCGAGCCACCTCATCTAGCTCCTCTCGAAGCAGAGGAGCAGCGGCTCTACTCCGAGTCCCCCCCCTGAATGACTGAGCTTCTCATCCTATCTCTAAAGGAGAGGGCCACCCTTCGGAGTAAACTCATTTCAGCCTCTTGTATTCACGATCTCGTTCTTTTGGTCACTGCCCACAACTAATGACCACAGGTGAGGGTAGGAACATAGATCGACTGGTAAATTGAGAGCTTTGCCTTTCAGCTCAGCTCCTTCTTCACCATGACAGGCTGATACAATGCCCGCATCACTGCTGACGCCGCACCAATCTGCCTGTCGATCTCCCGCTCCATCCTTCCCCCATTTGTGAACATGACCCTGAGATATTTAAACTCCTCCACTTGGGGAAGGACCCCTTCCCCAACCCAGAGAGAGCACTCCACCCTTTTCTGGCCGAGGACCATGGCCTCAGATTTGGAGGTGCTGATTTTCATCCCAACCGCTTCACACTCGGCTGTGAACTGATCCAGTGAGAGCTGAAGGTCACGGTCCAATGAAGCCAACAGAATCACATCATCTGCAAAAAGCAGAGACCTAATCCTGAGGCCACCAAACCGGACATCCTCAATGCTCTGGCTGTGCCTAGAAATTCTGTCCATAAAAGTTATGAACAGAATCGGTGACAAAGGGCCGTGGCGGAGTCCAACCCTCACCGGAAACAAGTCCAACTTGCTGCCGGTAATGCGGACCAAGCTCTGACACTGGTTGTACAGGGATCGAACAGCTCTTATAAGGAGGCCTGGCACCCCATACTCCTGGAGCACTCCCCACAGGACTCCCTGAGGGACACGGTCGAATGCCTTCTCCAAGTCCACAATGCACATGTAGACTGGTTGTGCAAACTCCCATGCATCCTCCAGGACCCTGCTGAGAGTATAAAGCTGATCCACTGTTCCACAGCCGGAGCAAAAACCACACTGCTCCTCCTGAATCCGAGACTCGACAATCTGGCAGACCCTCCTCTCCAGGACCCCCGAATAGACCTTACCAGGAAGGCTGAGGAGTGTGATCCCCCTATAGTTGGAACACACCCTCCAGTCCCCCTTCTTAAAGAGGGGGACCACCACCCCAGTCTGCCAATCCAGAGGCACTGCCCCCGATGTCCACACAATGCTGCAGATGCGTGTCAACCAGGACAGCCCTACAACATCCAGAGCCTTAAGGAACTCTGGGCGGATCTCATCCACCCCCAGGGCCCGGCCACTGAGGAGCTTTTTAACCACCTCAGCAACCTCCACCCCAGAGACAGAGGAGTCCACCCCCAAGTCCCCAGACTCTGTTTCCTCATTGGAAGGCGTGATGGTGGGATTGAGGAGGTCTTCGAAGTATTCCTTCCACCGACCCAGAACATCCCCAGGTTGAGGTCAGCAGTGCCCCATCCCTGCCATAAACAGTGTTGATGCTGCACTGCTTTCCTGCCCTGAGCCGCTGGATGGTGGACCAGAATCTCTTCAAAGCCATCTGGAAGTCATTCTCCATGGCCTCACCGAACTCCTTCCACACCTGAGTTTTTGCCTCAGCTACCACCGAAGCCACGTTCTGCTTGGCCTGCTGGTACCCATCAGCTGCCTCTGGAGTCCCACAAGCCAAAAAGGCCCCAGGGGACTCCTTCTTCAGCTTGATCAAAAGTCAAAGTCAAAGTAAACTTTATTGTCATCTCTGCTATATACTGTACAGATACATAGAGAAACGAGACGACGTGGCTCCAGGTTATTTTCAGTGCAGAGAACAACAGAACAGAGAACAAATAGGCAGTGGCACAAATAGGCACATGGAATAAACAATAAATAAGTAAAATACAAAATATACATTAAAAAATATACATTTTAAACTAGACAAGGAGTTTTAAATATAATTTGAAACTAGAAATAGATGGCATCCCTCACCGCCGGTGTCCACCAGCGGGTTCAGGAATTTCCGCTGCAACAGGCACCAACCACCTTACGGCCACAGCTCCGGTCAGCTGCCTCCACAATGGAGGCATGGAACATGGCCAATTCAGACTCAATGTCCCCCGCCTCCCCCGGGACATGGGAGAAGTTCTGCCAGAGGTAGGAGTTGAAGCTCCTTCTGACAGGGGATTCTGCCAGACCTTCCCAGCAGACCCTCACTATATGCTTAGGCCTGCCAGGCCTGACCAGCTTCCTTCCCCACCAGCGGAGCCAACCCACCACCAGGTGGTGATCAGTTGAGAGCTCCGCCCCTCTCTTCACCCTGATGTCCAACACATACGGCCGCAAGTGCGACAACATGACCACACAGTCTATCGTCAAACTGCGACCTAGGGTGTCCTGGTGCCAAGTGCACATATGGATACCCTTGTGTTTGAACATGGTGTTCATTATGGACAATCCATGATGAGCACAGAAGTCCAATAACAAAACACCACTCGGGTTCAGATCAGGGAGCCCGTTCCTCCCAATCACACCATTCCAGGTCTCACTGTCATTGCCCACATGAGCATTGAAGTCTCCCAGCAGAACGAGAGCATCCCCAGAGGGAGCGCTCTCCAACACCCCTTCCATGGACTCCAAAAAGGGTGGGTATTCTGAACTGCTGTTTGGCGCATACGTGCAAACAACAGTCAGAGCCCATCCCCCCACCTGAAGGCGAAGGGAGGCTACCCTCTCATCCACCGGGGTAAACCCCAATGTACAGGTGCCCAGCCAGGGGGCAATAAGTATGCCCACTCCTGCTTGGCGCCTCTCCCCATGAGCAACTCCAGAATAAAAGAGGGTCCAACCCCCTCAAGTCGACTGGTTCCAGAGCCCAAGTCATGCATCGAGGTGAGCCTGACTATATCTAGTTGGAACCTCACGACCTCGCGCACCAGCTCAGGCTCTTTCCCTGCCAGAGAGGTGACATTCCATATCCCTAGAGCTAGCTTCTGCAGCAGAGGATCGGACCACCAAGGTCCCTGCATTCGGCCACCGCCCAGCTCACACTGCACCCGACCCCTTTGGCCCTCCTACAGGTGGTGAGCCCATTGGAGGGGAGACCCACGTTCCTTCTTTGGGCTGTGCCCAGCCAGGCCCCATGGGTGCAGGCCTGGCCACCAGGCGCTCGCCATCCAGCCCCACCCCCAGGCCTGGCTCCAGAGGGGGGCCCCGGTGACCTGTGTCCGGGCAAGGGAAACTGTGTCTCTAAGATTTTTTTTCATCATAAGGGGTCTGTTGAGCCACACGTTGTCTGGTTCTTCACCCAGGACCTGTTTGTCTTGGGTGGCCCTACCAGGGGCATAAAGCCCCAGACAACTTAGCTCCTGGGATCATTGGAACACGCAAACCCCTCTGCCGTGATAAGGTGTCGGCTCCAGGAGAGGTCTTTTCAAATCGAATTCATATTAAATTAGAGCACCCAATGCAGACTACCTGCACCACTTCTTGCATCTAAAAATAGGACTACTAAATATCAGATCATTAACTACTAAGGCACTGATTTCAGACCATCTCCTAAATATGCTCTGTTTACCCGAGACATGGGTAAAACCCAGTGAATATTTACCCTTAAATGAGGTGACACCTCCAGGGTATAGTTATGACCACAAACGCCAGCTCAGTGATAAAAGGGGAGGTGTTGCAACCATTTGTGAAAGATCTCTTTCAATAACACAGAAGTGAGGATTTAAATTTAAATCGTTCAAATTGTTATTCCTTAGACTTGCAGACGTGTCTGCAAAATCTAAATCTTCACCTCTCCCCCTTGTTACGATTTATTGTTCACCAGGTCCTTATTCTGAATTTTTAACTGAATTTGCAGAATTTCTGTCAAACCTGGTTATTTCAACCGAGATAACAATAATTGTGGGGATTTTAATATTCATGTAGATAATGAACAAGACCCTCTGACAGCAGCTTTTACTAATATACTATATTCCATGGGTATTGTTCAAAACGTAATTGAGCCCACTCACAATGCGGTCATACCCTTGATTTAATCCTATCGTTTGGTGTTAATGTAGATAATGTAACTACTGTCTCAGACCAGTATTATTTCTGACTACCATCTTATGTTCAATCTTTACCTCAGTCAAAATACAAAGTCCCCAACTCGCTTCTGTACCAAGCGTACAATCATGTCAAATACAGCTAGTAACTTTATTGATAATCTCTCTGGTCTATCGTTCCTGACAGGAGAAAAATTTGTTCAATTAGACAGAATATTCTGAATACTCAAATAAGTACAGTGGCTGGCTTTGACACAGTATGTACTAATACTGCAGCCGCCTTCATTTGTTAAACACATGAAATTGTTTCTTGCGTTTGCAACAGAAGATGCTTTTATATTACCTTTATTTATAGATATAATCTGAAAGAAGATTTGATATTGATATGTTGATATTTCTTAATTTAGTGGGGTGTCCTAACTTTTTTCACATGACCATACCTGTCAGAATGCTATGTGCTTGGTTAATGTGTATACGTATGACAGAAATGCGCTATATTGCGCATGCGTCGAACAGAATTATGCAATGTTCTGCTCGTTTTAAATAAATTGGGTTAGGGTTAGGGTTAGGGTTAGGGTTGTGGAAATTTCTGTGTTTCCTGCAAGATGCTGGAATCTGATGCTAACAACGGCGTAATGGATTTGATAAAAAAGACTCCCCTGACTACTCTGAATTCCCATAGAATACGTACCTGCTTTATGGATGTACTTCTTTTCCACTTTCTATGTACAGTGCAATGTCTGCTCTGGATGGATACACATGGAGTGTTTCTCAGTGACACAATTCACAACAATTTTCAGATGTAAAAAGTGCCAGTTACATGTTTAATTAATTTACTGTATTTATTTTGGCCTTTATTATTTAATATTTCATTTACTATAGTTTTAGTTTTACTGCATGTATATGATGTATCACAGTTTCATTTGATATCCACTTTCAATAAAATTTGGATTTTTTTTGGCCTTTATCAACTGATTTTAAAGATTTTGTTTAAATTTTTATTAATTGAAGACTTTTCGGACTAAAACGTATAAACAACTATCACAGCAATAATCACTCACTTTCAATGTCTAATTATGAAAAATGCATTATTATGAGATAAATGAGTTTGCATACACTGTTGTAAAGTAATACAGTAGTAAATAGAGTAAATATTAGGGTGCTTTGACACTTGGTCTTTTTCAGCCTTTGAAACAATATCAGATCCCTTTTCTTAAACTAAACTGTTTATCAAGAAACCAGATTTAAGGAAAGAATTAACATAAAAAAGACAATGTTTAAGAAGCTTGGTGAATTTATTTTACTACACTGATCTAAAACAAATGTTTTACATTTTGTCACGGTGGTTGTTGTCGGCATGAAAAGGCGAGGTAAGTCATTGTAAGTCATTTATTAAACACAACTTCAAACATAAACCGGCACAAGGGTCACAAACAAAACAAAACTCTGAAATCTTCTCTTCCAAAAACCATACAGCACGCCGCCACCATGGGGAGGGTAGTGTGAGGGTGGACAGACCAGAAACAATGGGACAAACCAGGCCTAAATAGGGAAACATAACAAGGAACGCTAGCAATCAAACAGGGGAAAACCAATCAGAAACCAAATCCAAAACAAGCCAAATCAAACAATAAAGGGGTAAACTAATCAGGAACAGGGGCTGAACCAAACTCTAACTAATCCAGGTGGGGATACTAATGAGGACTGGGTAACCAATGGGTCACAAAGGGAAGGTGGGGCAACCGGCTTGACTGACAGGGATCACGGAGGACAAAACTCAACACACTAAACAAACAGAAATGGCGGCATCTGCTGGCTGCCCAACCAGAGTCCAGGAGGCTGGTATGGCCAAAGTCCAGGGAGGCCATAACACATTTACTTTATTTTATCATATGCTCTTTTTGTAGTCTTTCTGCTGGAACAATTAGGACTTAAGGACTGGGGGTTAAAGGGCCAGGCTTAAAAGGGCCCAACTGCATTTGTTGGTTCACATGGAATTCAATTTTAATGTCATCACAGTGGTTCAGCCACAAGGATCACAATCACCGCAAAGGCAAAGCCAAACAATTATCCCTCTGATATTAGTCAGCAGTGTACATTTTCTTTACCTGCAAACTTACAGCAACCTCTTACTGCAGTTCATACCAAGGTAGGGGTATGTATTTAGATGGGTTTTGGCCCATTCAGCCTTGGCAAATTATTCCAGCTTATAGGGACTAATGGGTTAAGAGTGTAGATCTTCACTAATGATTTTAATCGGATTGGGGCTACAAGTAAGTAAAATTTTGGTTTTCTTCTAAATATTATAATTATTCTAAAAAATACAGTTTGTATTCAATTATTTATTATTTTGGAATGTATAAGCTTTCTAGGGAACTTGATATTTCAGAATAAAGATAAATACTACCTTTAACTACCTTCAACCAATCCTTTAAAAGCAATACTCTCAATAAATATCGGTATATAATTGAAACACAGCAATTGCTAATATTTAGTGTACTTAATTATTATATTTAGTGTACTCAAGTACTCACATGGTGTGTCACTGTGACACAGTGTTTGGCCTCATAGCAAGAAGTTCCTGGGTTCGAGTCCCGGCCGTGGGGCTTTTCTGTGCTTGTTGTCCCCGTGTTTGTGTGGGTTTCCTCCCACAGTCCAAAAGCATGCTATATAGGTTAACTGGCAACTCTAAATTAGCCCCATAAGGTGTGACTGTGAGTGTGATTGTGTGAGTGTGTGTGCCCTGCCCAGGGTCGTTCCCCGCCTTGCGCCCGTAAATTCCCGGGATAATATCCGGTCCCCCGCAACCCCAGTTGGGATTAAGGAGATGAAAATGAAAAAAGTACTCACAAACACAAAACCACTTTCAAAAATACTTCATACTTTTACTAATTTCATTAGTAAAAAATGTGCTAGTAAAAATACATTGTAAACACAAGTTATATAAAGGATTATAATTCATCATGTGACGCATGAAGCTGTCTTCCATAATCAGTCACCTCACTATTCATGAATGCATCTTGGTTCTTTAAAATTTCTGCCTCTGAAAGTTTCCTATCGCCATTCAGATCCATTTCTCTGATCAGATGAAGAGCCTGTTTAAACAGAGAAGACAATGACATTCTTTGCTTATCTATAATGAATACAAGGATAAAATGTAAAGAATCTAAGAAAAGGTGTATACGGACCTCTTCTCGTGCTGAACCATAGCTGTTTGGAGCAACCCAGCGCAGTTGCTCATCCCTGTTCAACTTTCCGTCCTTGTCCTGGTCATAAAGTTCATTAAAGCGAACCCTCTCCTCAATCTCCCACTGGGAAGGATCTTCCCCTTCATAAAACAGAAACAAGCTCACCTTTGTAAAAATGCCGACACATAATACAGCTGACGTTTCTAATTAAATGCAAATTCATAAATAGCTGGCTGCACATTTGAGTATCACTAATTCTAGTGTTAAGGGACATGGCACAGCAGAAGCATATGACACATATATAAGGTATTAAGAGTTAGGTTGTTAATTGTTCAGATTACTGGACTGGCGTTTTTACCACTGGCTCGGAGATCGCCAATAAATTCACTCAGACTGATAAATCCATCTTTATCCAGGTCATATTCACTCAACACGTCTTCAATTGCAAAATCCTGTCATGAACAGAAAATTTTAATCAGAAAGCGTCACTGACGCCAAAGAGCTGATTAATTACAATGTTTATGCTGCTGTGAGACATACAGCCATGTGATCCACTTCAGATGGATGTGTAAATGCAAGAAATTCAGATAAATTCAAACCAGGAGTGCCATCCACATCAGCAAAGTCAAATCGTCTTTTCTCCTTCAAATGAAGCTGTGAATGGAGAGCTTAGCTTACATGACTTCACTCAAAATTACAGAACAAATACTGAAAAATTATTTTGCAACGTTTTGCTGTATTGAGTGTATCTCATATACAAATCTGAGAGATTCTTCTTCTTTGTCCTCAGGGATGGACTTTTCATCTACTTCAACTTTGTGTCCATGCATGACTAAGTTGTATTCATCCCACGAAACCAGGCCATCACTGTTCGTGTCAAAGCCTGGGAAGCGCTCCTCAGCATCATCCATTGCATATTTTCTGTACACCTTTTGTATCCATAATGTGATCTCCTCTGTCAAAGCAACAAAAAAAGGTCCATTCACCTCATGCACTTTTTCAAATTTTTTATATTCCTATAGTCCTATATTAATTGCATTAACATTTACATACCAGGTGTCAAATATTTGTCTGAGTTCAGGTCAATTCTCTTCACTACTGAGTCCATTTTCTTCTTCCGTTCAGATGGATGGAGTTTCTTTATCTCGTCCTTATCCTAAACAATGACAAAGTGAATGTAAAGGGTACTATTAAAACTAGGGGTGCACCGATACCAATACCGGTATCAGTACTAATACCACCGCCGTGCAGTTACTCATACTCGGAACAAAATTCCCCGATACCTACTACCGATACCACATGTGGAAGATATGTAGTAGTTATGTTCATCGCCACGCAGAGGCAGTGTAAATGCCACAACACTTGCCAAATAAACTGTAAACTGCGGAGATAAAAATGTCAGCTGTCTGGAGGTTCTTTAAAATAAATGACAATGACAGCAGCAGAGCAGACAAATATTTTAATATTTAATATTAAATTTAATTGTTGTTAATTGTTTTGATACATATGGGACAAATAAATGGATAAAAAATTAGTATCATTTATTTTATAAAATGACATAATAAGGCTCAAGTGTACTTTAATTATATTTTGGTTTTTGAAAGTGTTTTTTTGAGTTTAGACTACCGTATTTCCCCAACGATAGGCTGCGGCTTATACATGAATTTTACAAACCTGCGTATTGGGTGCGGCCTGCTTAAATGGGGTCAGCCTATCTAAAAACATGAAAACGCATTCGCTAAAAGAATAATTTAGTGCACAAAAAAGATGACATACCCAAATGATTTGTTGAATTTAAATGTGCGGTTTCCTACAGCAACGAACAGTTCGACAAGCAACGCAAAACAAAGATAGATCAGTGATGATGTTCTGTCACTTAATCGGCGCTGCCACATCCAGCCTCGTTGCTGCAATGTAAAAATTACAGGCCTCTGCTACATTACATTACATCCTAGTATATAATACAAGCTAGGCAAAAACAAAATTTAACAGAAATAAAAGGAACAAAAGTTTATTGTTGGCTGGGAAAATATAAGTTTTTAATTTTCATTTGAATGACTGGAGGGTGGGGGTACTGTAAATTCTTCAGTATACAATTAGCAACACTGAAATGCAAAAATTATTAGGCTTATCTTTCTTCAAATCCTTCAAAATCAGATCTTTAAACGTCATCGTCGCCGAACAACTCGATTGTGACCTGTGCTGCTTTGCTCTCGCTGATGTCGGACACGCTTTCGTCACCGGTATTGCTCTCGGATATTGCAGATGTTGCTTGTGCTGCTGCAAGGATTTCGGCTTTGCGAAAACCGTTCTGTATGCTTTCTGGTTTCACGTTGTTCCACGCCGAAATAACAAATTCGCAAGCTTGACTGTACGTCACACGTCAATGCTGGCCAGACGGAGTGAATGTATAATGTCACTCTGGAGTTGCAAAAGCCTCCAGGGCCCCATTACGTAGATGCCTTTACTTCAGATTGGTAAATTCAGTAACATCGTGGCTAATAACATGGGGCGGCTTATCTTATAGTTTTAAAACATAAATGAGCATTTTCTGTGGCTTACAGAATGGTGCGGCTTGTCGTTGGGGAAATACGGTAATTGATATTGGTAAAAAAAAAATCATTCTTTAAAAATCCTACTATTATTGTAACTGTTATTAATAACAGACCTACACAGGTATCGGTACTCGGCATCGGTGAGTACCCAAAAATAAGTATCAGTACTCATACTCGGTCTCAAAAAAGTGGTATCGGTGCATCCCTATTTAAAACCATAAACTCTTAAATAACTGCACATAACAAATGTGAGGTCATTTTTATGTTGTTTTTCCACAAAAAATAAGTACATTTTACTTTACAAAACTTCACTTCGACCAACTGAAATTGATATTGCTATTAAACAAATTCTATATCACTTAGCTCTAGACACCACTACATCCGTAGTACCACCAGAGTTCCCTAAAAGCCATGGCTAACTACAGAAGAGAAGGAAGTTCCACAGAACTGAGGAACAGCAGGATTTCACTCAACAGATTTACGCTGGTAAAATTCTTGGTTCTTAGGTTGTCAGCATAAACATGTTGTATTTAAATAGCATGTTTTCTCTCATTGTTACATGATTTGAATAACCCTGAGTTTAAACTGCATGGTTTTTAAAAGTCAAATGAGTATAAACAATCTGTGGGGAGCTTGGCTGACAGATCTGGGTAGATTTGGTGGAAGTTTACAATGAATTTATCCCCAATTTATGAGATTCATACAGGTTTAATATAAATCAGATCAACAGTTTAAGCTAAGTGTAAATCTTATCAAGTGGTAAAGCCTTTAAGACCAGTTCAGTCATTACTGTGTCAGTCCTGGGTGGCATACGCTGTCCTTGCAACTTGATACTCTACCATCATCACAACTAAAGACTCTCATTTCCAGTCTCTCTCAATAAAAAAGGACTTGGTGTGTTTCACTTTAATGCAAAGTATTGCCAGCTCATGTGTGTGGACATTTTTGTATCTTGCATTCAATAATATTGTTTGCCTCTACAGGGACTTATTGTCTGAAGTTAATATTCACTAGATATTACTAATTTCTGCTAGGACACCTAGCAGAAATTCACACTGTACTGCAGTAGATGATAAGCTATGCTGTCTAGCCCTGCTAATGTCTTGACCTTTGTTTTTGGACTCCAACTTTGGGTTTGCCATCATTGTACCTGTCTTCCCCACACACAGCCCTGTTGCCTCTGGCTTGCTCGATGGGGGCTTGGGCTGGTTATACGTAAAGAGCTTTGTGATAATGTCTGTTGTAAAGAGCGCTATGCAAATAAAATTGAATCATCTAAAGGTTGTGATTTTAGGTAGCCTGAGTCATCCCTGTTTGCTGACTCTCAATCAGCACGTTTAAGAGCCCATATTTGTGTCACACATCTTCTGCAACAAACCACCTTGTGCAATCGAGTTGGAAAGTTGCTCAGCGTTACTTAACAGAAGAAAAGAGAACAGGCCTTTTAAAATGTGTTGCATCATTGCTGATGTCTTTTCAAGTGTGTAAGCACACATTTCAACTCATTTTAAGACACTAAAATGAATGAGGAAAAATAAAGACTATTAAATAAATTTACAAACAATATGCCCTGAATGCCTATGAAAGAAATGAAAAACTGCTGTTTGTGTTTTAGTCACATGTGTTACATTGGGGTAAAATATGAATAGGTCAAAAGTGCTTCAGTTGTTTGTGGGTCATACTGTGCTTCCCATAAATATATGGCAACTAAATCTACTAATTTTTGTTCTTATCATGTTTGCGTCTATATGTAGATTTGATACAAAATAATTTAATCCTGCCTCATACACTCTTTACTGCATGATACTGGACCTGTGTAGTCCGCCTAATTCATACCATCAACATCCCTGCCTAATTCACTAGAATATCTTTGTCAATAATTCTAGTGGATATTTACCCTCACTGCAGTCCATCCTCCACCCAAAAAAAGATACTGAATGTGTATATAGCCAACTAGTCTGCAGAGATTTGCTGACACTACAGTTCTCAGAAACCAATTGATGGCACCATTTATAAACTGCATATGAATCACATGTTACCTTAACATGTAAAGTGTGACTTTAGCATTTACAGTAATAGTCTAATAGTGACTAGGACTAATAGTGGGGCAGTGGTAGCATAACACTTAGGGTGTTCGCCCAGTAATTGGAAGGCCGCCAATTTGAATCCTGAACCAGTAAATCTACCACAGAGGTACCGTTCCCAAACACTGCTCCCTGGGCGCTGTTCATGTCAGCTGCCCACTGCTCCTTCACGGATGATTCAAATGCAGAGGTCACATTTTGTTGTGGTGCGCTGTGTGCTGTGTTCATAATGACAAATAATCACTGACTTTCACACTCTCCTTTAATATGCATAGATGACACCTAATATGCATATATGACTCCTAATATCCACACACGACGCTGCTGTATCTCATAATATCAACAAGTATTATGCAGTTCAAGCACTGACCAGCCTCACCTCGGGGTCCAGAAAAGAATTTGCATTATGTTCGTGAGCATGTCCCGCCTGGTGGTCCATATGTAGGATTTTGACGCCATTGTCGCCTGATGCGGAATACAACGCAAGAAGCAAAATTAAGATTTTGGGGTTCATATTCAGAACCTGTGGGAAGAAACGAAGAGATTTTCTACTGCCCATCGGTAGCGAATCACAGTTTAGTTTAGAATGCGGTTAATGCACGTATTATTTACGGAGTAAATGCTGTTTATGTGACGCAGGTTTTAAGCTTAGGTTAGCTGTTAGATCACGACGTTTCTGAACTTTTCCCTCCGTAAAAGGAATCTGAAAATAACTAACCAGTTTTACTCCCGGGTTATACAGCTAAATTCTTGTGGTAACTATATTTTAGCAAAGGGCAATACTTACCTAAAAGTGGTTTTACAAAGTTTAGACTAGACAGACAGCGTTACAAAATGGGGCTTAGCAGGGTAATAATCGACATCGACTTCCATGGCAACGGGTAGCGAGTATCCCAGGGCAGCAGTTTTAGGGCGGAAGTTATGTCGCCGAGGTTTAAGGACTGGCCGATGTTTTTTTTTTTTTTTTACAATTGTGCGCCACCTTTGTTCTGGGAGGTGTCATAGAATCATTATAAATGAGAGTTTAAAAAAATAAAATTGAATTAAAAGAAACTCACTTAATAGTGGCAGTCGACCGATAGTTCGGTTCAACTAAAGTTTTGAAAATAACAACAAAAAAACAGACCCACCCCACATACCAGACAAAATGTTTGAAAGTCCATTCCCAAAAAAGGCACCTTTTTACATTTGAATATTTATGTTAGTGTCTATTTTGAGGGCTGCAACCTTAAAAAAGGGGCCTTTTTGATACACTTTCCTCTTTATGGAAAATTCCATAGCTAAACACAAAACTCACACATCAGATCTCATTGACGAAAATATTCAAGTTGAAAATCTTTGTATATCAAAATGCTGTACACTGAATACTCAAGACTAAATTAGCCAAGTTCAATACTACACTACAAATGAGTCCTATAAAAACTGGACACACGTGTAAAAACATTTTATTACAACTTATACAACTTGTTTTTCCAATCTTAATGAAATGCAGTTCTAAAACAAACACTGTTAATATTCTGCCGTGTTCTGGGGTTCTGCAAGTCTTTATTCACAAATGCGGAGTGTCCCAGGTTGAGGCATGTACCACTCGGTTCAAGAGGATGATGTCATTTGTAGTCATTTGAAACGTTTAGCAAATAATTTATCTCTGTAAATTGATTCTTTCAAAATATTGATTGAAAAGGGTCCATGTTGATTGTCTCAGGAAAGATGGGCAGTTGCAACCACCTTTTTTGAAATTGAACAAAACACTAATTTAAGATGGGTCAATAGACCCAGCAGGGGGAGTACAAGGAGCACTTGTAAAGAGCAATTAATAGATACTAAACTAAGGCCAAAAAAATCGAGGACTTTTAAAACAGCAAAGACTGTAAAACAAGTACTAGAAGATACTAAGACACACACACACACACACTCTCTCTCTCTCTCTCTCTCTCTCTCTCTCTCTCTGTATTACTATCTTTGTGAGGTCTTTCCATAGGCTCCCATAATGACTAGATGTATATAATTTTACACCTACACCTAATCCTAACCCTAACCTTAACCTCAGTAACCAAAAGCACATCTGTTACCTCTTTTAGTTTAAAATAAAACAAGCACATTTTCTATAGTCATTTTTCCTCATGGGGACCTCTCAAATGTCCCCACAAAGCCCAAAAAACAGATAAATGCGATAAATACATGGACACACACACACACACACACACACACACACACAAACATATATATATATTTATATACAGCTGCACCCAAAATTTTTATTGCCAAAATTTACAAACTTTCAGCTGTTTGCAAAAAACAAGTCAAACAAGAACAATTTAAACAGCTCAACACAACTAATATTAGAAGTGGTTTCTCAACATTCAACACAAAATGTCACTTTAACTGCAGTTTCAAAATTATTCAACTCCCTGAATAGAATCCCTCATAAGAGCAAAATCAGGTGTTGTCTCAAGCATTATTGTTAGCATCATAACTAGCCTCATAAGCTGCATCAGGTGTGCGTGAGCTAGAACTCATCAAATACCTACAATGGCTAGGAGTATGATCACAGTGACGTTTGACTGCATGGTAGAAACATGGGTAAGTCAAAAGAATAGCCCAGAAAGTCTAGAGAAGAGATCATTGCCCTGCACAAACAAGGAAAAGGATACAAAAAGATATTAAATCCATTGAATGTTTCTAGAGATACTGTTGGAAGCATAGATTGCAAGTTTAAAGTTAAAGGAGCAGTGTTTACGCTACCTGGATGTGGCAGAAAGAGGAAGCTGTCAACAGCTGCCACTAGGTTTCTGAGAAGGCAGATGGCCAAAAACCCTCATGTGACTGCAAAAGACCTGTAGCAAGTCTTGGTGGCAGCAGGCACTGAGGTTTCCAATTCCACGCATGGTGCATATTAAAAGCTGAAGGTTTGTATGCCCAAACTCCAAGATGAAGTCCAAAATCACAAGACAAGTCGGCGCCAATGTGCTCAAAACCATGCTAATGAGACACAAAACTTTTGGGATTCTGTGCTGTGGAGTGATGAACTGAAAACTGGAACTTTTTGGACCTATAGATCAGCGGTATGTCTGGAAGAGCAAGAATAAAGCATATGCTGAACAGAACACCCTGCCTACAGTGAAGCTTGGCGGTGGCGATGGCTCTGGGGCTGCTTCTTTATCTGGCACTGGAAACTTGCAGCAGAGGGCAAGATGGATTCAATCAAATATCACAAAATACTTGGAGAACATGCCATGCCATTTGTAATGAAGCTGAAGCTTGGGCATCATTGGACCTTCCAACAGGACAGTGATCCCAAGCATACCTCAAAGGCCACCAAAGCTTGGTTTCAGAAAAGGTCCTGGAAGATTGTGGAGTGGCCATCACAGTTGCTTGACTTCAACCCCATAGAAAATCTCTGGTGGGATTTGGTTGCAGCACACTAACCTAAGAACATTAGTGAGCTGGAGGTCCTTGCTCATGAGTAACGGACTAAGATTCCTTAAGCGCGCTGTCAGAAGCTGGTGTCTGGTTATGCATCACTTTTGCAGCAGGTTATAACAGCAAAAGGGTGCTTTACTAGAGATGCTTGTCGTTAAGGGGTTGAATAATTCTGAAACTGCAGTAGGCATTAAAAGTGACATTTTGTGTTGAATGTGGCGAAACTACTAGTAATATTAGTTGTGTTGAGCTGTTAAAATTGTTCTTGTTTGACTGAAAGTTTTGCTAATTTGCAATGGGGGTTGAATAATTCTGAGTGCAACTATATATTATATATATATATATATATATATATATATATATATATATATATATATATATATATATATATATATATGTATATGTATATGTATATGTATATATATGTATACACAGTACTGCAAAGTTTTTAGGCAGGTGTGAAAAATGCTGGAAAACAAAGAATGCTTTCTCAAAATTGGAAGTGTTAATCACTTTATGTTCATCAATCAACAAAAATGCAGTGAATGAACAAAGAGAATTCCAAATCAAATCGGCTATTTGGTGTGACTCACCCTTTGCCTTCAAAACAGCATCAATTCTTCTAGGTACACTTGCACACAGTTTTTGAAGGAACTTGGCTGGTAGGTTGTTTCAAACATCTTGGAGAACTAACCACAGATCTTCTGTGGATGTAGGCTTCCTCAGACCTTCCCATGCCTTCAAGTGGGTCCCAGACACACTCGATGATGTTGAGATCAGGCTCTGTGGGGGCCATACCATCACTTCCAGGACTTCTTGTTCAAAAGGTAGTAACATCAAATATTGATTTGATTTAGATTTTTATTTTGTTCACTCACTTAGCATTTTGTAAATTTATAAAATTACAGCATTTTTCACACCTGCCTAAAACTTTTTGTATAGTACTGTAGGTAGAGAGAGCATATATATATATATATATATATATATATATATATATATATATATATATATATATATATATATATATATATATATATATATATACACAATAATACAGTTAAGCCTAAAATTATTCATACCTCTGGCAAAACTGACTTGAAGTTATTTTTATTCAACCACAGTTACAGGCATGATACAGGCATCTCCCTAAGAGAAAGTGGAGATAATGTATATGAGTATATATATATATATATATCATTGTTCCTCTACCATTCTTGACTGTGGGGATGGTGTTCTTGGGGTTGAATACTTCTCCTTTTTTACACCAAATAAAGGCTACTTGTGGCCAAACAATTAAATTTTGCTTAATCTGGACCACAAAAATAGACAAATCAGAAGTCTTCTTTTGTCCAGGATGATTTTGCAAAGGCCAAGTATGCTTTTGTGTGTGGCCTTATTTGGGAGAAGTGGCGCCCTCCTTGTTCTGCATCCAGGAATCCAAAGTGATTATGCAATGTCTGTTGGACTGTTCGCTCCTGAGATGTTATGCACCAACATAGCCTAGATTCTTTCAGGATGGACTCCAGAAGTGATCTCGATTCTTTTCACCTCTTGCACCATCAGCCTTTAAGCAGAACAGGTGTCACTTTTGATTTTCTACCACATCTTCGAGATTTTCTGCTGGTGGAATGACATATTTTTAAATAATACTTGTACAGTGCCCACTGGAACTTGAAGACATTGAGATTAGGCCTTGTAGCCCTTTCCTGAGTTGTGTGCATTCACAATGCGCAGCCGCAGGTCCTCACTGAGCTCTTTTGTTTTGGCTACACTTGTCATAAACCAACTGCAGAGAGCTGCTCTTACACCTGTTGAGTTGATTGAAATAACTGTTCACCAATCAGGTAATTAGGATTAGAAATTGGAAATGTATAGAACCTTGAATTTTCCCCAAAGACTGTGACAAGCCAGTGGGTATGAATAATTTTGGACATGCTATGCTCCACAAAATGTAATTTAAGCATGGAAATTGTTTTTTTTTTCACTGAAATCTATGTCATATCAGGTATCATATTTTAAAAGTACACATCTATATCTCTTTCCAGTCAGAAGAAACAAACGTGTTGGTTACATAAAATTCATTTTACATCAAAAATTTTCAGCAGTATGAATAATTTTATTTAAATGTGTATATATATATATATATATATATATATATATATATGAAGAATATATATATATATGAAGAATATATAATATATAAATATCTATATATAAATATATAAAAAGAATATAAAATATACTCTTATTAAATATAAAATATAAATATGTAGAAAGAGAGACAATTAGGATGCAGTATTCAACCTACAATTATGATTTTGGATGTGTATAAGATCTGAAACAGTTTCAGTATGAAAAAGTTTATACAGACAGTCTATTAAATAAAATAAAATAGTATCTCTTAAAAAAAGTGGATCAAGTATATGCAGATATTGTAATAGCAGTGGAGAACTAGAGTCTGTGGAATACTTTCAATACTTTGTGCATGTACAGTTGCTATATATGTAGCATCAGTGCAAAAAAAAAAATTGTGCAAATATTTGTAGCAGCAGTCAAAAGAGGAGGATTACTATTTCTATCGTCTGGCATCAAATGTATGCCAGATCAGCAGCAGTTTGTAAGAAGTATTTTAGAGCCTGATCAAAGAGTGTTACTTCCAGGGACCGTGACACTTTGACCTGATCTCGGCTAAGTATCTGTTTGTTTTTCTTACATTTTAAAGAAATATAATTGTAGAAATAAGATTTCTCTCCAGAAATGTTTACATACACTAAAATAAACCTCTTGATGTCGCTATTGCACCGTTTTCTTTTTTACTTTGTGACAGGAACTGACGTACTGTCGACGAATACAAGAACAATTTTTCCAGGAGTCGGGAAATGTTGGATTCGAAAGATCGAATACTTTAAAAGGTAAGAAAATGGACATTTATTTGATCGCTTTATAAAAAAAGAGGTCGTTTCGAATATTTAATTGGTCTTCCTAAGTTTGCCCTATTGTTCCGCCCGCTTGGGTGCATTTTTTTGTCGTAGTTTTTGGTTGGCAAGTTGAGATGCGGTGTTCCTAAACACTACAAAAACAAGTTAGCTGAAGTTTTGCTGAACTTACTGTACAGGACTGAACGACTTTAATTGCACCATTTGTTATATTACATTGACCATACGGCCATAATTAACTAACCTTAATTTGCGCCAAACAGTTATTCGCCGCATTAGGAAATATTTTAACCCGAATGGCCATACACACTATGGAATTTTAACCTCTTCTTCGGTTCGACTTGGCTAACGATGGCTAGCTCGCGCAAGTTCTAGTGCAAGCTTACGGATTCCACAAACTTTTTTGGTAACAGACACAGGCTAATTTAGTTCCTTGTTTTTACGTTTATCTTGTACAATATATGCTTTCTTATCCATCGTTATGCCAAAACGGCCTAAAGTATTTAGCATATGTGGTTTCGATTACGGTATTTGCAGACGTTAGTGAGTAAATAATGACGTTCCGCTGCAGGTGTCCGTTAAACCAACTTATGAATTTGATTTAAAAATCGTACTTATTATTTTTTTTTCTGTAATAAAATAAAAATAAACAGCTTATGCTTTTCCTCTTTTATCGCGTTTTGCATTGTTAACAGAAAAACATATAGCACTTCTGTGCTCACATTTGTGCCAGTGAAATAAGGTAATAATCTAAAACCCGGTATTAAATATGTAAATTTAATGTGGATTGTTAATTTAGTGCAGTAACATAGTTTGCGGAATGGAAGCAGTATTCACATGTTTGGTATTTTAGATCACTGGTGTGTTTTGCTTGAGAAACGTCGTATAGTTGCAGTTTATTTGTTTGTATTGTTTATCCCAATATGTTGTCTAGGTAGGTCAAGTAGGTGTCAGAAGTGTGCTTTATAAACTACGTAATGTCTTTGTTGTATCATGTAGCAAGATGTCGTTGAGAGAAGTGTTGAACTGCTTCCTGCTTCCAGCCAACAGTTCTGAATAGTAGACTGAGTGACGTCACACTATTTCGTCAGCAAAAGTCGCAAAATCATGGCGGTTTTAATGATTGCAGCACTAACCCTAGAGTACAAGCTAGGGCTGGGCGATATGGCATAAAAATAATATCGCGATATTTTTAAGCTATATCACGATACACGATATATATCTCAATACCTTGAAATTTCCTCTAAATCACTGTATGAATGATAAATTCGGCTCTATGTTGCATAAAATGACACCAATTTAATGAATTTAGCCAAAGTTTAACATAGTAGATGCTTTTATTTTAAACCAAAGTATAATATAGCAAACTTTATATTGGGGACAGACAAGTGGGCAGGGGGAGCCATTGATTGCGTGCTTATTAAACGTGTAAGACCTAACAATTAAATTATGATTATAAGGTCGATAAACTATAACTTGCGTTTAACCTACCTGCCGCTGTTCCTCTTCCTCCATCATCTTTGGTTTTTCTATATAAACTTTCTGTAGCGTGCAGTCAATTACAAAACCAGGAGCCATTGGCCAATAGGATTCGCAGGCAGAAACTGCCGAAACCCCACCCCCAAACTGCCAAAACCCGCCTCTTTCAAACCGCGCGCGTAGAAATCTCACTCGAGCAAAAAAGCCGCTCGTCGGTAATCTACTTTGCGCACGAGGACATTTCACACATCGAGAGGAAAAAAGACATTCGGGAGAGGAAAAATACAGTTTGTGCGCAATATTATCACAACCGCGCACTCGATTCTTAATTTTGTGCTGTGGAGTTTCACATTTGCGCTCGCGACTTTGAAATTTATGCCCGCGGAATTTTTGAGGCAAGCCATTTGGCATTGATGTGACGCCATAGGTGGGGTGCGAGCAGAGAAGCGAAACACGAAAGCGATACGCAACGTGCATGCGCTAGGAGTTTTCTGGATGGGCGGGGGAGCGAGCTGTTTGCTTAGACGGGGCAGAAAAGCAAAACTCGAAAGCGAAGTACATGCTATCTGTTTAAAAATAACGTTAGGATCCAGATACCAATATAGATACCAGGTCTTTTGGGAATTTAATTTTATGCAGTAAGGCAGCATCAGCGTTGACGTAAATTTTGTTTTTTGCAAAACTGATTATGGCAATTAAACTATGTTACTGCACTGAATTACTTGTTATTAGTGTATTAATTTGGCAAACTAATAAATTAGGATTAATTTTGGATGCAGCAACTAATTTGTCAGGTTATATATAAAACAGTACAAGTATAAATGTGACTGCACGGCAAAACCAGTCCCTTGTCGCAACGGAGGTTTCCGAGAAAAACGACCATTTATGTTGCGTGGGGTAAAATTTTGGAATTTTTGTTTTTAGTGTTTTGAAACAGTGGGTTAGGTCTGTACTATTGTACTACTGTACAGTTGTGAATAAATTTGGCTGAAAAACTTACCCTTTCCATCCTAAAAACGTGACTTTCTTGAGGTGAGGAATTCAATTCCAGCTAGAGCTGAAACGATTATTCGAATAACTCGAATCATTCGATTACAAAAAATGGTCGAGGCAATTTTTCCAGAATCGAAGCTTCGTTTAATTCGTTTCACTCGCTAGTGCATGCGCCGCTTGTATCTCACACGGATGCTTATTAATGATGCACATTGTTTTTAGAGACGCGATCAAGACAAGACCTGATCCCTCAGTATGTGAAGGTATTTGTGAGATATTCTGTGCACTAAAACAGAAGTAAATACGTAAAAACCCATAAATGACATTTTTGCGATGTAAACACTAGAGCTGAAACGATTATTCGAATAACTCGAATCATTCGATTACAAAAAATGGTCGAGGCAATTCAGCACATGTAGCTGCTGAATAACCAAAACAAGCAGCGTTCTACTCACAATACAGCCGTTTATTGAGTTTCCCAGAGATTTTCCATAGTTTATTCCGTAACGCACGCTAAACGCTTTATTATGACGCGTCCCCGAGGAGCGCGCAGGGGATTGTGGGAAATGTAGTTCTCTCCCAGAAAAGCCAAAAGCAGCACATTTTCTAGGCCAAATTGATTCAAAATGACCAAAAACTTCAGTATTTCTTCATTTTCATTTGATCAGATTTTTTTTAACTTAAATTTTATAATGTTATAGTGTAATCAATAGGAAAGAAGAAATATAGAAAATGTATTTATCAAAAAAATGTTATTCTATTTTCTGATGGACACCAAATGGATAAAGAAGTGTTAGAATGTTACGCCACAGATAATAAATAGACAATAATAGATAAAAACTCAGCAGTAAACGATGTTCTTTCATTGTTCTTTCAGTTCTTTTATTTGACCTAAAGATAAAAAAATGAGTCAGCTTTCATCAGAAATGTGCTGATTTTGTAACTATGTCAGCATTTACACATCAAACTATGAGTAGTGCAGGGCGTTCGAAATTCAACACCATAAAGCACGTATTGCTAACTTCTACTCACACACTAGAATAAGCCTAAAAACAAATGTATTGTCTTTTTTTAATTTATCCGATTACTCGATTAATCGATAAGAAAATCGATAGAATACTCGATTACAAAAAGAATCGATAGTTACAGCTCTAATTCCAGCAGAATCTTAAAAGTTTCTGTTTTGACCGCTCTACTTCAATATTTATGGTAAATCCACTCTTTGACTAGCGTGAAGATATTTCTTCAGAATCCATCTTCGTCTCCCGAGTTCAGTTAACCTAACGCAGGTAGGCTATCCGTGTGGCTGTGAATGCAGCGTAGGCTACCGTAAATGCAAACGTAGCCGTGACCGCACCGAGCATCTGTGAGTGCTACGTCGATAGTCAACTTCAAAGGCAGATTTCTCCGTTCCTCACTTGGCGTGACAGGAAAAACCCGACTCCTTTAAACGTTGATATCTCAGTCATTTGTCGTCCGATTCATTCGATATAGGTATCGTTTTGAAGGTTGATTTATGCCCTTTCATGAAAACATAACAAAATTTGCGACAAGTGACTGGTTTTGCCGTGCAGAATCACAAATTGAGAACAACGAGTAAATATTACATGTTGCAAGCTAATGCAAATAAACTTAACAGTAACAATTGCTAAAAAATAACATATTTACCAAGAATAAAGAGGTAATAGATATTCAAATAAGCATTATCACACTGATATCTGAATCAGTTACATCTACTAAAACTAATGATAATGAATACACTTTTCTGAGTGTATCTGTGATCACCGAGACAGTCACCTCGAGAAGGACTGACTATATAGACTTAAATCTATGTATTAAATCGGCCAAAGTAAATGACTTTTTCTGTGTATTGATACAGTGATTGCTTGTATTCCTTGAGTGCTACCAATCACAAATTGCTCAAAAATCTAATTAGGAATTATCACTCTGGATAAGAGCATCTAATAAATTCCAAAATATAATTTAAATAAAATCATGTTCCCTTTATTATGAGCTGTGTGAGACTGTGAAATCAGAACTCAATACATAATTCTGGTTACCTATCAGCAATAAGTGCCTTTGAAACCAATAAGCAGTGTGACTTTCTATGAAGAAAGTCTTTATGTGTATCTTCGTCTGATCCCAAGTTAAAAATGCTCAGATGCTACAAACACTGGACACAATTATACACACACCCACGCACAGATATGCGGGTCCTCAGTGTAAATGAGGAATCCTCTGCACTGTCCTGCACAGTTCTCTGTTTTAGTGTAAAACATGAACTTATAAGTGATTTTTTTTTTTTTTGACAAGGAGAGTACGTGTTGTGTGGTCGTGGATGATTCTGCATCGATGCAATGGCAGACCATAATCGATTATATCATAATGACTTAATGATAGCTTGAAGATTTTCTGGCTGTGGCACATAACTTCTGGTTAAAAAGAATATCCTGGTAGTAAATATGGCTGCCCAATTGGCGTGCAATGTGAAGTAATGTGGAAAAATAGATGACATCCAGATATTGCATCAAATCGAATCATTGATTGTGACTTTGGATGTTTTAGTTTCAGAACTGTTATACTTCAATATTTAGTGTTTGCTATTTTAAATGAATTATTGATCATTTAGATATGATGTAAACCAGTCCTAGTACAACGCCCAAAATCACTATAGTGGAAATTCAGGCAAGACAACCTGGATGCTTAACCTAGAAATGATGTAGAACTAGGGTCAAGAAGAAGAATGAGAACATTGAAAGCCTCCAGATCTCAATCTGATGGAGACCTGAGCTTAAAGGATCTGCTGCTAACTTGTCTTGGTGCCAGATACCACATTCTGAGGATGACTTCTGAGAGCTTGTGTAGTCCAAGCATTGACACATCAAATTTGATTTGTGCATGAAGAGGCCTTCACAACAATTTGCAGTACAATTTTCTACTATTTATTACTTTGTCTTTGTATTTTTTCTTACTGATTTTATGATAATTAGGATATTATTATTTTCTGTGAGTCCTACAATATTTCATATATTTTCATGCAGTTTTTATACAGTTGCTGTAGTGATCTTGGAAAGCTACAGGCATAAGACTTGGTTATTCATTGTCATTTTAAGGATGTACTTTGAACAGCTTTGCAGTTACCCAATAAATTTCATTGATAAAAGAGGAGAAGCTTTTGAAATAAACCAAAAAAATCACATTAAAAATTTACTCTTTGAAACAATGTTTCATTTCTCCTAAAAAGTGATTCAGTTAAAAGCAGTTGTCTAATGTATACCTTCAGACCTTTAGTATGTGATATAGTAAACTCATAGTGAAAGGAAATGATTTGTCGTTTATTTTACAGAGATATGCTAAAATAGTATGGACAGATTTGTCGGCCCTCATATGAATCCTCCCATTATTGTAATGTTTAAAAACTAACTACTCTTAATTAGTATCACAGTTGCCTTCAAGCTTTTCATCAGCCATTCAGCCTTTATGCGCTCAACTCTGCCTGCACATACAATTTTTTTTAAATGAATTAAATAGCATGTTTGCCTCACTTAGTGAATACGACCTCACACATGGGTTGTGTCCCGAGTCGCGTACTGCCACACTTAATAGTATGGTAGGTAAGGGGCTCTTATCATACTTTTCTATGCAGTAGTATGCAGGGGTTTGTGTTGCCGTTAGGGCTGAACGATTTATCGAATTTCAACCAAAACCGCGATTTGAATAAATGCGATTTGAAAATCGTAACGACTGCGATTATTTTTGCAACCCCAGACTCTCATCCATCGGTTAATCACGTTGCGTTGATGTCCCTGTGTAATAGACAGTCATACTCAACAGGAGGAGTGTCCTTTCCCTCACACTCACCAATCAGATGTGTCCCAAGTTAAAGCCACGCCCACTGCAACGCAAGCAAGGAAACTCACTCGTGGTGTGCTACTTAAAATGGCTAATGCAGACGCCGAAACTGTGGAGGTCGAAGACTTGGTGCCAAAGAAAAGTGGCACTTCTATTATATTTCTTCTCGTAAATTTACTACTTACATAGTTTTCTTTCTCGCAAAATTATGACTTTACAATATCAGAGAATATCCATGTTTTTTCACGCAAATATATGACAATCTCAGAATTTCTGACTTTTTCCCTTGTAATTTTACTCCACTCCCCAACCCTGTTTAAATTTTTTTAAAAATATACAATGGCCCTAATACACCGTCATACAATAGGGGTGTTTTTGTTATGGCAGCGTTATCGATTTTTGTAACAAGCAGCATTATAAATTATGTAGGAAAGGATGCTGTGCTTTGGTCATTGAATTCACCTGCTAATCGGTAGGAGCAAGTTTGATCAAATTAATGTTAAATAAAGTGTTAATATTTACCGAAGTCAGAATTAACTTCTTTAGCCCGATCGCCCCCGTACCGGGGTCAGAATGGGGAGGCTTTAAATAGTTGGTAAACGTAAACAAACATATGCATGCGGCACATCACCGATAGAATCTCGTCTAAAAATCTCAAACAACAAATTCCACTTAAACATAACACAATTCCAACACCAAACATAAATAAATAAAGAACAAAAACACTATACTACTATGACTAACCATGCCGTATATCGTGAAAACCGAGAGTCTGTAGATTATGCAGACAATGGTTTGGGTTTTTTTTGGCAAACATGATTTATTTTTTTCATGTTCTGTCGTGTTGCATCTTCCTTTAGGGCTTTAGGGCTTAAAGGGTTAAGCAAATAAAGGTGCATTTTAAACTGCTTCCCTTTTTCGTATGACACGAACGTCTTAAAAATGGCTGTAATATATGTAAAGTAAAATGCTCCTAGGCTGGACTGTTTTTAAAAAAATGTTACAAATACAGTATATTTATTAAAAACAAACGCTAGATAAAATGACTAAATTAAATGTTTATCATACAACCATGTGTTAATCAGAATTTCTAGGCCTAAGTGAACTTCCTTTGGGCACAGTTTTTAGGGTTTTTTTTGTTACGCACTTTATCTGGATGAGGCAGCCTTGGTGTATTATGTTGAAGATGTAATGCTGTTTTTCAGCAAATAGTTGTTTTATAAATGTTTACAGAATATACAGGGAATTCCTGTGTTACAGGATGTTTCCAAAAAGTTTTTATTGTTATTATTATTATTATTATTTTTTTTTCCATTTTCCAGATTTCTTTTTTCTTATTCCTTATTTATTCAACTTAACCAAAGTTTTGTGAGAATTGATCTATGGTTCATTAGGTGTATGTTCTATATCATTTTTGTTAGATTAAATACATTTTGGATTCATTTCATGTATTTCCATTCTTATTTTTGGATTAGTGTATAGCGCAGTTCATATTTCAATGTACGGTTATGTGCGGTACAGTTTTTAATACACATAGTATAGTGAATACTGAACTGACTTTGCAAAAAATAACAAATCAAATTGCAATCGTAATTAGATATTTTCTTAAAATCGTTCAGCCCTAATTGCCGTGTTGTAGCTTAACGGCTCTCTACGCACTAGGTAGTGCACACGCCCTATTTGAATTGGTACACCACATAGGACGGGTGGAGACTTATTCTTAAAATGTTGTGCACGATGCTTGAAATGCTCCACCCTCACTCCATTCTGCTTTGATTGACTTGAGGCTGTGTTAGAAATGTCAGAGTTATGGCGTTATTTTTGTGGCAAAATGCTTGCAGTGGAACTTAGTAAAATATCTTGTCTTTATGTGCCTGCCTCTGCCTGCGCTTGTGCATCCCTAATATTTTATGAGGATCACAGGTGGTGCCTGCGTTTTTTGCATGCCATTGTTCCTCACACTGGAATTGTGTTAATCACAGCAAAACAGTAACTTCCACATGAAGCAGGTCATAATTGCGCCAAGCCATGTTGGTTGACTTGTCCCAAGTTGTGCCTACTTGCTTGATACACTTGTTGTGCCTACACGCTGACCTTTGCCAGAAGCTGTAAGCGCATCATCAGAAAATGTCCTCGAAAATTCTTGTGCTGTTTTTGTTGCTCAGCACTATCACCAATTTTTGCTTCCGCAATGACATAAGCGACTCATCGATTAGTAAATGAGTTGGTGACTATTGTAATATACTGTATTTCACATGGTGTTGTACCTGTATAACTGCATATGACAAATAATCTTGAATTAATATTATATTATAATCGATCACAGTTAGGTGTTGGAGCCATAATCCATATGTATTGCAATAATGTCAGATTTTTCTTACTGTCCTATGATGAAAGAGATAAAAATGTCAACAGTTAATGAAACTTTAACCTGGTTCTCTTTCTCTTTCTCCGTCTTTATGGTTACCAGTTCCAGTCCAAAGCCTTCTGCATCATTCTTCAGTTTAACCCTTGTACATGGCCAGGACAAGCTGACACCATGGCCCAGATATCCAGTGGCAACGGGTATAAGCTGGAGAGGTCAGCTTCTCCGGTAGCGACTCAACCCAAGGGAGCAGTGGGGAAGGAGGAGGCTTTACGCATGGAGGCAGAGGCTTTGGCTAAATTACAGCGTGAAAAAAGACAACATCCAATCCCCGCAGGAGCGTCCACCATGACCACTAGCTGTCTGGAGAGAGATCTCATTGTCTTCCCTGAGTCAGAGTCCAAAAAGAAACCTGAAAAGGAGGCATTTGCAGACATTGATGTGGAGAAGTTGACCTCTCAGGAGCTAGAGAAACTGCTTCTGGACGAGAACTTTGGAGCGAGCAAGATTACCAAGCCATCGTCTTTACTGAGATGTAACTTAAGTGCATCATATCCAGGTGCACATGCGTTCAGTCCATCTCCATTCCAACAGACACCGATTCACTCCACTCCATCGTATTTTGGCCAACCCTCTACTACACACCCAGAGGCGGCTATTTTTCCCTCTATGCCTTTTCCTAAACCTCCCTGTTCATTTGAGAATGGCTTTACCCAGGTTATGCCATTCATCCCTCTCCCTGCCCAGCAGCCCCCCTTCCTTGCTTTTATGCCCATGCAGCCAACCGGTTCTTTGGTCTTCCCTCAGCCTGTGGTCAACCCTGAGATGGCTAAGCTCTTTGATAAGATTGCCAGTACCTCAGAATACTTAAAAAATGGCAGGTCTTCAAGCATGGACACAGACTTGGGTACTGTAAAATCTCTGGAGCTGGTGCCTCAACCACCTGAGTCCTCCGAGCCACCAAGCATCAGTTGTTTTGATTGGCTGGATCTGGACCCTCTGAACAAACGTCAAGCCGAAGGGGAGGAGACACCCAGTTCAGTAAGTGTAGGTCTGAAACAGGAGTCTGTACCTGCAGGGGACCCATGGGATGCCGTCCTGCGAGAAGAGACTGAAGTTGCTGACAGCAGCTGTCCTCCATCACAAGGGAAAGACCAGCAGGCTGTGCCTTCCCGGGCGGGATTTACAACAGTGACCAAGACAGCAGCAAAAAGGATCCACTCGCTAAATGCCCATGTGATGTCCTCTCACGGGGAACAGAGTAATCAGGTAGGAGAATCAAATATTTGAATTATGTATCAGTTTTTCCAGTTACCAACATAAATGACCTTTTCAAAATCTGTTGCAGTCCCCAAAAAATGACTAAATAGGGTGCCTCTGTATTTTGCAAATTTTGTCAAAATAAGGCCACATCCTAGTAGTCATACTAGCGTGCATTTTGCAGTGCAATATCGAGGTCGGGTCCTTTAATCTTTCATGTAACTTGGCGGCTGCACCAAGTTCCTTGAGTTCCTGTTAATGCTATATTGATTATATTATAGATTTTTCGCTTAAAACTCTACTCATTTTTTAAATAATAATAGGTGATTTAGATTCACTTTTAGCAACTGCTTAAAAGCGGGGATGCACGATAATATCGGAACTGTATTGGAATCAGGCAATTGTGGGAAATGTAGGTCTCTTCCAGAAAGACAAGCAGCACATTTCATAGTCCAAAATGAGTCCAGATTGGTTAGAGAGTAATCAATAGGAAAAAAGACAGAGAATATAAATATAGGATATAGAAGTGTTTCCCCCGGCACTAATCTTATTTTTCTTCACAGTGCTAAGCCGTAGAATGTCGGCATAATAAAAAAACTGTGCAAGCCAATAAAACAGACACTGGTCTTACTATTTCTAGTAGTTATATCTACAGTTTCAGCACTTTTGTACTACATAAAGCTAATAAAACTAAACTAAAAACAGGCACAGGGCAGTTTTCATCAGAAATGTTTCATCGTTTACACATCAAACTATGACGGATCTGAGTAGTGCAGGATGTGCTGAACTCAACATATGTAACATGTATAGCTAACTTCTACACACACTAGAATAAGCCTAAAAACAAAGGTATAGAAAACCAACGTAAATTCTCTCAGGGGTGTAAGGTTTAATTTAGATTTTTAAAAAAGGGAAAATTCAGGAATAAAAGCCATTTGATTGTACATTTTCAGACATCCTTTTTTAAAAAGAATTTTACTCGATTAATCGAAAATCGATAGAATACTCGATTACAAAAAGAAATGATAGCTGCAGCTCTATATCGTGCATCCTTGCTTAAAAGCTATTTTGAACCTTTTGACTGTCAGCGCACAAACGGCCCTATTCCAGTGACACAGTAAACTTGACAGCTGTAAGAGTGTAATTATTTATACTATAAATGTTTTGGATGTTCTGTCTCATTACCCTTTTCCGTTCGCTTTTGATGCACTAGTTGATTTCCAGTCAAACAAAACTAAATTTAAACACAAACTGTGACAAGATGACATTCAGTTCGATCAGAAAGCAGTACAAACCAAAATAGATTAATCAGCAACTGGGCGTATTCCATCACCACTCAAAAAAGTATTAACTGTAATTTACTGTATACCAGTCATGCAAGTGACAAAAATGCATCAAAGCATGAATTGCCTTGATTTAGTCAAATACATAATGTAAATAAAATAAGGAAAAGTGAATCTGCAAAATATAAACAGATTTCACATTGATTTCTAAGCAAGTATGCAGCAGCAGTATTTGCTAAACTGAGGTGGTAGAAAAATAGACAGCCTCTGTATCTCTTAACAACAGTCATTGTCACAAAGCACTTTACATATAACCGGCCTAAACCCCCCAACAAGCAAGCCTGAGGCGACAGTGGCAAGGAAAAACTCCCTCTAGTAGGAAGAAACCTTGAGAGGAACCAAGACTCGGAGGGGGACCCCATCCTCCTCTGGGCGACCGGGCGCACGAACATTTTATGTATAACAAGCAATAGATCAAGATGAGTTGTTAGTTATTTAAAGAAGCAAAGATACAAAAATAGTCCAAGGGATATTTCGAATCCCGGGTTGGTGCTGGGCCACTTGCAGGACCCCCTCAGCAACATTAAGCTCAAATTAGTTCAGTATTGTGCTGCTAAGTCAGTAGGCGTCCATAGGGTCCAATCCCAGTTGGTTTCAATGTGATGTCTCACTGGAGTCCTGGTGCGGGTTCAGTCGGTCAGGATCAGCTCGGGAGGGTTGACCAAATCAAGCGTCAGCTCAGGACGTCTCCAGGGAATCCTGGTGAGTTCAGTTGGTCAGCGTCAGCTTGGTAGGGTTGAGATGGTTAGCGTCAGCTCGGGGCAACTCCATAGAGTCCCGGTGAGGGTTCGGTTAGCCAAGCGTCATCTCGGGATCAGCTCGGGAACAGCTCAGAAAAAGAAGAGAGAGAAGAGAGTTAAGTGCCCTAACCTAACCTCCGGCAATGCTAGAGTAACTATGGCAGCCTGGCTAAGAAGGGAGAGCTGGACGGTAACACAGACATGAGGGCCTCCAGGGGTCTCGGCATCACACCAAACCACCGTCTGCAATCTTAAGCGATCAGCAAGAGTGGTAGGATGACAGCACCAACCCACCCTTTCACCTTTAATCTCAAATGACCATGAACCCCCAGATCTTGCCTTTAACTAAGAAAAAGGGACTTTAATATCCAAAAGACTGACTAAACAGGTAAGTCTTAAGCCTTGACTTAAAAGCAGAGATTGTTTCTGAGCTCCGAACACTAGTAGGAAGTTTATTCCATAATTGTGGTGCTTTATGAGCAAATGCTCTTCCCCCACGGTAACGTTCTTTATTCTAGGTATTACTAAGAGGCCTGCGTCTTATGATCGAAGCGTACGTTTCGGATTGTAATTGCAAATGAGGTCACTCACATACTGTGGTGCAAGAACATTTAGCGCTTTATAGGTCAAGAGAAGTACTTTATAGCCGACACGAAATTTTACTGGTAGCCAGTGGAGTGAGGATAGAATTGGGGTGATATGATCATATTTTTTAATTTTAGTGGGGACTCTGGCTGCTGCATTCTGGACTAGCTGGAGTTTATTTAACGACCTATTTGGACAACTGGATAATAAGACATTACAGTAATCGAGCCTGGAGGCAATGAATGCATGAACCAGTTTCTCTGCATCTTGAAAGGATAGCACGTTTCTTAGTTTGGCAATATTACAGAGTTGAAAGAAGGCAGTGCGACTAATGTTAGAAGCATGTACATCAAATAAAAGATTGGAGTCTAAAGTAACACCAAGATTTTTAACAACAGTACTTGATACAATGGATAATTCATCAAGACTGACCGTGATGTCAGATAGCTGACTTCTGGTGGCGTTAGAGCCAGTAAGAAGGACCTCAGTCTTGTCCAGATTTAGCTGGAGGAAGTTGTCCGACATCCACTTTTTAATGTCAATGAAGCATTCTTCCATTTTCTGAAGTTGCTGTCTGTCTTCCGGTTTAGCCGATATATATATATAACTGTGTATCATCCGAAAAACAATGAAAACTAATTATATGCTTACGAATGACTGAGCCTAAAGGTAGCATGTACAGTGAAAACAGCAAGGGACCTAAAACTGATCTTTGTGGTACTCCATATTTCACTGACGTGCTCTGAAGAATCACCATTTATATTCACATACTGATAGTGGTCTGAAAGGTAGGATCTGAACCAAGAGAGGGCCACTCCCCTGATACCAACAACGTGTTCAAGTCTATCTAGGAGAATGGCATGATCAAAAGTATCAAAAGCAGCACTAAGATCAAGCAGCACTAGAAGCGAGGCATAGCCCTGATCAGCAGATAAGAGGAGATCTTTTACTACCTTTAGCAGAGCAGTCTCTGTGCTATGGCTTGTTTTAAACCCAGACTGAAACATTTCATAAATCTGGTTTTCCTGCAAGAACGAGGTTAGTTGACTGGCAACAACTTTTTCTATTATTTTGGAGATAAATGGGAGGTTAGATATAGGTCTATAGTTTAACATTACCAGGGGGTTCAAATTAGGCTTCTTCAGCAGAGATTTAATCACTGCTAATTTAAGAGATCTGGGTAAATAACCAATGCTAATAGAGAAGTTAACTATTGCTAGTAGAGGTTTAATCACTACTGGAATCATCTCTTTGAGTAACCTTGTTGGAACAGGGTCTAACATGTAAGTTGATGAATTTGAGGAAAGGATTAAAGATGTTAGATCTGACTGGTCAACCGGAGTAAATGAGTCAAATAAGATGGCTGCTTGTCAAGGCTAGCCACTGTAGTTACTTGAGATTTTAGAATATTCTGTGTAATTAAACAAATTTTTTGGTCAAAAAAGTTCATTAATTCGCCACTAGAAAACAATGTTGATGCAGTTTGAGTAGTAGTCTGGATCAGTCAGCTTGGATACCATGTTAAATAGAAACCTAGGATTATTTTTGTTATTTTCAATTAGCAATGATAGGTATTCTGATTTCGCAGCTCTAAGAGCCTTTTTATAGCCTCCCATAGCGTCTTTCCATGCTAATTCAAATACCACTAATCTAGTTAGCCGCCACTTGCGTTCTAGTTTCCGTGTCCCTTGTTTTAAGCTATGTAGGTGGTCATTATACCAAGGGGATGTTATGTTTTCTCTGATCTTTTTAATTTTTAACGGAGCAATTTTATCTAAGGTGAAACGAAGCGTAGATGTTAGATAATCCGTATTACTCTCAAGTTCAGCAAGATTAGACATTTCCACTGTCAGGAACGACAGATCGGGGAGATTATCAATAAAATTACTAGCTGTATCTGAAGTGATTGTACGCTTGGAGCAGAAGCGAGTTGTAGTATTTGTGTTTTGACTAAAAAGAAAATCAAATGTAATGAGATGGTGGTCAGAAATAATACTCGTCTGAGGCAGTACTGTTACATTATCTACATTAAGACCAAACGATAGGATTAAATCAAGGGTATGACCGCAGTTGTGAGTGGGCCCAATTGCATTTTGAACAATGCCCATGGAATCTAGTAAATTAGTAAAGCTGCTGTCAGAGGATCTTGTTCATTATCTACATGAATATTAAAGTCCCCCACAATTATTGCTCTTTCAATTGAAATAACCAGGTCTAATTAAAAGAAAAAAGAAATAACCAGGTCTGACAGAAATTCTTCAAATTCAGTTAGGAATTCAGAATAGGGACCTGGTGGATGGTAAATCGTAATGAGAGGGAGCGACGAAGAATTAGGTTTTGCAGATATGTCTGCAATTCTAAGGAATAATAACTTGAATGATTTAAATGTAAATTTAGGTCCTGACTTCTGTGTTACTGAAAGAGATCTTTCGTAGATGGTTGCAACACCTCCCCCTTTACCACTGAGTCGGGGTTTATGCTCATAACTATATCCTGGAGGCGTCGCATCATTTAAGGCTAAATACTCGTTGGGTCTTACCCATGTCTCAGTTAAACAGTGCGTTTAGGACGTGGTCTGAAATCATTTCACTAATAATAAGTGCCTTCGTAGTTAATGATCTAATATTTAGTAGTCCTACTTTCAGCTTAGTGCTACAAATATTTTGCATTGGCTGCTCTAATTTAATAGAAATTAGATTGGAAAAGGATGCCTTTTGCATTTTACGTGAACTATTTTTGGTTCGGGGCACAGAGACGGTGTCAGTATGGTGGTACCTAGGTGGCGGCTTAAGGCAACTCGCAGGCGGTCGGTTTAGCCTTGGCTCCGTTTTGTCAATGGCTGCCGACACCTGAACCTGCATAAAGGCTAGCTGCTATGTTCTAACATTTTTAAGTCTTCACATTTGGTTTCTATTCTGGTAAAGACTTCAGTTAGGCACTCGATCATATTTGCATCTCAGCGATATAATCATCAGTACAGCCAGAGAACTGCATTTATTCAGTAGCCACTTTTACAGCACACAGTCCACTGTCAATAGTGGCTGCTTTGTTTGCCAGTTGTGTTTTTACGGATTCCAGTTTGGCGATTGTAGTCATCACAGAGTGCTGTGCGTAGCTCCTTCTTAAAGATATCTTTAGGGCTACTGTATCAACTACAGGCTTTAAAGGGGCATCAGTAAGTTTAGTAGATCAAGGCAAGTCAAATAAGAGCACAGTCGCTTGAAGACCGCACAAGGATGCTAAATTTTATGATTTTTTTCTTGGTGAATAAATCCACTTAATATTATCTACTAGGGATGCACAATATGGGAATGAACAGCCGATGCTAGGGCTGGACGATTCTGGCTAAAATGTGAATCACGATTTTTCTCCATGTGAATTGAGATCACAATTCTAATTTTTTCAGCAAAAACATTTGTTGCACTAAAGTAAACAAAAAGTGCTTTTAACAATGACTTAACAATAAAATGACTCAACAATAAAAAAATATACACAGCACAAAAAATGGTCTTTTCCTTATTTTAGACTCTTAAAAGTAACTTAAAATCTGTTGAACATAAATAATACAACTTTAATAAATTAAAATAATTGTAAAAAATAATAAACATGTAGCACTTGTGTTTTTGGGCACCTAGTCAACTACATTGGTGTTCATTGTTTTTGTTCTGTCTCAGTAGAGTTTTAAGCCAGTTGGCAAAAAAAATGTGCTAAAAAGTGCATTACCGCCACCAAGTGGGCTGAGTGTGATTCGCCATAAATTAGAAATGAGATTGTATACATGTGTAAATCGAGATTGTGAATCGACATTCGATTAATCACGCAGCCCTAGCCGATATCCAATGTTTTTCATGCTTAAATCTGCCAATGTGATAATTGAGAAGGCAAAGTTGAGTGTGATCGCAGGCAGAGTTGAGCGCGAAAAGATGAGATTTTGCAAAGTTCCACTGCGCACAGTTTGGCAAATGCTGATGACTTAAAAAAGCAATTATGGGCTAGGGGTGGGCGATATATCGAATATACTCAATGTATCTCGGCTTGTTCCATGTGCGATGTAGTAAAAGACTATATCATGACCATCGAGTATAAATCCTAACGTTATTGTTAAACAGACAGCATGTACTTCGCTTTCGGGTTTTGCTTTTCTGCCCTGTCAAAGCAGACACCTCGCTCCCCCGCCCATCCAGAAAACTCCTAGCGCATGCGCGTTTTGTACCGCTTTCGTGTTTCGCTTCTCTGCTCGCTCCCCCGCCTATGGCACATCAATGCCAAAACTACAGCGCGCAAATGGCTTGCCACAAAAATTCGCAAGCGCAAATGTGAAACAAAAAATTAAGAATCGAGTGCGCGGTTGTGATAATATTACTCGCAAACTGTATTTTTCCTCTCCCGAATGTCTTTTTTCCTCTCGATGTGTTAAATGTCCTCGCGCGCAAAGTAGATTACCGAGTGAGATTTCTACGCGTGCGATTTGAAAGGGGCGGGTTTTGGCAGTTTTTGCATGTGAATCCTATTGGCTGATGGCTCCTGGTTTTGTGATTGACTGCATGCTACAGACAGTTTCTACAGAAAAACCAAAGATGAAAGAGTTATAGTTTATCGACCTTATAATTATAATTTAATAGTTAGGTCTTACCATTTAATAAGCACACAATCAGTGGCTCCCCTTGCTCACTTGTGTGTCCCCAATATAAAGTATAACGTTTGCTATATTATACTTTGGTTTAAAATAAAAGCATTTACTATGTTAAACTTTGGCTAAATTTATTATATTGGTGTCATTTTATGCAATATAGGGCCGAATTTATCTTTTATACAGTGATTTAGAGAAAATTTCAAGGTATCGAGATATATATCGTGTATCGTGATATAGCTTAAAGATATTGCGATATTATTTTTATGCCATATCGCCCAGCCCTATTATGGGCCAATTCCGGTATAATTCCGATATTATCGCGCATCCCTATTGTCTGTCTTAGGTCAAGCACGCACTTGAGGAAACAGGTTGTTCAGAGTGTACAAGAAATTTCCCCTTCTTAAATGCAAATACAGAAGTTTTATGGTAAGATGCAGACCACTGGTTGCCCTCCAGAACAATAAGGGCAATGGAGATTTCGCCAGGAAACATGTTAAACAAACAGCCAAGTCCTGGTACACGGTTATTTGAACAGATGAAACCCACGTAAACTTGTACCAGAATGTTGAGAGGATAGAATCATAGCGAAGGAAAGAAACATCTTGTTACATGTAGGGATGTCACGATTGTAGATTTTGATGGCACAATTATCGTCTGGGAAATAATCACGGTTTCACGATTAACACGATTATTTCACAATGTAGACAATCACATTCTTTAGAGGTTTTTACCTTTTATTTACTGCTGTCTTTAAAAAAAAACTAAAACAAAAACCAATAAACAAACAATACTGTTCATAAATGGAAGATAAACAAATGGATACTGCCTTTTGGAACATGAATAATAACGTAAACAGTGATGCATCATAGTGAAAACAAAAATAAACAAAGTCTTTCTTTAGGATTAAATTCAAGCTTCTAACACTTCTTTATCCATTTGGTGTCCATTAGAATAGAGAATAACATTTTCTGATGAATACATTTTCTATATTTCTTCTTTCCTATTGATTACACTATAACATAAAATTGAAGTGAAAAAAACAAAGTTTTTGGTAATTTTGAATCTGGCCTATAAAATGAGCTGCTCTTGGCCTTTCTGGAAGAGAAAGGCTAACTACATTTCCCACAACCCCCTGCTCGCCCTTTGGCACCGCGTCACAATAAAGCGCGTTACGGAATAAACTATGGAAACTCCACGGGAAACTCTCAATAAACGGCTGTATTGTGAGTAGAACACTGGTTGTTGTGGTTATTTATCAGCTACATATGTGTTTTGTCTGTAATAAAGGGGACGCTTAAACTGAGCATTTTAGCGAGTAATGGTGCTATCGCGGGCGCTCACAAACACAGGGCACGTGTTCACATCGCAACAATGTCATTTATTATGGGGTTTTACGTGTTTACTTCTGTTTTGTGCACGGAATATCTCACGAATACTTTCACGTACTGAGGGATCAGGTCTTGTCTTGATCGCGCCTCTAACAACGTGCATCATTAATAAGCGTCCGTGTGAAACACAAGTGCACAAGTGCACCCCTGGTGGTGAAACCTTTTCGGTCCGGGCGAGTCCCGCCAATCTGTTGATAGCACTGTCATAATCTACCTTTTTAAGAGCGCCAACAGAAACACGGTGTTGAGGAGCCTTTATGATTAATTAACCGTGCCGTTTTAAATTGCGGTTAATCGTGAATCCGGTTAATCGTGACATCCCTAGTTACATGTAGTTCATTTTCTGTCAAACAAGGTTAAGTTGGGGCAATTTTGGGCAGTTGGTGGCGTAATGGTAGGTCATTCGCCCCGTGATCAGAAGGTCGCAGGTTCAAATCCAGGTATTCATGAGCAAGGTACTCATGAGCAAGGTACCCTCCCCGGGCGCTGCCCTTTCTCGCTGCCCACTGCTCCTTCACGGATGAGTCAAACGCAGAGCTCATATTTCGTTGTGGTGTGCTGTGGTGTGTTCACAGTGACAAATAATCACTCACTTTCAGTTAAAGGCAGTGTTTTGCTCTGACAGATAAATATTGGAAATGATTGGATGGTGCATCACAGCGTAGATGATAATGCACAAGAGCTTCTCAGGAGAAAATTGAATACTCTTCAGAGTTCAACAGTGCTTTTCACATAGTGAAGGAAAAACTCAGGGCAGAAATGCACAAATCTGTCAGACCATTTCGCAAGGGGTAAACTCAGCATGAGCTCATGAGATCTCAGGTCGTCATTGATTGGAATATCTTTAAAATGATGTTAGCTTGGCCAAATATGAGCCTGTATTCGTAAGGCTAAAGCAATATTTTTGTTAATATGTCCAAATTAAAGCTGTAAGTCTTTATTGCCTTACTGAGGGGAAACAACTTTGTCACTGCCCATGTACTCCGACTAACGTGATCAGAAGGTCACCGGTTCGAATTCTTTACCAGTAAAGGCACCACTGAGGTACTCATGAGCAAGAGACAATCCCTAAGCACTGCTCCCTGGGCGCTGCCCATGTCAGTTACTCACATCTCCTTCACGGATGGGAACAGTGATTGCCCAATATAAATGTTGTAAACAAGGGAAAGTCATGGTTTTCCATCAGTTTTATGTTGACAGGGATTGTAATAATACAAAAGACATTCAATAAAGATAAAACACTCAGTTTTAGGTAGACTAAGGATGCCTAGTCAGTAAGCTGTAATTTCCCTTAATTCCCACTTCTTCCACATGCTCATCTTTATCATTGTATAGACAATGAGCGCAGACAGTAGTTGACCAGATTCCTCCTGGAAAAATTAGGCAGTGATTATTTGTCATTGTGAACACAGCACAGCACACAGTGCACTATAACAAAATCTGCATTTGACCTATCCCTGAAGGAGCAGTAGGCAGCTTTTGTAGTGCCCAGGGAGCATAGATTGGGGACTGTACCTCCTCAGCAGTACCTTTACCAGTGTGGAACTTGAACTGGCCTACTCCCTACCTGTAACGCTGCCAGCTGCATCTATGTGCATCATAACTGAATACTTAAGTTCTAATTTACTAAATACTTGTCTATAGTCCTTCCTTTCCTGTTAGTGTTTCTGTTTGTGCTTTTAACATCTTTCTAAATATGTTGCCGCTGTAGCAGCTGCTTCACTTTTCATGGGATGTTTAGACTGAACCAGTTTTATTATTGGTATCATTCATTCAGAGGTTGATTTTTGAGCCCAATAATATTCAGCTAGTTTCCTCACTCAATATTCGGTGTTGAAAGAATTGTTCTGACTTATTTCCTTCCTAAAGGAAGTCTTTCAGGCATTCCAGACATTCTTCTCATTCTCTGTAAGGTCTGTCTGTTGTAAGACTGTGGCTCCGTTTCCACTGCACCACTGCTGGTGCCGGTTCTCAATTTGAAACCGTTGCCATGTTTTTCTACTGAAAATCAAATTATCACTGCTGCAAAAGTGCAAAACCATTGCGGTTCTGGAACAAGATGACGTGTTGTCATGAGCTATATAGTTTTGATAGATAGCATCAGAACAAAACTATATACACAAAGCAGGTGTGTTATGCGAAGTGGTTGTGGTGAGGTCACCTGACTCCCTAACTCTTAAGATGGTGGGTAAGTGTCAGGTTCTCGCTGGTTCCCAACTTCAAATACCAGCATCAGTGCATTGGAAAAAGGGTAAATGTTTCTCACACTTATTAGAGACTTTGATAAATTATCGTCATACCTTACGATGGGTAACATTTTGATTAAATACCACACTTCACAAATAAAAGACACTGTTATTGTACTTTATTGTGTTTCCTAATGTTTTGTGAGCTATGTTATCTTTTCAGCTTGTTCCTGTTTCCTTATTTATTTATTTACAGGGCAGTAAGGGAAGTGAAAATGTGCTCACACGGCGCACCATTTTAGAAGAAAAGGATGCCCAAAACCTAGAAGTTGTGGACTTCTGTGAAAACATTTCAAAGTGAGTTGGGCATGAATGAGGAATTTTTATAAAGGGTCGGAGAAATAAAACAATGAGACATGAGCGTGAAGGAATAAAATGCTGATAAAAGTACTACCAAATACTACTTACTGTCTGTTGCCTTTACAGACTGAGGTCAGTCTTCCCTCACGATGACCTCTCTACCAATCCTGGATATTCTTTAAGCCCAGTGATCTCCCAAAGGGACGTAGGCGGAGATACCAGCAACAGCGTGAAAGTCTCCATTGAGATTTCTGACACCCGGCAGCCTGTGACTTTCACCTGTGATGGTAAAAACCATTTTCAGTGGGGTTTTTTTTTTTTTTTTGGTTTTTAGCAAAAGCAACCAGAAAGAATCTCCAATGCTTTGTACCAGGGAGCACATTTTTGAACAGTACGACTAGTTAAAATTACGAAAATCGATGTTTGATATTGCTAAATCGATTCAGAATCACCAAAAACTGTATCACAATGCTTCTAAGAACATTTTTCCCCACCCTAGTTCCTTTGCTTTCGTTTTTTTGTCACTCAAGAGTATTTTTCTAAGGTCTTACTTGTTCTTGTGAGTTGAATGTGTTTGGGGCCCCCCTCTCTCTCTCTCTCTCTCTCTCTCTGTCTCTGTCTCTGTCTCTCGTGTGTGTGCGCCGTCCATGGCTACCTCGTTCTTGGCAGAAAGTCAAGCCTAGTCTTTTGTGTGGAGAATTTGCCTGATCTATTGCTGCTTAGGCTCGCATAGTCCTTTTTGTTCTGGATAAGCCTAGAAACCCTCACTGAAGGCAAAGCTGTTGTGGACTCAACAGCTAACCTGAAATAGTTGACATCTTGGGTGTTTTGCCTAAATTTCTGATTTGCGGGTTTCCTTCCGTTCATGGCACTATTTTTAAGTGGAGATATCGAAGACCATGATGCAACAGATTGCTTGTCTCAACATGTTGCACTCATTTGCTTTGTGTACCAGCAGCAACCATAAGACAGAAATTAGAATGGTGGTGTTTATTCAGTTGGTTTAACTGTCTTGTACATCAGTAGATTTGAGTCCAGAATTCTCAAGGTGGAATGTGAATGGGTTGGTTATCAACTTTGGAGTAAGAGTCGACCGATTATTGGCAGGGCCGATATTACGATTATCTGTATCAGTGTTTAATTTTGACCATAACCATTAAGTAATTGACCATTAAGTAATTACAAGGTGTGCTACTGTGGCTCCACTGCCATCTGTTCTCTTTGTGCCATTTGCTCTCGACTTGCTGCTTTATTTAATGTCCCGCCCACAATAGTCTCTGGCTAAATGTCTCACAAGTACTAGCCAATCATCACTGAAGCCTTGTTGTCACTCACACAACACTCGCACACGAGCCCAGCGTGGAGCTCCGAGAAGAAGAGGAGAGAGGAGAGTTTTTTTTCTCTAGTTATTTTCTAATTTTACAGGCCAAATTGGTTCAAAATCACCCAATTGTTTTTAATTGATCAGATTTTTTTTCCCCAATTTAATCGATATGAAAGAAGAAATATAGAACATTTATCAAAAAATTTATTCTATATTCTGATGGATACCAAATGGATAAGTATTTCCACAATAGAATGTTAAGCCGTAGAATGTAAAATAAAAACAATAAAACAGATGATGTTCTTATTATTTCTTGTAGGTATGTCTGCAGTTTCAACACTTACTTTACATAAAGCTAAAAAAAACTAAACATTTCTACAGGCACAAGCCAGTTTTCATCAGAAATGTGGTGATTTCATAACTGTGTCAACATTTACACGCCAAACTATGAGAAATTTGAGTAGTGCAGGATGTCCTGAATACAACAGCATAAAGCATCTGCTCACACTAGAATAAGCCTAAAAACAAAGGTAGTCTTTTTTCTGTTTTTTTTTTTTTTTTAAGAATTTATCCGATTACTCGATTAATCGACTCTATTACAATAAGAATCGATAATTGCAGCTCTAGAGGTAAACACTCGCCATGCTGTCTACGCCCCAGTTCCGGAGTGGGGTGTGGGCAGCAGCAGCTCTTTTGAATTTAGGAATACTAATGAGAAACAGCCTGTTCTGAAAGCGGCTGATAGAGAGGTAAATAGCAGGGAAAAATGCCTAATCTGAGAGCTATTTTTAGCAAACTACTTCAGAGACCTGTTTAGTGGAGCTCATAGACGTATTTTAACTTGCTGAAAAAATATTTATTACAGGACCTTTAAATTCTGACTCTGTTTCTCCCTTACCTCACGCTGTAGTAAGTTCGCCAGTGGAGATACTGATAATGCAGGCTCTCTGTTGGGTTCATGATGACCTGAGTCAAGTGGACGTTAGCAGTTACGTCCTGAAGGTGTGCGGTCAGGAGGAGGTCCTGCAGAAGTAAGTCCTTCTTTTTACTTTTGTAAGACCTCAGAGTATTGTATGCGTACAAAAGCCTATTATGTTTTAGCTTTTATGTCGTGGAATACCATGCTATACACTTAGGTTTGTAAATATGTGGACATTTTTGTTATTTTCTTTCTGGATCATTGTGTCATTAAGCAGTCAAGATGTGATGGAAGTATAGACTTTCAGCTAAATAAAGGTTTTACAAAGGCATTGCATAAAGCTTCCAGCAGTTAAAGCCATTTTCACCTACATTTTCAGAGGCTCAAAAGTAATTAGACAAAGAAATATCTTCAGTGTCTTCAGTTTTGTCTTCAGTAACTGTAATGCTCTGTTGAACTGAGATGACATGATTTAAAGTCAAAGTAAACTTTATTGTCATCTCTGCTATATACTGTACAGATACATAGAGAGACGAGATGACGTGGCTCCAGGTTTTTTTCAGTACAGAGAACAACAGAACAGAGAACAAATAAGGCAGTGGCACAAATAAGGCACATGGAATAAACAATAAATAAGTAAAATACAAAATATACATTAAAAATATACATTTTAAACTAGACATGGACTTTTTTAAATATAATTTGAAACTAGAAATAGAAATAGAGGTAGAATTGTTAGGATATTAGGATGCAGTATTATCTACAAGTGGAAATTGACATTTTACACTGGATGTGCAAGAGGTAGAAAGTTATAATATGACAAATACTATATCTGGACTATTTATACGTACAATGTTCAGTGTATGTGCAAACATGCAAACGTTTATACAAGCAGTGTACAATGTTTGTGCAAATAAGTGGCGGCAGTGCAGTGTCGTAACAACAGTTATTTGAGGAGGAGATAGTCCATATAGCAGCATGTGCAACATAGCGACGGTGATGTGTAAAGTGCAGTGGTGCAACAGAATCAGTTACTTCATAGTCCAGGTGTGTGTGTGGAGGAAAGTGTGATGGCTGAGAGTGTGTTCAAAAGTCTGATGGCTTGTGGGAAAAAGCTATCACGCATCCTGGAGGATCGAGACCTGATGCTGCGATAGCGTCTACCGGGTGGGAGGAGTGTAAAGAGTCTGTGTGAAGGATGTGAGGGGTTGAGCACGATGCAGGAGGCCCTTCTGGTACAGCGTTTGTAAAAGATGTCCTGCAGCAGCGGAAGAGACGCTCCGATGATTTTGCCAGCTGCTTTGACAATCCTTTGAAGCCGCCTGATATCGGCAACAGTGCTGTTACTGTACCAGGTAGAGATGCAGCTGGTCAGGACGCTCTCTATGGTGCCCCTGTAAAACACGGTGAGGGTGGGAGCGGGGAGGTTGGCTCACTTCAGCCGTCTCAGGAAGTGGAGACGCTGCTGGGCCTTTTTGGTGGTGGAGGTGGTGTTGGTGGTCCAGGTGAGGTTGTCGGAGATGTGAACTCCCAGGAACTCCCTTGGTGTTTTTTGCAGTCACAACCGTGGAACCATGGTTGCTGAGTGGTGTGTGGGTGGAGCGAGTTCTCCTGAAGTCGACGATCATTTCCTTTGTTTTGTCCACATTCAGCGACAGGTTGTTCTCACTGCACCAGGCAGCCAGCTGCTGAACCTCGTCCCTGTACGCCGACTCATCGTTGTTGCTGATGAGCCCCACCACGGTCGTGTCATCGGCGAATTTGATGATGTGGTTTGAGCTGTGCAGGGCGGTGCAGTCGTGGATCAGGAGTGTGAACAGGAGGGGGCTGAGAACGCAGCCCTGAGGAGCTCCTGTGCTCAGCCTGATGGTGCTGGAAACGTTGTCGCCGATTTGGATGGACTGAGGCCTCTGACAGGAAATCCAGTATCCAGTTGCAGAGTGAGGTGCTCAGTCCCAACTTGCTCAGTTTCACACACAGTCTTTGGGGAATGATGGTGTTGAATGCTGAACTAAAGTCTATGAACAGCAAACTAACATAAGAGTCTTTATTGTCCAAGTGAGAGAGGGAAAGGTGAAGTGCAGTGGATATCGCGTCCTCGGTTGAACTGTTTGTGTGATAGGCAAACTGCAGAGGGTCCAGTGAGTGGGGGAGGTTGCTTTTCACCTGTGGCATGACAAGTCTCTCGCTTCATGGTGATGGGGGTCAGAGCGATGGGATGGAAGTCATTCAGGCAGGAAACTGAAGATTTCTTTGGCACTGGGATGATGGTGGTGGACTTGAAGCACGCTGGAATGATCATCTGGCTCAGCGAAGTGTTAAAGATGTCTGTGAACACCTCAGCTAGCTGGTCAGCGCAGTCTCTCAGCGTCTCACACGACCTGGAATGTTGTCTGGACCGGCAGCTTTTCGTGGGCTGACCTTGGCGAAGGTTCTCCTCACGTCAGCTGCAGGCAGAGAGATGATCTGGTCGGTAATGGGAGGCGTGGCTTTCGTCATGTGCGTGTTGTTCAGTGCATCAAACCGTGCGTAGAACTTGTTCTGTTCCTCGGGGAGTGTAGCGTTCCCTTCACAGCTGCTTGGTGCTGGCTTGTACTGAGTGACAGCCTGGATGCCCTGTCATAAACTGCGAGAGTCTTTTCTGTTGTTGAAGTGGTTCTGGATCTTTTTCGCTTGCGCTCGCTTTGCTTGACGGATAGAGCGAGAGAGTTTAGCTCTGGCTGTTCTGAGGGCAGCTTTATTCCCGGACTGGAAAGCAACATCTCTCTCTCTTAGCCGAGCACGCACCTGTGCTGTGAACCAGGGCTTCTCGTTGGCTCTAGTGGTGATGTTCTTTAGGATGGTAACATCCTCTATGCACTTGGAGATGTAGCAGGTCACAGATTCTGCAAACTCGTCCAGGTTAACGCAGCCGTCGTACATCGCCGCCTCTCTAAAAACATTCCAGTCCGTGCACTCAAAACAGTTCTGGAGTGCTGAGACAGCTCCACTGGGCCAGACTCTGATGGTTTCCTGGCAGGTCTCGTACGTTTCAGCAGCGTTGGGTATGCGGGCAGCAGCATCACCGTAGCGTGGTCAGAGGATCTGATGTGTGGGTGCACTGCTGCTTTGTAGGCATCACGCACATTGGTGTAAACTTTATCCAGGCAGTTCTCCCCCCTCGTGGCAAAGTCCACATGTTGATGGAATTTGGGGAGAACTGACTTCAGGTTTGCGTGGTTGAATGATGAAAAACCCATCCACGTGCGCGGTCTGGAACTTGTTAATAGCCTCGTACAGTTTGGCTAGCGCCAGGTTAGCATTAGCGCTAGGCGGTAGGTACACGGCTACGACTAGCATCACGGAGAATTCTCTCGGCATGTAGAACGGGCGGCACTTTATGACGAAAAACTCTATCTGGTGTGCAGTGGCGACTCACGTCAGCAGAGTTCGTGCACCAGAGTTTGTTAATGTAGACGCACAAACCGCCTCCACGGCTCTTACCAGACAAAGAGGCTTCTATGTTAGCCCGTTTAGCTGGATAGCCGAGTCCGCGATGTCCGCTTTCAGCCACGTTTCCGTAAAAAAATAAACACGCAGCAATTCTTTATCTCACGCTGGCTTGACTGTTGAGCCACAGATGTTATCCAGTGAGCGGACGTTGGAGAGCAGGACAGATGGAAGTGCCGGTCGGGCCGGGTTAGCTTTTAGCCTCGTGCTAACGCCAGCACGATTCCCCCGCTTCTGTTTACGTGAGCAACGCTTGCGTCTCGGCCAGCCGCGCTGCGCTGTCTCGCCCAGGCTCCGTAGCGTCTCCGACGGCAGATTTGGCGGAGGAATTGTGCATTTTTTTCCGATTTTGAGCAGGATTTGTCTGTTATAGGTGATACGCATCGTAACTTGTTCACAAACAAAATAGAAAGTAAACAAACACGAACGAGAATTAGTATAAATACTGAATTCACTGGAGCGCTGTTAGCCACTGCCCGCTCGTGGCACCGCCGGAAGGCTTGACTTGAGGAACATCCTGTTTATTCACCTTGAGGAACTGTCGTGTTGCTTTTGCAGTATGTTTTGAGTCATTTTCCAGTTGCACTGTAAAGTGCTTTCAGTCTTGCAACGTTTGGCTGAATCTGAGCAGAAGGTGTTGCCTTACATGTTAGAATTCATTCTGCTGCTTCTGTCTGCAGTCACATGTAATTAATCGGCAGTCAACAGCTATGGGTGTGCAAAAAAGATCAAATCGGTTCTCCAAACTGCAAAGTAGCTGACAAGTTACTTTAAATTATGGTTCTATATTTCAAATGTATAATATCAAATATCTTGTACTGTTAGTTGAATCACTGTACCAGTTAAAGCTAAATAATAAGCAATGTTTTTGAGTAGCTGTCAAGGCTTGTGTTTTGGTGCATTTAGTATTTAGTCATCATCCCTGTGAATCTTGTTTGCAAGTTACTATGTCTAATTCATTGAAAACACAGCCATGCTAAACTTAATTGTCATGCTGTAATTTTTTTGTTTGTTCATTACTGTTAATGATCTCAGTAAGCATAGTCTGGGCTGTCACGAATACGTGCAGAACTGCAGGAAGTGGGAGGTGGAGATCAAGCTACAGCTCCTTACCCAGAGGACCATCAGGAGAGACCTGGCACGAACGGTATGCCTGAGTAGCCACTGATGCTATCTCTAGTTATTTTTGGAGGAAGTTATTTGCGTTTTCATTCTTGAAAGCTTTTGCTTTTTCAGACAAGTGCTTTTCCATGTGTGCCAACAGGCAGATGATGATAATGAGCCAATTGACTTGGAGAAATACCTGGGCTACACGGAGAACCCGTTTAAGGACACCATCACGAGGTCAGAATATGTCCTACTTTGTAATATTGATTTTTTTACAGTATAATATATACAATGAGGGGCGGCACGGTGGGGGAGTGGTTAGTGCAGCCGCCTCACAGCGAGAAGGTCCTGGGTTCGATCCCGGGGGCCAGCCGTAGGGCATTTTTCTGTGTGAAGTTTGTGTAATCTCACCATGTTCATGTGGGTTTTCTCCAGGGTCCAAAGCGATTCGGATAATGAATGAATGAATGAATATACAATGAGACCATGCCCTTTACGTTGACATAAGGGGGTTACCTACACTATCTCTCATAACGGTGCACAAGCGCACACACATTCATGCACAAAACAGTGCTGGTCAGTACTGCCGAAAAAACTGGTTTTAAAAAGGACTTGGTTTCGGTTTCACTAATCAAAGGAGTAGAAAAATCCCTTCATCCGTAGAGAATGCAATGAACCAGATGCATTTATGAATGTAAGCACCTCGAAACTTCAGTTCCTAAAACTAAAGTACTTAAAATTAAAATCTTTATTGGGGCAGTTGGTGGTATAACGTTAGGGTCTTCGCCCCGTGATCAGAAGGTCGCAGGTTTGAATCCAGGATCGGCAAAGTTACCACTGAGGTACTCATGAGCAAGGTACCGTCCCCAAGCACTGCTCCCTGGGCGCAGCCCTTGTTACCTGTCCACTGCTCCTTCACGGATGGGTCAAATGCAGAGGTTATATTCCGTTGTGGTGCACTGTGTGCTGTGCTGTCACTCACTTTCACTTTTTTGTCATTACAAGTGGTTTTTCCACCTTTAACACAAAATGTCACTTTTAATGACTACTGCAGTTTCAAAATTATTCAACCTCTTAATGACAAGCATCTTTAGTATCTAGTAGAGCACCCTTTAGCTGTTATGATTTGCTGCAAACGTGATGCATCGACAGACACTAGCTTCGGGCAGCGCTCCTGAAAAATCTTAACCCATTCCTCGTGGGAAGTGGCCTCCAGCTCAGTAATGTTTTTGGGTTTGCATGCTGCAACCGCCTTCTTCAAATCCCACCAAAGATTTTCTATGAGGTTCAAGTCAGGCGACTCTGACGGCCAATCTAGGATCTTCCAGGATTTTTTTTTCTGAAACCAAGCCTTGGTGGACGTTGAGGTATGCTTGGAATTGTTGTCCTGTTTGGTCTAGTGATGCCCAAACTTCAGCTTCAACACAGATGGCATGACGTTCCCCAAGGATTTTTTGATATGTGATTAAATCCGTCTTGCCCTCCACATGCTGCAAGTTTCCAGTGCCAAAAGAAGAAAGCAGCCCTAAAGCATCACCGAGCCACCGCCATGCTTCACTGTTCTGTTCAGCATATGCTTCATTCTTCCTCCTCCAGACATAACTCTGCTCCATAGGCCTGCAAAGACCCAGTTTTGTTTCATCACTCCGCAGAACAGAATCCCAAAACCTCTGTGGCTTGTCTGGTTTTTTGCATATTGGAGCTGAATTTTCTTGTGCCTTTCAGTCAGTAGTGGTGTACGTCTTGGAGTTCGGGCATTCACATGTTTTTGCTCTAGGGTTTTTGCTAACATTCAGTGCCTTGTTTGTGCAAGGCATTTTGTGTTGAAACCACTTGTAATATTAGTTGTGGGAAATATAATTCTCTCCCAGAAATGCCAAAAGCGGCGAGCCTGCATATCACCATTTAATACGTTTGCAATGTGTATATATATATATACAGTATATATACAGTTAGGCTCAGAAATATTTGGACAGTGACACAATTTTTATGATTTGGTCTCTGGATGCCACCACATTGGATTTGAAATGAAACAACTGAGATGCAATTGAAGTGCAGACTTTCAGGTTTAATTCAAGGGGTTGAACACAAATATCCTATGAAACATTTAGGAATTGCAACCATTTTTCTACAAAGTCTCCTAGTTTCAGGGGCTCAAACGTGATTGGACAAATTAACTTTACCATAAATAAAATCTTCATTTTTAATACTTTGTTGAGAATCCATTGCAGGCAATAACTGCCTGAAATCTGGAACCCATGGAAATCACCAAATGCCGGGTTTCCTCCTTTGTGATGTTTTGCCAGGCCTTTACTGCAGTTGTCTTCAGTTGTTGCTTGTTTGTGAGTCTTTCTGCCTTAAGTTTTGTCTTAAGCAAGTGAAATGCATGCTCGATCAGGTTGAGATCTGGTGATTGACTCGGCCATTGCAGAATATTCTTTGCCTTCTTTGCCTTAAAAAACTCCTGGGTTGCTTTCGCTGTATGTTTTGGGTCATTGTCCATCTGTACTGTAAAGCACTGTCCAATCAACTTTGCTGCATTTGGCTAAATTTGAGCAGAAAGTATATCCCTATACACTGCAGAATTCATCCGGCTGCTTTTGTCTTCTGTCACATCATCAATAAACACCAGCGACCCAGTGCCATTGGAAGCCATGCATGCCCTTAGAATCACATTGCCTCCACCCTGTTTTACAGAATATGTGGTCTGCTTTGGATGATGAGCCGTTCCAAGCCTTCCCCATACGTTCTTCTTCTCGTCATTCTGGTACAGATTGATCTTAGTTTCATCTGTCCAAAGAATGCTGTTCCGAACTGGGCCGTCTTCTTTAGACGTTTTTTGGCAAAGTCTGTTTGGATGTGAATACAAATTAAAGCTGAGAGTCTGCACTTTAAGCCCATATTGATTATATAACTATATCTTGAATATGTTTTGGTAAACAGCTAAAATAACAATACTTGTGTCACTGTCCAAATATTTCTGGGCCTAACTGTACAACACATAGTGCGGCTTGAAAGTTTGTGAACCCTTCAAACATGGCCATTGTTTTCTAAAAGAAAATTAAAGTTACCTTATGAAATAACCATTTAAACCCAATTTTAAAGCTGATCATCCAAATAAGGAAATTATGGTACACAGACAAAATTCCATGTTTCACGTAGTGTGCATGCTACTTACACAGTTCCCTCCAAACAGGTACATGGAATTGATGAACATAAAGCTGACATTTCATATATAAAGACTGATGATGATAAAATAAGACATACATGGTAAAATAACAGAAAAATCAAAAGTGGCTCACAAACTTTCAAGCTGCATTGTATATATTAGGAGTGTTGAAATTAATCACATAATTGATGCATCGCAATGCAGAGATGGACGATTCTGTATCGATGCAGTGGCAAACAAAAATTGATTATATTGTGTGTGTGTGTGTGTGTGTATTTTGCCTAAAAATACCAAAATGGGAGTTTTGATCCTTATTATCCTGCCTGACTCCATGCTCATGGCAGTTGCATATGGTCTATGATTAATTCATTCTAATGCCTGACCTCATTTGTTCAGTTAAATTTCTTTTTTTGTTGTCTCCAGAGAGACTCTTTTGGAATCTTTAGAAGACTTTCACAGTCAAGTCAACATCTGCCTTCAGAATGAGGTAGACACTCACTCTAAAAACCTTAAGTCTACAGTCACATAATGTGAACCAAAAAGAAGTGTTGTGTAAAGAATTACTCTCTCACTCTCTCACCTTCTTTACACATGCACCACATATTTTAGAGCACCCAGTACAAAACACTGGACCAAGTCATCCAGAAGGTTAAACGTTTGTGTTCTGCACTGGATGAAGTGGAAACGCCAGCCATCACTGATGCTGTGAAGAGGCTGAAGCATTCTGCTAACCTCTCAAGAACACAGGTCAGAGCGCACCATGTAACAGGATCATGCATCAAGCTTTCAAATGCAATGCAGTACTTATAATTAATTATTTTTGACTTCACTCTCATTTCACAGACCAAAGCTGGTGTTGGAGCTAACGGTAAGATCATTGTTTATAAAGCTTCCTAGATTGCATTAAATTTCCTTAAATTGGTGGTGTGTATGACTTAAAACCACTATTTCCAGATTATGTCAGCCCACTGCAAGAGCACATGGAGGCTCTCACAAAGGCAGTGCGTGATTTAGCCAAGCTGTACCTTCGATCATTCTGCCTGACTTCCCCTGGTCATGTGAGCAAGGAACCAACGGAAGATAAAAGGGACAGCAAAGAGGCCTCGGGGTCAACAGAACATGTGCAGTTCACTCTCTTTGCTTTGCATGGTATTCCTGTCACGTGGGTGAGCAGGTAAAAGCAATAATTGTTATGAACTTTGAATCCATCCTTGAATCTTTAAACATTAGAACAGCACTATATATGTCAAGTATGAGTTCCATTGGCTAGTGAAGGGCATAGAGGTTTAAGATTAAAGATCTTTTTTGTTCTGTCCTATCAAGCTTTAATGCACAATTACAGGCAGACAAAGAGGAAGTTGCATTGTCAGCTATTTATTTATTCATTCATTATCCGAACTGCTTAATCCGAACGATGGTCGCTGGGGGTGGGTGGCCGTAGCCTATCCAGGGAACTACGGGACCAAGCCAGTCACCAACCCTGGGCAGGCTGCAACACACTGCAGGGCACACACACTCACACAATCACACTCTCAGTCACACCTTACATCAAAGTCAAAGTCAACTTTATTGTCATCTCTGCTATATACTGTACAGATACATAGAGAGACGAGACGACGTGGCTCCAGGTTATTTCCAGTGCAAACAAACAAAGAACAGTAGAACAGAGAATAAATAGGCAGTGGCACGACTAGGCACATGGAATAAACAATAAATAAGTAAAAATACTAAAATATACATTAAACAATATACATTTTAAACCAGACAATATACAATATACATTTTAGACTAGACAGGGAAGACAGACATAGAGCTAAACATGTTTGTCAAGTCAATTGACCAATTTGGAGTCGCCAATAAACCTATATTGCATGTGTTTTGACTGTGGGAGGAAACTGGAGCTCCCAGTGGAAACCCCCCTGAACACGGCGAGAACGTGCAAACTCCACACAGAAAGGGATTGAACTCTTTTGGAAAGTGTGTTGAGTAACCATTACAGGATGCCAGGGTGCTCTACGGAACTTTTAGAAGGTCTTTTGTGCCTACTGCAGTGAAATTTCTGAATGAGACCCCTGTTGATATTGTTTAGTATTTATCTGTGATTGACAATTTATTCTTCTTCTTTTTTTTTAAATCATGGAATTACTGGGTTTAATATGTTCAGTGTGATTGGGGCCTGTTCTGTTCTTGTCTTGTCTTAATTGTTGTACAGTGTTGACCTTCTAAATTTCCTCCTGGGGGATTAATAATTAGAATAAAGGAACTCAGGACCTTCTCGCTGTGAGGCGACAGTGCAAACCACTGCGCCACCGTGCTGCCCTGTCAGCTACTTATCCAGTAGTTGGTTGAAGTTTTTGTTTCAGTGACAGATGTTTTTGCTCTGCAGTAAATGATATGATTAAGATTAATGATTCTTTCTGGGAAATTAACACTTGCCTGATGTTATGCCATAACGTTATTACATTATGACAAACTGTAACATTTATTTTACACTGTGAGGATTTCAAGAACATTGAAAGATGTGTTGGAAAAATTGTAGCGAGGTAGCCAAGCTAGAGGGGATGGTGGTGGTCTAATGGTTAGGAGATTCACCTCTGAACCTAGAGGTCGTAGGTTTGAATCGTACCTCCAGCACTACCATCACTGGGTCCCTGTGCAAGACCCTTAAGGCCACATTGCTCCAGAGAGACTGTCCTTGAAATTAGGAAAAATGGAAATCGCTCTGCATAAGAGCGACTGCTAAATGCGGTAAATGTAGAGTGTCATAGAGTAACTTTGCTCAACCTTTTTTAATGTTGGTGTTTTAAAAGAATCTCAGTTAAAGACCTCTATTATGATTATAGATTTTTACCCACGAGGCCCTCTCTTCCAACTATAGGGCTTTTATAGCAATGGGAAACATTTCTCTATGTCCTGCCAAGAGATCCAAATCATGAATCACTAATACCAAAATTATATTAAGTAGAGCTATGTCAAGTTCCAGAATATCATGTGCAACCTTTGTTTGTGTGTGTATTAGTGAGACTTTTGCTCTGTAGTTAGTTTTTATGGTGGCACAAGTATTTAGCTTGCCACTCATGTCTTAAATAATTCATTTTACCACCTATTTGATCCTCTTGTCCTTTGAGCTTGTGTGTCTACACAGCTGTATAATTTTTGCATTTCCTGTTTTTTGTAGTTATGAAAAATACTACCTAATGTGTGCCTTGACACACAATGGCCGGAACTTGTTAAAGCACGTCCAGTCCAAGAAAGTTGGAACGTACAAGAGCTTCTTCTACCACATAAAATGGGATGAGCTGTAAGTAACTGGAACTAGAGTCAAACGTTTGCATAAATATACCTTCCATATTTGCCAGATGATGACAGCCTTTCATTTAGAGCTGTCCCCATCATGAACCGTTGTTGCTTCCGTTTCAGGAGCAACTTCCCCATTTCTGTGGCATTGTTACCCCTGGAGACCATGCTGAGTTTTTCGCTCTATGGCATTCTAAACCAAAATGCCAGCAACTCACCTGAATCCAACAAGCAGCGCTCCAAAGTGGAGCTGTTGGGCAAAGCCAGCATGCCCGTCTTTGACTTCAGAGGGTAAGACATTATATTTCCAGTTCATTTCAGTTCTTTTTTTTATATTTTTTGAAATGGAACTTAAAACTTCTTTTGTAACCGGTGGTGTGGTATGTGAGCTGTGAACACTTCGCAATATTCCTACTTCAATGCTGTCAAACCCACTTCTCTGTGTTTCAGAGTCCTACTGTGAAATAGCACAGTGAATGCTTAAAACAGGAACTTAATAGCAGTCCTAAAACCCAAGTTTCCTGATAGGTTAGAGCAAAAGAGCCACCGTGTACTCATATGACAATGTTGCTGTATCAGTAGATTGTATAAAGATGAAGTGTTGTAAACAGTTTACGATCAAAGTCCATTGCTCAATATTTTTCTCGACACTGCTTTACACTGTGGCTATGGCATCACATTGCAAGAGTGTACGATTTGTAAAGTGAGCAAGCATAACCGTCTATGGGAGCCATGCTCTCCCCAACTGCTTTGCTGAGTTTTGCTTGCTCCCTTTACAAATTCACATGCTCTCAAATAAGGACAGAATAACTGCATATGTGGTCACTCCCTTCACAAACCAAACTTTTTCAGTTCTCCTATTCTGTTTAAGACAGTGTGTGTGGTGTGAACCAATCAACAGCAAAAAGAAAATGGTTCAGTAACCATCAACATGACTAGCTCCAGCTGTCCGAACAAACCTCATAACATGGAACGGTGACTGAAGTGTTGGTGTATTTCAGAGTGATGACTCAGGGGACCCGGCTACTAAGCATGTGCACACCTATTCAGACGTCTTTGTCTGGAGCAGGAGGAAAGAAGAAGAACTTTGCAGAGAGAGTCATTCTACAGGTCACTCTATAACACATCCATAGGCATATACACATGAACACACCCTGTAGTTCTTTACATGTGTCTAGACAAATGCAATTGTACCACCCACAGGTAGACTTTCCTACTCCAGCGGTGGACGTGCTCTATGTGGGCCCAAAGGATACCAGCTGCCCCGACATTCAGTCCTCAGATCTGCCGAACGCCGAAGAGCAAAAAAGGATTGAAAAATTGTGTGCCCGAGCATCTACTTTTGGGTATGGGTTGATGTTCTCTGGGAGGCAGGCATAAGTCCAGTTCATAAATTCAGAGTTGATTGTTGTAATATAAAAGCTGGTAAAATGTCTTATTTAAGTTATATTTCTAGTCAGCTAATTTGCTCTCATATGTTGTTTCAACTTAGACACTGCTTGGACACGACCACATGCTTTAAGGTGTTTTTGAATACAAAGACAATCGAATTTTTGCTTGATAAGACGCCACTGTTTGAAGAAATATTAAGCCCTTAAAGCCCTGTATAATCTTGAGTTCTAGAAGGAGCGTTACATGAAAAAGAAGGAACAGGGTAGTCAGTTTAATGAAAGCTGTTTGGCAGAGCTTTGCATTGTCATGAAAAAAACTTCTTCCTTATTTTTTTTTTACTTTTATATTTAACACACTTCTTTTTGGATCTTCACATTTTGAACGTTTTCAAATGAATCTCCTACAGTTGGAGTCTGTATGTGAAATAGTAATTGCTCACTTAAGTACAGTGACCCTAAAGGTCAGAACGCAACAACATTTAAGAAAACACATTTAATAAAACACAATGACGTAAGAAAACACCTTTCAGAAAACACAACATAAAAAACACATTTCAGAAAACACCAGTGCATTTAAAAAAAAACAATGTTTCAAGAAACACAACAACATATAAAAAACAATGGCATTTCAGGAAACAAAATGGCAGTTCAGAAAACACAAATACATTTTACTCAGTGGAAAAGGTAGGACAACACCTCTAGTTTGTGATTGGACAGCACCCATGTCCATCACAACAGTTCCAGGTCATTTCCTGTTTCTAATCTGACTGTTGTTTCGCAAATGTGAGGAGGAAATTAAGCTAGATATTGTCCGTATTGTAGGAAAAAATTTCAGTTGCTGCCAAGATTCTGTGATGATTGTGGGAATTGACGTTCTTAAAAGAAGGGAGCATGAACAGGACACCAGTGGCACAACTTCAGGTATACTCTTAAGGTATTAGACATCCCAAGTCCCTGATCCTCACAAATTATCCAGGAATTAAGAGTGAGTGAGCAAGAGTGTGTATGCGAGACAGAGAATGTGTATGTGTGCGCATCATAGTGCAGTGCAATGCTCGGCACAAGAGACCGTGCGGGCGTTCAGGGCGCCTAAGCACATTTTAATGTCATGATACTTAGAAAGCAAATCGATAATAGCGTTATATGAATGCCGTATTGCCATTAGATCTCCATTTCCACATCCATCCATTCAACAGCGAACTTCTAAATTCATGCAACGATAATGCAACAAGTATGAGGACTTTGGCAAGTGACGTGGTTGCTGTCCAATCACAACCAAGTGTTGTCCTACCTTTGCTTTTTTGTGAAATGACGTTGTGTTTCCTGAAATGTCCTTGTGCTTTGACTGCATACATAACTACTAAAGCTAACAATTTATCTAACATTTGGCATTAAGAAGGCTTGATTCCCATCAGTCTTGTTGAATTTTAACAACTAAGGGGTCTTAATTAATATGCTTTGATAAAAATAGATATTGGGGAAGGATTGATGGAAATAATGTGAAACTTTGAGAACTACAGTGGAAAAAACATTTAAGAGTGAGATAGAGCTGAAATTTAGTGACGTAAGCGCTAAAATGATTGAAGTCTGTCTGGAGTACGGAGGCTGTGAGGGACCAGGATTGATTTAGTGTTGATCCTGCTGAAAACTTGAACCCAAACTAACATCTGAGTAACTGCAGGTCATATTCAAATTGTTTTGAATATAAAGCCTTGTCATTCTATTTTGAAAAAGATGAGAATTTTTTGTGGACAGATGCGTGTAAGCTTTTAGGAGGATGTCTCATTATTTTCTGTAATACAGTGTTTCACAATTAAACCTTCACATGAAAAGAACATTACTATTTAACTATAATCAAAGGCTAAAAAAATATTGATTATTCAGCAATACAGTGATTCAGATCATAAAGGGACGTTCTGCAGTTCTAGAATTATTTGAGGTGATGCGCAGTATCAGAAAATGGGAAATTCCTGCTTGAAAGTTTGGCCAAGTTAAAGCAATTCTGCGAGGACCTGTGTCCTAAGAAACGTATGCGTTTTGTGGCACCTTTTGCTGCAACCAGAAATATGCCACCACAGTTGGCAGTAACGTTTGATGTAGCTTTTGGATAAACTTGTTCTACATGAACTGATCATTTACAAAGGATTTTGTGTTTCCTAATGCTGTCTTGTATTTGTTTCAAGATCTGAAACCATTTAGTGTGACAAATGTTTAAAAATAGAGAACGTTAGCCATTTTTATGGCGCTAGAGGAACTGGCAATGAGCTAGACTATACTATTGCATTTTGTTGGTGTAAGCTTTCTTGGTCCCTGATGACAGTATCTGACTTTATGATTTTGTGTTTTTTCGGACATATGGCACTCATAACATTTCTTTTACAGATTGACGCGTACAGACAAGCAACTGCTTTGGGACTACAGACACCACTGTCGTGTCTATGAGCATAGCCTTCCCAAGATTTTAGCCAGTGCGCCCAGCTGGGACTGGGGCAGCATGGCTGAGATCCATGCTCTCCTGCACCACTGGTCCCCGCTGTCTCCTGTCTCTGCCTTAGAGCTGTTTGACTACAAGTATGTTTCTCACAACTCAAGGGATACTGCGGTTGTATAAAGAATGTTTTTTTTTTTTTTTTTTTGTGTCCCTTGGTTGTGGTGCTCTAGTGTAGGATACTCGCCTAAGGACCAGGAATTTGTGGGTTTAATCCTGACTCTGTCCTGCTCTATTTAAAATGCATCCTCTCACTTACTCTACCTTCTGAGTAAAAGTTGCTTATTTTGATGCTATAAATCACCAATGCATCGCAAAATCCATGCCAACAAAAATCTACATGTAGCACGTTCTGATCTAAAGGTTATCAGCATCAGCGATGCACCGATCCAACCTTTTCAGTTACGATACTGATACCGCTACTTGGGCATTTGGTATCGGCCAATCCCGAGTACCGATCCCATACCGTTTTTTTAATTAATAAGTTGAGTATTTCCCTGTGAGGAGGAGACTGAGATTATTTTGTTATGCTTAAGGAAATACTTGACTTAAATACTTCTTAACTAAAACAGTGTCATAAATAATTACACATGTATACGCTAAATTATGTATTCTTGAAATAACAATTAATAATACTAAAATATATTAAAATAATCTAAAAAATTATTTAAACACAGTTCTGCAAACATAGAAAAACCTACAATTCACAGATTGCCTCCATAGATGCCCTATGCCACCAATACCCGATCCAGCCAGAGTCGTTATTGGACTGATATCTGATCCACTTATCAGATTGGTGCATCCATAATCAGAATGCATATCCAACAAAACTATGGTGATATCAGTTTCAGGTTGCTTAGATAGGTGACATGAAATGCTACCACACCACCTGCTAGTAATATTGCAACACCACCATTACCAACATTGGACCACTTAATAGAAACCCGTTTTTAAAAATATGATTATTTTGAACAATGTCCTATTCGAGGTCATAATTTATTTCCTCTAAAATGATTCATTTTCACATTAACTCAGCTTTAACTTGTTGAGCCATTTTACACCTTTTTCCACAGTCTAACAAAAATAAAATCTTAAGATTTTAAGAGAGACGAGTCATCTTTGGGATTTGATAAATCCATTTTACATCACATTACGGCATTTATCCAGAGCAGCTTCCATTTCCTAACTTCAGAGGTAATTTCCCCAGAGCAATTTGGGGTTAAGAGTCTTGCCCAGGGACCCAGTGATGGTAGTGCTGTAGGTAGGATTCGAACCCCCAACCTCTTGGTCTAGAGACGAGTATCCTAACCACTAGAACACCACCTCCACCACCACCCAGTTATTGCTCTGATACAATGTAAAGTCATGGCAAATACCTCTTATGCAGGTTTGCAGATACGGAGGTTCGCAGCATGGCCGTTAAATGGATTGAGAGCTGTAGTGATGACGAGCTAATCGAATACCTGCCTCAGCTTGTACAGGTAAATACAGATATAAAATCATAACCTAAGTACAGTATTTACACACTTCTGTATCTCTTACCACATGGATACCTGGCTAATGTTACTCTAAGAATAACATAATTATTTTGTCTCATATGTTCTGTAGGCCCTGAGGTTTGAATCCCATTTAAAAAACTCATTGGTTATGTTCCTGCTGTCCCGGGCACAAGGGAGCATCAACATCACACACTACCTTTACTGGTTAGAACTTTGGTTTTGGTAGTACTTTTGCACTGAGAGTAATATACAGTATTTTTTGAGATCTGTTGTCTGTATGAATGGTTGAATGACTTGCAGATGATTTCTGATCATTTGTGTCTGGCTGCAGGCTTCTGAGGGATGCAGCACTTGACTCTAGCTTTGGTCAGCGCTACAGCTATGTGCTGGGGGCCCTTATGAACATATGCGGTACCAGGTTTAGGGCCGAGCTTGGGAAAGAGACCCAGCTGGTGCAGCTCATAGGAGTCCTAGCTGAAAAAGTGCGGCATGCAAGTAGCTCCAACCGACAGGTAAGAAGGACATCCAAATTTACATACCATAAGGGTTAATGTAGATAGTGATGGTACCCATAAAGGGATCTATTGAGGATGTGGAAATCTAAAAAAGATTACATGGGTTCCAGTATTCCTTGAGTGTTTTTCATTAATGTATTTCATCACAAGACCTGTTTTCAGTGTTTTTTAAACACGCTGTACTCTTCGAGGTTTTATTGCTTGCAGCCTCCTCTAGTTCATTTTCATAAGTCCTAATAGTTCATTAAATAACTGCATTCGGATATGTTATTTCTTCAAGGAACTCTGTGGAACAGGGTATTCAAATTCAGGAGTGATATTATTTATATTCTTATACACAGCCAATGCAAAAAAGTTTATTATCTTGAACTTTTAGTAATAAATGCTGATTGAAATCTGGCTTATCTGCCTTTTAAGGAATGCCTATGTACCATCCATATGTTAAAGATTTATTATTATTTGCAGGAATATTTTACACCATCCAGTGAAATGTGTCAAAATTTACATTATAAAAGCACTGAAAAATAAAAATAAAAATGACCACCTTTTCATGATTTAAAAAAAAAATTACGTTGAAGAGCACTTGGAATGAATTTTGTGTCAGTCAGAATTGTATTGATATTGGGGAAAAATGAGAGCAACTTTTGCCTAGTTCTGCAAAATATCCCTAAAGATGAAAAAAAAAAACCTTTATTATTTTTTTTTTTCTGTAAACAGTTGAGGAGAAAATATCTATAACTAGGGTTGCACGATCTGTTGTTTCAACATTGTTGTTGTGTTGTGTATTATGTGCGGTTGGTGAAGGAAGTGATGCAAATTAAAGTGGCATATTACAGCCCTTTTGCTACTTCAAAAAAGATCTGTTGCATTGTTCTCATTTTCCATAAATGATCTACCAGAGATTAGTCTGCCTATAATTGTCAGTTCTGATCATAGGTGATATGCAGGCTCTGTATGTGCTGCAAACCACTAGTCACAGTCATTTTTGAGCACAATTGATAATCATTTTGTCAATTTGCTCCCTCTAGTGGTCGACCACAATGTAAAAATGATCCTTTTTTCACTTGGTCTGAGTGGTGGTTCCTGGGACAGAACCAGTTGAAAACCCCTGGATTATATCATAATGACACTGCTTGGTGATTTGGCTGCCTGATCTTTATGCATTGTAGAAAAATTGATGGGATGTCTTGTGATGCATTGAGATATCGAATCGAATCGTTGCCCAGATAATAATAATTGAATCGAATCGTGGGACCAGTGAAGGTTCAGGAATCAAGAATGATTGATTCTTTTTAGGTAGAGCTTTCTAGAGCTACTCCTGGGACAGCATATAGTGTACATCCGCATCTTACATTAAATTAGATGACAATAAATACCGAGGAGCCAAATGAACATCACTCTTGAAGAATTGGCTTTAACTATGGATGGTTTCAGCCAGTTTCACAGTATTTACCATTTCTTTGGCTTGTGCCTCATTCACATGCAGAGAGAATTTTACACTGCATTCAGTGCCTTCTGGGTCAAACCATGGAGGGTTCCAATTAATCGCTCCATAGGAGTTAGATCGTCAGCCTATTTAACTGGGACTACAGGAGATGGCAAACATGGGCAAAGTATTCATAAATGCAACAGAAACAAGTGGGGACAATAGCATCCCCTGGAGGATCACTGCTGGAGTTTTGTTTGTACAGTCAAGAACCTGTTAAACTTGTAGAATTTGATTGAAGAGGTGGCTAAGTAAATGTCCTTCAAAGAGACAGACTGTATAGTCAAGCAGGGGATCACACAGCAGTTCCTTAAAGCTCTTAGAAGCACAGCGGGAGGAAAATGCAGTGTTGCAAACATGAGTTTAAAAGAACACAGAATAGGGGTGAGTTCATTATTAATGGTTTCAGATACCAAGTAAGTAAGAGGTCTGGGTCGACACATCTCATTTACTTTGCAGAAACTTAAACTAGTTGCTCAATCTGTATTTTAATTAGTCCCTCAATTGACCTCATCCACATAGTACTGCTGTTTTGTTCATTGTTTCATCACAAGGCCCTCATTTATCAGATCACATACGCAGTTTTCTGTCAGTGCAAACTTGAGCTGCAGCAGAGGAAATCAAGCTGCGTCAGGATTATGACATCACTGTTGCACTGAAATGATGTCAGGCAGATAATCTTTGAGATTTCAGGTGTAGTGTTTATTGTGGGTTATATTTGATTAATGAATTTTCTGTATCAATTTATGTAATTGTAAGATTATAGACTTACAGTAATTATAAACTATCCATACACATATTTTATGTTACTCTTATTTTATTAGATTCAACTTATTTTGTTTTGTTGTATTAGCTTTATTTTGTTCTTATGGCATATCTTATTCTTGTACATCTTTTATTTACTTAGGGTGACCAGACGTCCTCTTTTTAAGAACTTCAGCCGGGATTCTAAAATCGTCTAGGATTACATTCTTACATTGGATTTGCGTTGTGTTTCCTTGGGGCTTCCCAAACTAGTTACTTTGCCCTCCCCCTACTCACTTCAGCTTGCTTTCCTTATAGAACTTTTCATACTGTGATTTTTTTTGTTTGCACCTGAATCTATGCTCGTTTTGATAAATGAGAGCCATTGTGAGCTTAGCCTTCAAAATTATATTGCACTTGTATAACTAACGTGGAAAGTGCTGTATCATTCCTCAGTTTTTTTGTGCCACCATCCAGGATTTGTACTTGGTGATTAACAACTTCACAGTAGGAAAATAACAGACTATGTGCATGAGTCCCAGTTTTCACGTTTTTGGAGGTACAGAGCCATTCTGCACCCACACTTTTTGGGTGTGATGATCTCAGGTGTGGTAGGGTGTTTTTAGTTTGTACTCCAATGCAGACATTCACTAATGGATTTGCATTATATTTTTCTGTTGCCGAAGCTGGTTCTCCAGGATGGTCTTGAAAGAGTGAAAGTGTTCTTCCAGCAGAACAGCTGCAGACTCCCGCTTAGTCCCAGCCTGGTGGCCAAGGACCTCAGTGTAAAGGTGGGTACTTTTTTTTTTGCCTCAGGTATTTCACACCACGTGGTGTGGCATTTTAGAGACTTTTTGTTGATACGATGCAAGGAGGTTCAACACCCTGTGGTAAAGTATCAACTATATTGCTCTAGGGCTGTGCCGATACATCAGTATATTGTGATATTTCCTTCACAATATACTGTATTGATTGCGAGGTCCAAAAATCTATATTTCTGTGGGGGAGGGTCATGCACCACAAGCAGGCTCAGATAATTGACTGGGCACTTTAAGTTCTTATTTTGAATCTAATGCACTTTAACTTAACGTTTTTGGTGTTCACTAATTCAGTGTGATAAAATGCAAAGATAATAAAGTTAAAATTAAGTTCTGAATTATGTTGTTTTGGCTGAATAATGAATATAATGTGATTGATTAAGACTACCCAGACCGTACACAGCAACTTGCATTTCAGCTCTGTTTTTACATTTTCAATGAAACTGTAGAATATCGCAGTATGTGTAGTATCGCAATATATCGTGATATAATTGTGTCATGACCCATGTGTCGTGATACGTATCGTAACATGGGGTCCTTGCCAATACTCACCCCTACATTGCTCACACCACGACTTAGCCCTGATTTTATATCCCTTTTTTTATTTACAAAAATGTCCTAATCTTCTTGTATTCACATAGCTGCAGGTGCTCAGCATTAAAGGTTGTTCTGTAGTGTAAGCCTGTTGGGCTAAAATCAAGGAATTTTTTAAATTCCAAAACAGATATGCCAGCGTTTTGGAGCCAGTCATGATACAGTTTCAGTTCTTGACAAGACTGAAGGAACCAGCTATATTTGTATGCTTTCCAAAATGACTGTTTACATATCTTACGAAAGAAAAATGCAGAAAAAAGCTGCAAAATAATTTTGCAGAATAAAATGTGACACATTTGGCAAGGTTTTGTGACATTATTCAAAAAGGATTTGAAAAGATTAAAAGATATTTTCAGTGCCTTTATTTGCATAATACTGCCTTTTTCTCATGTCTCCTGAAACCAGGCATGCTCATTTTTCAACTCTAACGCCGTGCCGCTGAAACTCGTCCTGATCAACGCAGACCCTCTTGGGGAAGAGATCAACGTCATGTTTAAGGTGTTACTAATAAGATGTTAAAAATGTGAAATTTTGAAAAGAACAAGAGTGGTTGTGGTCTAGTGGTTAGAACACTCGTCTCTGGGCCAAGAGGTCCTGGGCCCTCTGACGTTATCATCGCTGGGTTCCTGAGCAAGACCCTTAACCACAAGTTGCTCCCAGGGAGACTGTTTCTGAAATTTGAAAATGGAAATAGCTTTGGAGAAGAGTGTCTGCTAAATGATGTTAATGCAGTGTAACTCTGACTTCCTATGGTGTGTAGGAATAAAAGTATTATTATCCAACAGTAAAACTGCATAGTCATTAACCATTTTAGATTTTGATTCGGCATGAACATCTAAGTCTGCATTCTTGTTGTCAAAGAGAAAAGTTGTTTATGTTTTAATTTGAATTTCTTAAGGTCAGTCATAAAAATAACATGGCAGACAAAAACTACTGTTGAGTATGTTGGAAAAACCTACGTTTTCAGTAAGTTATTCTCTTCATTTTATGTAAGTAACCAAGTTTTGAAATCAATGGGCAGTTGGTAGCATTATGATTAGGGAGTTCGCCCCATGATCAGAAGATCGCCGGTTCGAATCCTGGACCGGTAAAGGTACCACTGAGGTACTCATAAGCAAGGTACTGTCCCAAAGCACTGCTCCCTGGGTGTTGCCCACTGCTCCTTCACGGATGGGTCAGATGCACTTTGTGGTGTTCTGTATGTTGTGCTGTGATCCATTCACAATGACAAATAATCACTCACTTTCAATGCAATATAGGTTGGAGAGGACTTGAGGCAAGACATGCTTGCACTACAGATGATACGGATCATGGATCGAATCTGGCTGCAGGAAGGGCTGGATTTGCGCATCATCAATTTCAAATGCATCTCAACTGGAAAAGACAGAGGTTTGTAAATGCTCCTGCTGTTTTAGGGAAATTGTCTTTTGACAGTTTGGATATAAATTTAACAACTATAAATGTCTGGATTTGCTTATTCAGGCATGGTGGAACTAGTGCCATCTTCGGACACACTAAGGAAGATACAGGTGGAGTATGGCGTCACTGGCTCCTTTAAGGACAAGCCTCTGGCTGAGTGGCTACGGAAATACAATCCTGCTGAAGATGAGTATGAAAAGGTGAATGAACGTGTGACATGATGCCAACGCAGCCATCTGTATACTCTTCTTTAGGCTTGAAGAGTAACAAAATTTATAAGATCTCAATAGGTTGTTATTGTTTATTGTTTAAAAATTAATAAATGAACATTTATAAACTGAGTCTCACGTCTAATTAAATATTACAGAGACCAGTTGTTAATTTAAGATTATTACATTTTGACTGATTTTTTTTCTTAACCAAATCTTCTTGTTCTGTCCAATCTATTCACAGGCCTCTGAGAATTTTATCTACTCATGTGCTGGTTGCTGCGTAGCCACTTATGTACTAGGCATCTGTGACCGCCACAACGACAATATCATGCTGCGCTCCACGGGCCACATGTTTCACATAGATTTTGGCAAGTTTCTTGGTCATGCACAGATGATCGGGAGTTTCAAAAGGTGAACTAGGAACTGTTCCACTTTCCCCCTTTGGGATATAGAATTTGCATAAACTTTGTTTTAGATCTCTGGATCGGTATTTTAACGTATCTTTCTCCATGTCAAGGGACCGGGCACCTTTTGTGCTGACTTCGGACATGGCCTATGTCATCAATGGTGGTGAAAGGCCCACCAGCCGCTTTCAGCTTTTTGTAGACCTGTGTTGCCAGGCCTACAATTTCATTCGCAAACACTCCCACCTTTTCCTCAACCTTCTCTCCTTGGTAAACCTTTTACAAACTATAGAAGAGTTGCATCAATAAAACTGCTATTAGGAATCGTGGTAGTTTCTAGATTCTAGTTGTGTAGCAGTAAAATTTACATTAAATAGGCCACTGTAGAAGGCAGAAGGATAATTGATACATAAGACAAATATTTCAGTCCTACTTGCAAAGAGTTTTATATTTAGGATTCTAATTGATGAATTGCAAAGCGAAGAAAGAATTACTTGTGACAATTAGCTCTTAACTTATTACCATATTTAAACATTTGGTCATTTGAAAACAGCCTCTTAATGTGTTTACATGAAGAACACAACCACAAACTATTACAATTATATATATTCCACCAGAGGGCGCAAAATTCTCAGATCTTACATACTGAAGTTTTAAAAGAAGGTTCACAAAAAGTTAAACAAATTAAATGAATATAAATAAAAGATAAAAGCAACAATAAACCCAAACTGAAGGCAAATACATATTGTAGAACATTGAATTTGATTTGATTAATACAAATCATTTCTAAATAGATCAGGTTTGATCTGCAGGTGTGTTATTAAAAACACACAATGGTAGAATTCTAATGCAAACCCTCAGATGAATTTTCTTCAGAAATTGTTTGGGGATATATGGGTGGAGAGAGACCAAAATGTGACGAGGAGGAGATTGTGTTCCTCTGCAGGGACCTTGAAATGCTGTAACATAGGAGTGGCTATTCTTTTTTTTGGTTCACTTCTGTATATTAGTTTATCTTCAGTAGCTTATTTTTACTTTTAAATGCTAAAATGATTAATCTTTTGAATGGTATGGATATTTTTCCTGCCTCTTTTAACATCTGGTTGTGGCCAGTGGCACATTAGTCCAACCAGCTGTATCTGAATGATCCTGTTAAAAAAAAATTATTCAGTTACTTATGTGACTGTTCCAGATGACACAGTCAGGTCTACCTGAGCTGACGGGATCACAGGACTTGAAATATGTATATGATGCTCTGCAACCTCAAACTACAGACGCAGAAGCAACCATATTCTTCACAAGGTATTTTGGTACTGAATTTCAGTTGCCTAAATAAAATGCACTTTAAATATTGTGTTTAATGCAGTTTTGTTCTCTTTATCTCAGGTTGATAGAGTCCAGTCTTGGCAGTGTAGCCACAAAGTTTAATTTCTTCATTCACAATCTGGCCCAGTTGCGTTTCTCTGGCCTTCCATCAAACGATGAACCCATCTTGTCTTTCTCACCTCGCACATACACTATGAAACAGGATGGGCACATCAACGATGCCTCAATCTTCTCCTTTCAGAAGAGATACAGCCCTGACAAACACTATGTGAGTTTGATTTCAAATAGTGTTTGAAAACCAATAACGTTTCATAATTTAAGGGAATTTTCTGTGTATATAGGTTCTTCCATTTGTTAAAAAATGTATGTTATTTGTTTAATGTTGTTTGATTTTTAATTTGTTTATTCAGTTTGTATAAGAATACAAAAAAACACAAACATAATAGTATATTGTGATAATTATCGATTGTGATAATATTTTTGTTCATATCGCCCAGCTCTATTTTTGGCCCCAATCCTAAATTTGTAATTACCTACAACAGAGAATGCATGTGGTAAAATGATGAATTTAAATATTTATGTAAAAAATATCTCTGGTCTCCTTTTTCAGACGTATGCAGTGCGGGTGTTGAGGGAGGGCCAGAGCGAGCCCCAGTTTGTATTTCGTACCTTCGATGATTTCCAGGAGCTGCACAACAAGCTCACCATTCTGTTTCCTTTGTGGAAGCTACCAGGGTGAGTCAGAAACAGAAATGACCACCCTGTGTTTTATTATGGATATAGGGTGAAGCCAGTTTTTGGCTAAATTGGTGTATACATTTATCCATCCTGAGAAAGTATACTACACATCTCCCACCCAGACCAGAAACTGGAACTATGGAACAAGATTACAACATCAACAGTCACTGTATCAAGTGTTACTTTCAGATCATTTACAATCTTCCATGTTTCTAGGTTCCCCAACAAAATGGTGTTGGGACGCACACACATAAAAGATGTGGCTTCCAAGAGGAAGGTGGAACTGAACAGTTATGTACATTCCCTCATGAGGAGTTCAGCAGAAGTTGCCCAGGTCAGTTTAGAGAATGTTAAATAACCTGTCATTTATTACCTTTTTCAGACTGATGCACATGTTTTGCGTTGTTAAGTAGTGTTTTAATAACTCAAGAGCCCTTTAACTTATAGAGACCATACATATATTTTCAGTTGATCAGAATATATTATTTCCATTTTATGATGTTAGAGAGTAATCAATAGGAAAAACAAAATATAGAAAATTAATTATTTGTTAACAAATAATTTTATGCTGTTTCCAGATAGTAGTGCTTTGTCGAGACCAATTTTTTGTGGTCTCGGTCTTATCTTGGTCTCGACTCTATTTGGTCTCTGTCTTGTCTTGGTCTCGACTCTATTTGGTCTCGGTCTTGTCTTGGTCTCGGACATAGCGGTCTCGATGGGATGGGGAAAAAAAGAGAAAACAGCGCATCCTCACAGAACAGTATCATTATTTATTATGTGCCTCAATTCAAATGCAACCATTCAGATGCATCTATTTTAAAAACGTTACATTCGTTCTGTGCCATATGGTAAGTAATTTTAGTGATGTTGATATCAAAGTGTAAAGATTACAGTGGGACAATTCCAGTTTATCTATTAATGGATACAGCATAGTCTATAGCATAGTTATAATTCAAATAAATTAGGTATTTTACATTAATTAGAAAGCACTGTCCTGGAGGTGCAAGTCAGTCTGGAGGCTCATTCTCTTCAATTCAAAGCAAGGGATCATTACATAGCCATATTCATAGCCATAGCTTACCTGAGGCCTCTGTCCCTGGTATAAGAGACTTAATCTGAACATCTTTCTGGTACATCCCATCTCTTTCCCTTGACGAGGTCTGATAAAATGTTTAAAGGAGAGGATTGCTGAGAATATTATTTTCCATCAGGCCTCGTAACCATGACAAATCTGGGAGATTTTAAATGAGAGACAAAGTTAACATTTCTACAGGCTCCAAATTAGTTTTCATCAGAAATGTGCTGAGTGTATCAGCATTTACACATCAAACTGTGACAAATCTGAGTAGTGCAGGACATGCTGAACACAACAACATAAAAGCTGTATGGCTAAGTTCTTCACACACACTAGAATAAGCCTAAAAACAAAGGTATAGAAAAGCGCCCCAATTTTCTTAGGTCTAGAGGAGCATACAGCGTATTTCTCATTTCCCCTTAGAATTTCAACTCGGCAAAATGTAGTGACAAAAGAAAATCTTCGTAAATTATGAAACAACAACAGTTACTCAATGGTAGTATGATTTGATAAAATTCTGACTTTTAAAACAACACTGAGTATATTGTGTTGCTTTTTTAGTGTGATCTTGTCTACACATTCTTCCATCCTATTGCAAGAGATGACAAGGCTGAAGGACTAGATGGACTGCCTAAAGTGCAAGGTGTGATATTGGCATATGCCCACTGTTAATATTGTTAAGGCACACATACACACACACACACACACTTTTGGTAGACCTACCTAATACTTGTTTTACTCCATACCCCAGCACTCAAACATGAATGGTTGTGCAAATGGTATCTGTGTCTTGGTTTGTGTATTTAACAGAAGTGATGCCAGTGAGTCCCACTTTAGGTGTCGTTGGGGGCGAGGTGAAGTTATCCATGTCTTACCGAAACGGTACACTCTTCATAATGGTTATGCACATCAAAGACCTTGTAAGTTCCATGAACTTGCTTAGTACAGCAATACAGTGAAAATGTTGAGAAATACTGCTTTGGTCATGTAAAATGTCCCCCCTCCCCCCATACAGGTTTCAGATGACGGGACAGACCCCAACCCTTATGTAAAAACATACCTGCTACCAGACCCCCATAAAACGTCAAAACGCAAGACAAGGATCTGCAGAAAAACAAGGAACCCGACTTTTAATGAGATGGTATAAGCCTCCAAGACCTTCCGTTATATTTTTTGATAAAAGAATGACCATTGTCTTACATTTTGGGGGAAAAATGAAAAATTGCGGTACTAAGAATTTGTCACTCAGGAATCCATGTTATAAAATATAACTGCAAGCAGTGATTGCGGAGTCCATGCAGTCTATCGATTTTGATCGTTTGAAGATTCGTCTTGACCCAAGGAGTAAGATGGTATAAGATTTTTGAGAATCGGAGCTACGGTTTAAAAGTTATTAGGCAAAACACAAAATAGCTTATTTATAGCGCCACCAACTAGCAGAGTGGTGCAGTTTTTTTTTGCCTGAGTAGAAGGTGGGGTTCCAGACCTCCCTGTCAAATTTCAAAGCTGTAGCCCACCCAGAGCCGGATTTCTATGAAACTCGGTGTGTGGCTTTGCAGTCCTATGCCAAGCCCACCACATTTATTTGCATTTTACAGCCAAATGAAGACCTAAATTAAAAATGTGCTTGATAATTATTAAAGAAGAGTATATTGGGATTCAAATGATACAAGTTGCATGCAGATTGGACAAAAATCCAGGGACTAGTTAAAAAAAGATGGGTTTTCATTTTATGCAAGTTAGTGAAAAATCAAATATGGCAGAAATAGATGCGAGGCTCTAAAAAAATTGTCTTAACCCAAGGAATAAGCTGATATAAGATTTTTGAGAATGTGAACTAAGATTCGAATTTTATTAGACAAAATGCAAAATCTTTTGAAAAACTGCAAAATAGCTTATTTTGGTGCAATTTTTTTTTGCCTGAGTAGTGGGTGGGGTACCGGACCTACCTGCGAAATTTCAAAGCTGTAGGTCTTACCGTTTTTTCTCCACAACTCGTTTTAAGGCAGAAAAAACGGTTCCACTGCATAGCCCCCTAAAAATCAGCACGATTCCAATAGGGTTCCACGCAGTGTTCCACTGCTTGGCCCCCTAATAAAAAAAAAAATTCCGCATGATTCCAGTAGGGTTCCAGCAGTTGCACTGCATGGACCCCTAACAAGTATCAACATAAAGTCTTATTTAGATTTATATAACCTAAACAAATTATTTAAAGGAGCTATATGTAAGATTGTTGCTAAAACTGTTACTGCAGGCAAATTCAAAATACGGTAGCATGTTGTTTCCCCTCCCCCTTCCTCCCTAGACTCGAGGTTGCCACATAGAGCGAATGAGGACTCATATTTGGCTAATCTGTGTTATGTTTTGTATTGTCATAATTAGCGTACTAATGTTTGCAGTGTTACCACACTGTCTCAGCGTAACACAATGCTGATGTTAGCCATCACATCACCGTTTTTGTTTCTTAAACAATTCAGTCGGTTCAGTGACCCACCTGCACATGGGCTACAATCTATGATCGAACATGAATAACGTTATTCAGCTGTTGAAAATATTTGAAATACTCATCCCTACAACTAGTGGTGATACAAGCGCTACAGGCGCCACCCACCGCCATCAAAACCAAAACACAAACTCGATTTATAGGCTGTAAATTAAAATTTCAAATGTGAATATTCTGGCTGTACTAATTTGGTCAGTGAGATCAATATTTCAAATGAACATGATTCCTTAATCTCTTGTGACATATTGGGTTCACACCCCGATGTGGTTTTCTGCTGCTGTAGCCTAACCTTCCTAACCAAGTTAATCTTGGTTTCATCTGTCTAAAGAGCCTTATTCCAGAGCTTCCAAAAAGATCTTCAACTCACACCCCACCCCCAGCAGAGCTTCTCCTGCATCCCACGAGAGGCTGAGGACATGAAGTCTGAATGGGTAGTTTTTACCTCCATTGCTGAGGTGGCTGCACAGAACTATAATTGTAAGGTTGTTGGTACTAGTTGTGGTGGCAACCCTTAGATTTGGTGGCGGACTCCAGTGGGAGTTGTCAAGCTGACGAAGGATTAGTGGGACACCAGAGGCAGCTGATGGGTTCCTTTACTCAGGTTGTTTGGAGCTGGGATGAGGTTCTGTTGATCCCAACTGGGGTTATAGTGGAAGGAGTACTTTGAAGACTTCCTGCTGACACACCTTCCATGGAGGAGGCAGACACAAAAGACGCAGAGGATGTGTTCGAACTTTAGAGGGATCACACTCCTCAGCCTAAATGGGAAGACTTACAGTGCCTTGAAAAAGTATTTATACCCTTTGAACTTTTACACATTTTGACACCTTACAACCACAAACTTAAATGTTTTTATTGAGATTTTCTGTGATAGACCAACACAAAGTGGCACATAATTGTGAAGTGGTACAAAAATGATTCATGGTTTTCAAAATTTTAAGCAAATAAAAATCTGAAAAGTGTGGCATGCATTTGTATTCAGCCCCCCCGCGGCAATACTTTGTAGAGCCACCTTTCGCTGCAGTTACGGCTGCAAGTCTTTTGGGGTATGTCTCTACCAGCTTTGCACATCTAGAGACAGATTTTTTGCCCATTCTTCGTAGCAAAATAGCTCAAGCTCAGCCAGATTGGATGGAGAGTGTCTGTGAGCAGCAATTTTCAAGTGGGATTTAGGTCTGGACTTTGACTAGGCCATTCTAACACATGAATATTCTTTGATCTAAACCATTCCCTTGTAGCTCTTGCTGTATGTTTAGGGTCATTGTCTTGCTGGAAGGTGAATCTCCTTCCCAGTCTCAAGTCCTTTGCAGCCTCCAACAGGTTTTCTTCCAGGATTGCCCTGTATTTAGCTCCATCCATCTTCCCATCAACTCTGACCAGCTTCCCTGTCTCTGCTGAAGAAAAGGATTCCCATAGCAAATGCACGCCACACTTTTCAGATTTTTCTCTGCTTAAAATTTTGAAAACCATGTATCATTTTCGTACCACTTCACAATTATATGCTACTTTGTGTTGGTCTGTCACAGAAAATCTCAATGAAAAAGATTTAATTTTGTGGTGGTAAGGTGTAAAAATGTGTAACAGTTCAAGGGGTATGAATACTTTTTCAAGGCACTCTATATCAGGGTGCTGGAATGGAGGATTCTACCTAAAAGATAATGTGAGGAACTCGGGCAATTGGGAGGGGCTTAAAGTAGAGCTGCTGCTCCTTTGCATCAATATAAGACAGCTGAGGTGATTTAGGATGGCCAGAGAAGGCCTTGGCATCCCCCAGAGCAGCTGGAAAAGGTGGCTAGGGAGAGGGTCTGGATGTCTTTGCTGAGCCACAACCCAGAGCTGGAACAGAAAATGAAATTATGAAGAATTGTGTGGTCGTCCACTTTAGTTTTCTTATGTGCTCTTCCAGGCACTTTGGTGTTTCTGAGCACATCAGTGTATTCCTTCTTGTAAAGAATGTTGTATATTGTTGATTCCGGTGCTCCTTAGGCTTTAACTGTCTCTCTGATAGATTTATTTTGCTTTTCCAACCTAATGATGGCATATTCAGTGCTTTGAATTAACTCTGGACCTTTTATCTACATAATCAAAATGTTCCACACCTGGCCATGAAACATGTCCAGTTACTTTTGAGCAACTGAAAATATAATTTCAGAAAGCTGAATGTTGTTAAAGCCCATAAATTAAAGATGAAAGTCTATACTTCCATTGTATCTTAATTTCAAATTCATTGTGGTTGTATACAGAGAGAAAATGGCAAAAATCCCATCGATGTACAAACACTTAAGAGACCTAACAGTATGTTTGTGCATTTTTGCAAACAGTCTCCTTTCTGACAAAATTAAAATCTTAAGTGGCATTTATTTAAAGCATCTACGTTTAAGTTCCATAGATGTCTTCGGCTCACTGGGAATTCCTCATTTCTCATTTAAATTTTAAAGGCAAGTAGTGGATTAAATAAAGTACACATGGGGGAGAAACTATATAGTTCTGAAAATCACCTGAAAGTGAAGGCTGTTCATAAGTTGTAGAGAATATTTTAGGTATGAAAGTCAGAACAAAGGAGAAATGTCTTGGGATTCTCCATTAATTTTTTTGACACATTTCTGTTTTATGTTGTATTTGTAATCAGCTGTTTTGTGCTTTTTAATTAAAGCTGGTGTACAATGGCTACAGTAAGGAGACCCTGAAGCAGAGGGAGCTGCAGTTGAGTGTGCTCAGCGGCGAGTCCCTGCGTGAGAACTGCTACCTTGGTGGCATCACTCTCAATCTCAAAGACTTTGACCTGAGCCAAGAGACGGTTAAGTGGTACAAGCTCACGGCAGATTCCTGCTTCTGAACTTATTGGACCCAATTCCTCACAACAGAGTCTTCTACAAAAGATATTGCATTTCAAGTTGGAAACATGAACATAACCATGTAGAAATTTCACACCCTATCCTCACAAACCCATCCTGTGACATTTATGTCAGTTTATTCCCTTGAATCAGTACATTTCTTGTGCTTGAACTTTTTAAAGATAGCTGATATTTTCTGTGTATTTTGTCAAGGACCAAATTTGTTTACTTAAAGAATATATAATAGAGATAGATAGCTGTATTTTCTACCTTTATGGGGAGATTGTGTAGCCTGCAATGATTGGGTATCTGTCCAGGCACAGGATAGGTAATCCTCTGCCAAAGTGAAAATGAACTCGGCTCCCTTGGAAAAATTACAGGTTGCCTTGTTGGGACTATTTCCCTTATCTGTGTGCATTTTTCTGGGTAAACAATCTTTGTAGAATATCTGAATTATATCCCTATTCTGGAAAAAAAAAAAAAAACTACTTTGCATGTGGTTCTGGTGAAGTGCACTAACTTGCTCTCTTGCGAACAACAGAATCTTTTGAAAAAACCCCTGAGCACCTCAAAATTTTTCTTTCTAAGAAAAGGGAATATTAATAATAGAATCTGCTGTCTTATTTCATATTCTTAGTTATGAGTTTATCTAGAAATATTTTTAAATATAGGTATTTTTAATCATCACTCAGACCACGAGCAAGACATGAACTATTCCTTTTAGTGATTGACAATGTGTGCTTAAACAAGGCCAGTTATTTATTGTTAATTTGTTATCCTTAACCAGGACAAATTAATGTGTACTGTTGTTTTCCATATAATTCAAATTAAATGTCTGAACAACATTGCAATTAAATTTTAGTAAGAAAGTAATTCAATTCAGTTTTATTTATATAGTGCTCTTTACAACAGACATCACAAAGTGCTTTACATATCACTGTTTTATTTTCTCTAGGCCATGAAGTGTTTAACAAATGGATGATTTAAGACATTGAATTAATTTCCTTTCTCAATTGTTCGGTTATTGACCGTTTTAAATGTCTTTACAGTAAGGTGTTAAAAAAAGATTAGATTTAACTGACTTGTCAAGAGGTTTTGGGTTCAAATCCTACCTGCAGCGTTACCACCATAGGTTCCAATTAAATGTGTTTAAGGGAGATGATCCAGATCTGTAACATCTTTGACTGTAATCAGTGTGTATGTATAAATATTTCAATTTAAATTTATTTAGAACTCCATTGACTGCTGGATAGCGAGTCAGAGGGAAAGCAAAAGAACTGTCAATGAGCCTGTGAGAAAAGCTTGTTAAATTGTACAAATCAGGTAAATGATGTACAGAATTAAAAAAAAATGCTTGTTATTAATGTTTTATCAGTAAAGTGGAAAAATATGGGTTCTGTTGTTACCGAGCTATGGGCAGATAGACCAACCAGTATTATCCTCAAATGCCAGGAATGTTTGTTGAATGTTTGTACTGTCTGGCGTGCAGGCTCTTGTTTGCTTGCTCTGGTTTCCGGGATATTTTATTCAATTTGCGGGCATCAGGGAGCCGCTATCAATATGCGGGAGACTCCCGGTGTCCTTCCGGGAGACTTGGGATGTCTGCAATGCCCACTTCAGCTGAAATACAGGCTTCTCTGAAAAAACAGTATTGCAGTTTCAAGATGCACAATGAGGATATATTTGAACAAAAAGGGGGACTGCAAGGTCTAGTTGCAAGAAGAAAAAGCCCTCACTGTGCCAATGCCATAAAACAGGCTGCTTACAATATGCCAAACAGCATTTAGACAAAACTTTGGGACCAAACTCCTTTGGAGTGATGAAACCAAAACACGAGTGCATTTATTTTCAAGAAAATATGTGTATAAGCTTAATTTGTATGTTGTTTTTAAGAAACCATAGATTACCATCATTTGTAAACTTAAGTAGGTAAATCCGATTATATAATTGCTTGAAACCTGTCAGTAAACCATTCCTCAACCTCTTCCGTCTTTAACCAGACTATCCTCGACGATCCTGGCATTTAGGGGCGGGTTTTTTGGATCAGAGCCGTATTAATATATAGTAGGTGGGAGGGTTTGTTTGGTAACGGAAGAAGTCTTAAGAAAGGTGGCAGTGGTCGTTATTGCTGAAATAATTTTTCGGGAGTCGCCTACACAAGACATTCTACATGAAACATGAGTACTTCGGTTGTTTTTGCTTGGAGTTCTTAATATATTTATATCTATATATTCCTTTCAAGTAAAATGTATTTTAAATATATTCAAGAGCAAACGACAAAGTGCTTTAAGGACAACTCGAGGGACGAATATCAAAATACATGACAACTTTTGCTGCATGGTTAAAATGGAGACCGTGTTAGGGGCGAGGAACGCAAAAGAGAGGACTGCGATGCAGCGGTTTGGTGAAGGTGGTGTGATACTGCCGTGGACGAAGCAGATTTTGGGAGTGTTGTGGGAACACCTGCGTTTGTTTGTGGACGTCATCTGCTACACTTTGCTTGCAGGTAATCTATCGCTTGATTATTCTCTTGCTTAGTTAATCATGTGCCTTTTTCAATCATTGCGAAGTTTATTTGAGTAACTCGCCCTTTATTTAATTTCTGTTCATTTGTTCTTAGTCTTTCAAATGTTCCGATTTGAGGTCCACCTGAGAATCACGGACGAGGCGGAACATATTCAGCACATGACGAGCGCTGCCGGTGATCCTACAGACAGATTTCTTCTCTCGTCTTTATTTGAAAACAACACAAACGTCAGCGGGGACCCTTTTGAATTAAACCCTCGTTCTAGAACCGTCTTGTCAAGTTTGGTTAACGACGAAATCTGCTGCTCTTTGGTGGACGACTTCGTGTCCCGTGCAACTGAGTGTCTCGCAGAAAACGATCGCCACCGCTGGAAACACAGTTTCGACTGGAACGTTATCACAGGTTCTGATAGTGGATATACAGACGACGTATGCCCTTTTACTTTTACTGCCTGTGTATCGAATCTTTACCAAAACGGGACTGATGATGACGGTTCGCGTACAGAACTAGACTGTAACGTCTCATTTCCCTCTACAGAGGGTGCCTTTGGTCGTCACCAAGAAGCAGGCGGGCAAGGTTCAGACAGTGAAGTTAGCTGGGCCAGCTCCGACAGTTCCTTGGTGGAGGGGGAAAAAGAGGAAAGTGACAAACTTTGGGACTTTCTTACCAAATCCACTGATCCATACCACCCACTTCACTTTACAGCATGTGTATCTAGTGCAACTCCCAACCGACAAAGTGCACCAACAAACTCCAAGGTGGGTCAAAACAGCATTGATACCAAAGTGGTGACATGCCCATTTACTAGCAAACGAGGGAACTCAGGTGCCTTACCCTCAGAAGATGAGGAGGAAACATTATGGAAATCTCTGTTTGTGAAGGAAGACCCATACCACCCACTAAATTTCAGAGCTCTTCACATCCCAGCAGCCAGTGACACACATGGGCATGCTGAAAACCTTACCAAGAACTCACCTTGCTGCCATGACAAAAAAACAGATGCTGTAGAAGCCTCAGCTGTTGCTCGGTGCAGAAAACACCTTTTGATATCAAAGCAAGTTGTTAGTCACAAGTGCCCTCGGGTATCAGTGGATAAGCCCTTCAGACTGCCATGGAAAAGGCCTATCAACAAGACCACCAAGGCCACCACAAAGGGATCTCCTGTTGTGAAAAGGGTAAATATATCTTGTGTTTTTAAGATTTATTATTTGTATAACATTTCATATAGATTAGTATTTAACTTCTAACTTCAAATACACTTACATTTTATTTTGATTTTAATGTTGTCAGATTCAGAATTAGTTGTAAACTTACAAATACATTTTAAAGCATCTGTTAACCCTGTTTTCCTCAAGATACAATCATTTTGTCATTACAATGAATTCAGTCCTAGTTCTTTCATGCCCTCTAATTGTTCTTCTGCCCAGGTAACATTTTCTCCAGTTGTGCATGTTCACAAGATGCGAGTCTGGTCCTTTGCCCTTCAGGCATCTCGCAAGGGTCCGTGGGAGGAGCATGCTCGGGACAGGGTCCGCTTCCAACGGCGAATTTTGGAAACCGAGAGGGCTATTGGATACTGTTTCAGTTTGTCACACAGGGAAAATCTTTCAGCCCATCAGCAAAGGACACTAAGCAAATAAGCATGATTTTCAAATGAATATTTTAAAATCACACTTATCAAATGCATTTAGATTTCTAAACTCCAACATGTCAACTGGCAGTTTGGTATTTTCAGCACACACTCAAACTGGCAAATTTCTCCACATGATTAGTGTGACCTTTAATTGGATAACCTTTTCTAGATTCATGGTTCAAATAAATATCCTCAACAATTAATATAGATTACGCCAAATATAAATAGCATACAGTACAAGCTTGTGGATATCCTTTTAATTAATAGTTTATACTACACACTACAAAATCAAGCATCCAGAACTTTGGAAAACTATTTGATACACTGGCAAAAAGAAAGAGAGCATCATAATGACATTTCTTGCTGATATTTTGTATGGAAGAAACTGAAGTGGAACAACATCCGAACATCTTTTAGATGGCTACTCCACAAGAGTGTTCACATCATTTATCCTTGATAGCGGACTGTCTTCATAAAAGCATTTTTTATTTGCCAATACCTTTATATCTATTTACCTCATCTGGATGTTTGTTATTTTGGTATTCCTATTCTTCCATCATATGTAAACAGTCTATATATTGTTTTCCTGCCTGTCAATTTTGTAATTATCAAAACAAGTAGGGGAGAGCTGTATTGTAAATGTTATATATACACACACACACTATATTATATATATATTATTTTTATTATTGTTATATATTAATAATAATAATAATAATAAATATTTTTTATTTTGGGATTAGAATTTACATGATTTTGACACAATATAAACTAATAGAGTAGACAAGTTGATTAATTTGCTGAGTAAATACCTTTAAGTAAAGCTTTTTCTTAGAAAGTGAACTGATGCATGGGCCCAGTTATGTAAATTGTCCAATATTTTAAATACACTTGATTTTAGATTATGAAATGTAAAATAAATATGTTTTGCTGGTGGGCAGGACACTTTTGTGTTAATATAAAAATGTGTGAAATAAAAGTAAAAGAAGCATTTTCATAAATAAATTTTGCCCACCTTAAAAAAACAGACTGGCGCTCTCCACCTGTCGTTTCCACAATATCTAGATAAGCTTCTTAATTTTGTGTATGTCTGAATATACCCGTGAGAGAGTTGTGCAGTAGAGGGGTTAAAAACAAGGCATGATGTAACGCTTTCCCCTGAGGGGAAATCAATTAGCATCTTCCCTGTTGTATGGTGCAAGAAAAAGCAACCTTGCATGCAATCTTGAACTATGACAATAACACCAGGTTTGAAATCTGACAAAAAGTGGCACTCGTTCCCTTAGTGAGAAAGGCAAGCACAATTTATCGCCACTACATTACTTTTACAAATATTATTTTAGGAGTACAGCATTTATTTAAAAAAGGTGAAATGAAACAGTCTGTTAAGTTGGTATGTCTACAGAACTGTGACAGCTGGTAAAGGTTTGAGAGCAACACTGTATGTGCTGTTTAAATCCATCTCCTTGTGTTGCTGAGACTTTGCTGCATCTGGTTACCTGGTAACGGGAGTGCAGCACTGGTATAAGGATTGCAAATGATTGCAGCAGAGGTTGCTGTGCTAGGGGAGGGCAGCATACATGGCCCCAGCCTGCATTACTCATCCTAGAGAGTCCTGAATCTGAAGGTGAGGGGAATCTCTGGAGTCTCAATTACCCTGATCAGACTGTCTGATGCAATAAGACAGCAGCATTTGACTGAATCATAATGTAGTGAAGGTTGAACTATAACGCTCCCACGAGGCCAAACTCCCTAGCCCACATGTAAAGTATATAAAAGGTAAAGTTCCAATTATGAAATAACCTTAATATGATAAAAGAATTACATATATTCTGTAATTTTCATCATTTATTCCCTGCTCACTCCTAACATACAAGATCAATGTTTCTCTTTAATCTATGTTCATGGAATACATATTTAATCATTTGCTGACATTGGATTATGAATAATAAGAGTAATTAAGCTGAAGCAGTGGATATTACTTTTTAAACTTTATTTCTAGGTTTGTGGCATTAACACCATATTTTAGTTTTAGTACGTTTTTGTGCTCTACAAAATACAAAACACCTAGTTGCTAAATTCATAAAAAGCAAGGTTTAATATTGAGTCTTAGTAGGGTAAATTAAAATGGTACAGTTAATCACAGTACATTTTGAGTTTTCATTTTAAAATTTGCCGTTGTACTATATCTTGTTACATCTCAGGTGTTTTTAGATTTTTCAAATGACGTTATCTCTAGATATAAACATTTGTACCATACCACAGTTGAAATATTGGGATACTATATTATGAGTACAATATTTCTCTATTCCTAGACCTTTCCTTCCTTTATCAATATCAAGTAGATTTTCTCTCTACTATAAATTGGACAAAGACAAACACTGAACATCTTGAGTATTTATTTATTACTATCCAAAGTCTAACCTGCATGACAAATAAATGATGCTTAAAATTAAGCATAGCAAAAAAGTGTATTTCTTCTCATTCACAGGTAAGACCTTTGCTTAATGGTATGAACAATACAAAACGTGAAGACATTTAAAACATTTTCTTCACGTTTATGATGCCTTGACAAATGCCATTTTGAAAGTCTTTTTTGTATCCTTCTTTGAGTCTGTATTTTTAGTCTGATCCTGTTTTTCTTGCTCTGTACTGTACACATTTGCCTTTTCTTGCTCCACAGGCTGTTTTTGTATTTCTTGTGAAGTCTCTTCTGGGTTGTCCGATTTTTCTAAATCAACAGTGCTCTGTTCCTCAGGCTGCAGTGCAGGCTGTAGGAAAGAAAACAATTCCAACATTTATAAACAGACATAAAAATAAACAAAATACAATTAATATCCATTTATTTCACAAAGCATACAGCTCACCTCACTGAAACCTAAGCCACAGTGTCTCCTGTTGCGTCCTGAAAGCTTCCCATCTAGACCCTGTTGGTACTGGTGCTCCAGCTCAGAGTTCATCTTCTGATCTTCTTCACCTGAAGACACCACAGAACACCAGAGGTATGCAATAATGCAGTTGGAAAGAATAACGCTAACCCTAGATGTATTATTAAAGACATTTATTGATTTTTGTTAGCTTGCATTTCTCTATAAGGGACCTACCACACACCAAAAGTTGGGTGGTGTGTGTACGTACGTATACAGATTCGTAGACACAGGTTTCTGATGGCACTTTACTGGAAAAAAGTTGAACCAGAGCCGACACAATACATTGCAATGGGTGTTCCTGGATTCTCAGGATTATGTATAGATCAAAAAATAATCTACTATGGCTACATAAAAGATTCAGGAGACTTAAAGATTAAAGTTTTTTTTTTTTTTTAATCTCAGTTAAGTTGAAATGTATTACAGCAAAGTGTTAACAAAAATAGCTAAAATGTTTGTAGTAACAAGCAATTCAGAGCTGATTTACATAAATGTATGTCTCTAATATCTACCTGGGACACATCTCATTGAAATAACAGAATATACAAAATAAGTTCCTCCTGAGACAACCTGCACCTTGCAATACTTAAATCAATGGGTTAATTTAGGTGAAACAGTCTATTTTTCAGGTTCTTTTTCAGTCTGTTGTGATTCAAAAGTTTGTGGCATGGATGGATGACAACATAACATAGTGGTGCTACTGCTGTTGGAAGATGTTTCAAGACACAATCACAGTGGAAATACAATTCTGACAGCACAAAATAGCACAACCACCATCTCTCCTTTAACAGAGCGGTATCTTGTATACTCTACCACAGCACTACCCAGTGTTCAAACTGTGCATTTATACCAGTGACATTCAGACCACGGCCTATTGTGCTATAATCATAAAAAAGGCTCCCACAACAACCTAACAACTAAATGCACTTAGTCTATTTATATAAAACGTTATTATTGCGTCATTATTTATATTTTATTATTATGCAAATCCAGTAAACAATCCAGTACTGCTATAACTTAACTTTTATGCAAGCAGCAATTTTCCGTATTCCTCGCAACTATAAAATGACAATCATACCATCTTGTGGCTGAAAGTACTGCATCTATTTAGACGCGTGCAGTGAAGAAAACACAAAAACAAAAGATTAAGAAAACTGGTGGCAGTAACCCCTGTTACATAAGCGTGTATAAAATAGCACAGTAATATTGGAATCAGACGATAATTGCTTTTTTAAAGCAATTAATTGGAGCAATGCTTAGATTTGCCGGATATTTTATGACGCATTTATTGTACGTCAGAAAGGTAGTGCTTGTGCCAGGCATCTCCAAGTCTGAGTTGGGATTTTATACGGCCCACACCTCCTGTCTTAAAATGTATGGTGTTATTTTGTGTGAAAATTCTGAGCATGCAGTGGAACATTCGCGAGCAAAATTTACGAGTTATTGCGGTAAGGCAAGTATTTTTTAACTAACTAAATGGCATGTTTGCCTCACTTACCGAATGTGGACACATGGGCTGTGTCCCGAGCCACATACTGCTGCACTTTATAGTTTGGTAGGTAAGGCGCTCTTATCATACTTTTCTATGCGGTAGTATGCATCTCAGGAAATAACCAGGGTTGTAGCTTAACAGATCTCTATGCACTAGGTGCACGTGGTCATACACGCCGTATTTGACTTGGTACACCACGTAGGGCAGAAAGTGACTTTTTCTTAAAATGTTGTGCACTACGCTCAAAATGCTCCGTCCTCACTCAACTCGTTGTGCTTTCAAGCTCACTTGACTTGGCACTGTGTTAGAAATGTCAGAGTTATGCCACTATTTTTGCGCCAAAATATAGCGCAGTGGAACTTTGGCAAGCAAAATATCTTGTCTTTACACGCTCAACTCTGCCTCCCTCATTTATCGGTATTAGCAGACATAGGCATGAACATTATTGGATATCGGCATATAATTCCCATATCGTGCATCCCTAATAAAATGTTTAGGTTAATGGCATATTAGGGTCAGATTGCCCAAAACAATGTCCCTGCGCCAGTCAATACCCCAGATAATTACTTTTATATTGTCAGTTAACATATTTTAAATAATCAATTTTTGCTCTTATAAACTGTGGACAATAATAAATGTGAGCCATGATTTCTTTCCTTTAGGATTTATGTCCAACAGCCATCACGGAGTCCATTCTCACTTCCGCCATCAACGCTTGATACGCTGCTGCCACTACCAAGGACAAGAGCAAACTGCAGTGCATCATTCTCTTCTCTTCACGATCTGTTGCAACCTTCTACCTCTACAAGAGCTGCATGAGTCCAGGATCCTCAAGAGGGCTAGAAGGATGGTCCTTCTCACCCTGGACACAAATACTTCTTGACTCTTCTCTCTGGCAGAAGGTTGCAATCCATCAAAACCAAATCTTCACAGCGTAAGGACAGCAGGCAGGTAGCCTGATCAATAAGGCTAGAGACCCCCACTGACTCTTAACTTCCACCCTGTACTGGGCTTATGCACACCTTTATAGTTTTGTCATGCTTCTCATACTTGTGAATGTTGGTTATTTATTTAAATCCATAGCACACCGACTTTGGCACATTCATGCCATGGCCTTTACTAATTCTGTGAGTGAGTATTTGTCATTGTGAACACACCACAGCACAGCATACAGTGCACCACAACAAAATGTCACCTCTGTATTTGACATTGTACATGAGTGGGGAGCAGTGCTTGGGGACAGTACCTTGCTCATGAGTACTTCAGTGGTACCATTACCAGTGTAATTCGAACCCAGCGACCTTCCGATCATGGGCCAAAGACCCTAACCATTACACTATCAACTGCCCAAAGCAAACAACTTTTTCTGTGTGCTATAGAGGTAAAATATGAATAACTATATTCTTCTACAAACTTCTTCCTTCCTATATTCTTCCTACAATATGCTTGCACTCTCTTAAATATTATTTTCAATTTATACTGCCATATCCATATCGCTCTATCTATTTACAGTAGTACCTTGTATATATCTTTTTCAAAATCTTTATACTGTTGACATCTTAGCACCAACCATCAAATTAAATCCCTTATATGTGACTTCTAATTCTGATTAATTTTCACCTGAAAGCGTGTTTGGTTTACCAACTTTCTGATTTGCTGAGTTACAAATGTGTAACCTTTGTGTCTTATGCTGTGTTAAAAAATAAATGAATCTGAAAAAGTACTACAGAATGGCTTAGGAAGTCAGAGGTCCAACACAGATAATTTTAATTTTTACTCGGGGATGGGGGGTCAACTGAGAGTGCAATGGAAGCAGAGCATTCTTCATAAGTACAACCAATAAGTACTTCATAAGTACTAACAGGTTGGAACTACAGTAAAATTAGTTTAATGTTTGACATTTGTGATCTCCTTTTTTACAACTAAACAACATCCTTTATTTTACAGTCATGTTAAACATATATACAGTACTACATATATAAACAACTACATTATGCTCTGGGCTCACTTGCCCTAATGACCTCAACTGCTCCTTCACAGAGGGGTCAAATGCAGAAGTCACTTTTTGATGCACTGTGTGCTGTGCTCATAATGACAATGCATACTCTGCATATTCCTTTTTTCTAAGCTTTAATTTTACTCTTACTAAAGTAAATATTTGGGTGAGTAATCTACATTTTACTCAATTACATTTTTTATAATGCCTTCGTTACAACGAGTCTATGTATTCTCAGGGGTGCAAGTGTACATCAGGAAAAAAATGCTCGGCTCTAGGTGCACACAGAGTGGAATACACAGCCGATGATTCTCGCACATGCACCCACTCAGTCTTCTTATAAGCTATATGTAGAATGAGAAGATAAAACAACTCATTGTTAAATGTTTTGGAACTGTTAAAATATTATTCCAAATGTAAGGCAGACAAGAATAGAATGAATTGTTTTATTAAAACTTGAAAGGCAACTGAATGACGATTAAAAAAAATAGGAAAAATGCTGTTTTGTTATTTATCACTGATTCGTGTGCATGAAATATACCAAAACGAAATGTAATTTGTGTAACTGAATAACAAAGTACTTTTTTTACTCTTACGTGAGCAAGTTTTTCAAATGAGAATTTTTAAGGGAGACACTTGCAAATGCCAAACCAACTGTCATGGTTTCCGCTTGATTCTAGAATCTGATGAAGAGCGAGAGAACAGTGCGAATGTAAATAACGATGAAATGGACAAATGCTGCATTCAATTCGTTTGTTTACTCACCTGTGCGAAAACTGGATGTCGATACGTGATCTCCGATTACAAGACGCCCAGTATGCTTTTTCTAACGAGACATTCACAATTACCAATCAAAACTGTAATTGCGCCAAACATTGTCTTCAAATATTCTAAACAGATTTCAGATTTACCTTTCCTGCCCCCATCAGCCGCAGAAACTTCTGTTTCCTTTCATGCGTGCCCAAATCTGCCGACTCCCATTGTGTGAAACCTGGCTCTGGCTGTTTAAAAAATAAAGTAATTGTAAGCCAGCATGAGTATATTAGTGTATCTCATTTGGTAATGTAGGCTAAACTGTTTATACTTCTGGACACCAGCTAATATGGTTAACGCTAACAACAGTTAACATTTTATTTGTAAAATTCTGTGAGAACAACATATTGTTAAGTAAAGTAAGCATGTGTGGAGGTATTCTACAAGAACACAAGGTTTTGCAAGAAAAATGCTCAGTGAAAAAGAAAATACAACAGCTAAAAATCTAGCGCGCTAGCAAGTAGCATTGTAATAGTTTTTTGCGCTAACAGTTGATGGCAGTACGTGTTTGTTTAATCTAGCAACCAAGAATAAACGGTTCATTAAGCAACCGACATACTTCATTTGGAGATGCGGGTCTTTTCGTTCCTTGACACAGCTTTTCTGAAGAAGTCATTTTACATAACCACGTCAAAGGCTCTGCGATACACAAAATGCTACGGGGGCTGAGCAAGGCCCACAACAAACTGCAAACCATTAGGTCTGTGAGTCGATTCCAAAAAGAATCGATTCATCGATTACCCGAACTCGGAATTCATAGCCTTGAAATCGACGTCCGTCATTTAGCAGTTTTTCGAACTACGTCATTAAATATACTATTAGTGTCAGTATTAAGACAGATAAAAACTGTGTGATTGAGAAGGACAATGAAGCAGCCATTGTCCTTTTCAATCAATCAATCAGTCCTAAATTTACTATGGTAGAATCAATGCTGAAAATAGCCTATTGATAACTGCGGTGAAAGATTTTGATAGGCTTTTACTTCAAAGTATTACAGTAGAATTTCAAAATACTCAATGCACTTATAGATTAGGGCCTCCTCAATACAAATATGATAGTTGGTTGTTAATGGGTTTTGAGAAAACTGCAAGAATTTTAATTAGCATTAAATAACTATTGCTTAACAATTACTAACAATATTTTTTTTTCAATAAAAAATGTAAATAAATCTAATAGTAATCTACAATTTATAAGACTAGGTCTAATACTGCATCAATGGTGGTATAAACATAACAATCAAATCAAGTTGTTTTAGACGTTAAATCGGGAAAATATTTTCTAAAATCAAAATGTATTTGAAAATGATATATAAATATTTAAACTACCAACATTGTTTTTTTCTTCTTTTCCAGATTGCTCTAAATCAGGGGTAGGCAACTCCAGGACTCTGTTTCTCCAGGACCGGAGTTGCCTACCCCTGCTCTAAATGTATCCCGATCCCGTTACCGTAAAGAGCGTAATATCCGCGCTCCAGACGTTGATCGACGACTAGCAGCGGCGGAGCCAGATAATTTCCATATGGGTGGCCTTAGGAGTAATATGCACGGGGGTTACGGGGTCATAATCATATCATTACGTTGGATAAAACATATGAATTATCTCGCTTGGATAACTTGTCGATTTTATTTTTATTTATTTCATTTGCCAGCAAAGGTATAACATTTAATCATCTGGCAATGTGTCTCCCCGTGCAGAATACTTGGCATTCCCCAACCCACCGTCTCTCTTGAGGATTCGCCGTACTATATGTTTTGTGTTGTAGTGCAATGCCATCACTGGTGTGGGTGGATATTATGATAGCGGGAAGTATGAAAAGTATACCAAAACAAAACGCCAGCAAACAATTTTTCATTGTTGGTTGACACCAACCCCAAGTAAAAAAAAAACCTGCCCAAAAGGAGGTAAATGGTCGTATTGTTGAGTTAGCTGATGATTTGTTGACTGAAGTTGGTTACCTGGTTGTTCGTTTTCCAGTGCAGACATCCCAAGTCTCCCGGAAGTTCCGGGAGTCTCCCGCATATTGATAGCGGCTCCCTGATGCCTGCAAATTGAATAAAATATCCCGGAAACTAGAGCAAGTAGTGATGGGCTATCTGAAGCCGAGGCTCCGAAGCGCGTATCGAGTATAAGGGGGCGTGGCAGACGAAGCCCCGCTTCGAGGCGTGTACCGGTTGGCAGAAAACCACGTGACCGATGACAAACGAAGCCTCGGTTCGTTACGTCAGCGTTTCATCAAGTGCCGCTTCTGCGCTTCGTGGATTGTTTTGTTGGAGATTGTATGAGGCAATATTCACACACACACACACACACACACACACACACACACACACACACACACACACACACTTTTTCTTTTCTTTACTTGTGTGTATACCAAATGGAACCAGCCCACATGAAAAAATATTCACCTATGTGGGTACATATATGTTGAGATTTGATATCTTTCATCTTTTTTTCTACGTATTTACGGTTCAAAACTTATTAGGCTAACTTTAAAATAGTTTATTATGGCGCCAATAAGTGGGATATCGACTTTGAAGTGAAGCTTTGCAGCCATATAAAGAAATACCTGAAAATGGGCTTAATAATTACTATAAGAGAGTGTCTAAAAACTGTAAATTATAGTAAAGTTTCCTTATTCAAACATATGTCTTGCTGAATTTGTTTCAAAGTATTGATTTGCATAATATAGCCATATGAATAGGTAAATGAAAAATGTGCTCAATTACTATTAAAGAAGAATATGCTGAGATTTAAATAATACGATTTCATATTATGAAAATTAGCGGTAGCTCACTCAGAGCTAGATTTCTATGATATTCAGTGTGTGGCATTGCATTACTATACGAAGCCGAGCACATTTATTTAAAAAAAAAAAAATACAGCCAAATGAAAACCTAAATTAAAAATATAATTGCAAGCAGTTATTACGGGGGCCATGCAGTTTGCAGCTTTATCAGTTTTTTATGAATTGAAGTACACATATGTTGAGATTTGATATGTTTAATCTTTTTTCTACGTATTTACGGTTCAAAACTTATTAGGCTAACTTTAAAATAGTTTATAATGCGCCAATAAGTGGGATATCAACTTTGAAGTGAAGCTTTGCAGTCATATAAAGAAATACCTGACAATGTGCTTAATAAGAGAATGTCTAAAAACTGTAAATTATAGTAAAGTTTCCTTATTCAAATATATGTCTTGCTGAATTTGTTTCAAAGTATTGATTTGCATAATATAGCCACAGTGTTGGGGAGTAACGGAATACATGTACCAGCGTTACGTATTTAGAATACAAAATATGAGTAACTGTATTCCGTTACAGTTACCGTTTAAATAGGTGGTAATTAGAACACAGTTACTTTGTTGAAATAAATGGATTACACGGCGGTCTTTTTCCTGTTTCATATGTTAGGCTATCCCCTCTATAATTTTGGTAATTCCACGCATTGCCGCGAGACGCACCCCCGACGCGGGCGCGCGCATTTGATGACTTCCGCCTTTATACGAACTACTTGTGTAAGGTTTTTTTTTAAGAATATGAGTAATTTTGCCCTCATCTTATTGGCGTTAACAGAGTGTAGGAACGAATTTCGTGACTCTGCGTTAACAGAGTGTAGGAACGAATTGGAGTTTATGGACAGTAGTTCGTATAAAGGCGGAAGTCATCAAATGCGCGCACCCGCGTCGGGGATGCTTCTCGCGGCAAGGGTGCCGATTTCGGCACGACACCTGTCACCCAAACAGACACGCAATAAGAGGCTCTAATGTAAGCGTCCTGTTAATGTTGGTGGCGTCAGTTACACAATGGACCCGAAGCCAGCACAACAGTACCAGCAGTGCCCGGCCAGGAATGCATTTCTTACTTGGAAATTTCGTCTTTCCTCCTCTACCTACAGTAAATATATTGTCTATTTAGGGAGATTTGGTCTTAATAATTACTATTATTTAGTAATTATTTAAATAATTCAAATAAACCAGTTACATGCAAATTGGATAAAAATCCAGGATCTAGTTGACCAGTTATGCCGATTAAAGAAAAATCCAATATGGGAAAAATAGATACGAGGGTTTATTAAGATTCGTCTTGACCTAAGAAATAAGATGGTATAAGATTTTTAAGAATCGGAGCTACGATTCAAAAGTTATTACGGAAAACGCATAATAGCTTATTAGCGCCACCAAGTGGTAGAGTGGTGCAATTATGACGGAAAACCAGTATATGGATTTGGATCGGTATATGGATTTGCAGTCCTACGCCAAGCCGAGCCCATTTATTTGCATATTACAAAAAAATGAAGACCTAAATTAAAAATGTGCTCGATAATAATTAAAGAAGAGTGTCTTGGGATTCAAATGATACCAGTTGCATGCAGATTGGACAAAAATCCAGTGTCTAGTTCGTAAGAGATGGTTTTGCATATTATGCAAATTACTGAGAAATCCAATGTGACGGAAATAGATGCAAGGGTCTATAAAGATTCGTCTTGACCCAAGGAGTAAGATGGTATAAGATTTTTGAGAATCAGAGCTACGGTTCAAAGGTTATTAGGCAAAACGCAAAATAGCTTATTAGCGCCCCCAACTGGCAGAGTGGTGCAATTTTTTTTTCTTGCCTGAGTAGTGTGTGGGATTTGGACTGTTGGGGTGTGGGCAGAGTGGCCCAATTTTTTTTTGCCTGAGTAGAGGGTGGGGTCCCGGACCTATCTGTCAAATTTCAAAGCTGTAGCCCACCCAGAGCCAGATTTCTATGCCACTCGGTGTGTGGTGTTGCAGTCCTTTGCCAAGCTGAGCACATTTATTTGCATATTACAGAAAAATGAAGGCCTAAATTACAAATGTGCTGAATAATAATTAAAGAAGAGTGTCTTGGGATTCAAGTGATACCAGTTGCATGCAGATTGGACAAAAATCCAGGGACTAGTTCGAAAAAGTTGGGTTTTCATTTTATGCAAATTAGCGAAAAATCAAATAGGGCAGAAATAGATGCGAGGGTCTAAAAAATCTATCTTAAACCATGGAATAAGATGATATAAGATTTTTGAGAATTGGAAATGGGGTTCAAAAATTATTTGAAAAAATGCAATTTTTTTTGGAAAATCACAAAATAGCTTATTTTGGTGCAATTTTTTGTGCCTGAGTAGTGGGTGGGGTACCGGACCTACCTGCCAAATTTCAAAGCTGTAGGTCTTACAGTTTTTTCTCCACAACGCGTTTTAGTGCAGAAAAAAAAACATATATAGCACATATACATGTATACATATATAGCACACATATATAGCACACATATTCTGAATGCCTTCAGCAGAATTCAAATGAGCCATTTTAATCTAGATTAATCTAGATTAATTCCAAGATTACAGTGAGATTAATCTATAACTGCAAGCAGTGATTACGGGAGCCATGCAGTTTGCAGCTTTATCAGTTTTTGATGAATTGAAGTGGACAGACGTTGAAATATGACACGTTTCATCCTTTTACCTAGGGTGCTACGGTTCAAAACTTATTAGGCAAAACGCAAAATAGCTTATTATAGTTTTAGTGCAGAAAAAAAAATAAAAAAATAAAAATCAGCACGATTCCAGTAGGGTACCACGCAGTGTTCCAATGCATGGTCCCCTAAAAATCAGCACGATTCCAATAGGGTACCACGCAATGTTCCACTGCATGGCCCCCTAACTACGTGCACATAACAATGCACAGTGGCATAACACGAGTGTTACGTGGTTTTCTACACGATACACGACTCGAAGCGTGGCTTCATCTGGCACGCCCCCTTACACTCTATACGTGCTTCGGAGCCTCATTTGTCCATCATTGGAACACTGCGTGGTACCCTATTGTTATTGTGCCGATTCTTTTTTTTTTCTGCCTTAAAACGCGTTGTGGAGAAAAAACGGTAAGACCTACAGCTTTGAAATTTGGCAGGTACCCCACCCACTACTCAGACAAAAAAAACTGCACCAAAATAAGCTATTTTGCAATTTTCCAAAAAAGCTCTGATTCTCAAAAATCTTATATCATCTTATTCTTTGGTTTAAGACAAATTTTTTAGACCCTCGCATCTATTTCTGCCATATCTGATTTTTCGCTAATTTGCATAAAATGAAATCCCATCTTTTTCGAACTCGTCCCTGGATTTTTGTCCAATCTGCATGCAACTAGTATCATTTGAATCCCAAGACACTCTTCTTTAATTATTATCGAGCACATTTTTAATTTAGGTCTTCATTTTTCTGTAATATGCAAATAAATGTGCTCGGTTTGGCATGGGACTGCAACACCACACACCGAGTGTCATAGAAATCCGGCTCCGGGTGGGCTACAGCTTTGAAATTTACCAGTGAGGTCCGGGACCCCTCCTACTACTCAGGAAAAAAAATTGCGCCACTCCCCCGAAATTCCAACAGTCCAAACCCCACCCACTACTCAGGCAAAAAAAAAACAATTGCACTACTCTGCCAGTTGGTGGCACTAATGAGCTATTTTGCGTTTTGCCTAATAACTTTTGAACTGTAGCTCCGATTCTCAAAAATCTTATACCATCTTACTTGAATTACTTGAGTGAAGAGGAATCTTTATAGACCCTTGCATCTATTTTCGCCATATTGAATTTCTCGCTAATTTGCATAATATGCAAAACCATCTCTTGCAAACTAGACCCTGGATTTTTATCCAATCTACATGCAACTGTTATCATGTGGTGGGCTTGGCATAGGACTGCAATGCCACACACTGAGTGTCATAGAAATCCGGCTCTGGGTGGGCTACAGCTTAGAAATTTGGCAGGTAGGTCTGGTACCCCTCCCACTACTCAGGCAAAAAAAATAATTTTGTGTTACTGTTAACATCATGAAGTAATACATTTTTAAATAATTTGTTCATGATTTTATTATTACACTCTTTGTTGAGTTAAAAAGGAAAGCAGGTTAGCTGTAAACAAAGGTAAACTTATTTATTTGAGGAAGTATATAAATAGCTTTTGTATCAAGCTCAACAGAGGTAAAGGGATCGCATTACAAACTTTGTTATATTCTCTAAAGAGACACTGAATGTTAAATTTGGCATTAGCTTACCTATATCGGCTTCCCTTCTCATCAAGTAAATCTATTATAAAAGATGATATTTTATCACCACACTTTAATGAATAATGATTTCCTATTAGTGTAATGGTCCTTATTATTCACAGGTGGAGCCGTAGGGGCGTAAAGTTATGGGCAAAACCATCTTCCAATAAGATAAGACTTGCTTATGATATTCTGACAGTTCGACCAGGCAACTTCAATATTTCAAAATCATTTCAGGAAAAATCCAACCCTCCACCTTTTTGAAGATATTTTTAGGATAACAGAACCACATGGAGTCGGGTTTTTAGAGGAAAACTTTTTATCAATTAATTTAAATACTCCAACCATTGATTGAAAATCATTTGTCTTTCTCTACCTCCTTTTGGAGTAATCGCGCCCAGCGAGTTGCGATTTTAAATGTAATTGAGTTTTATTAGCATAAATGAACTGATAGATTATGGGGATTGAATATTTCTTAATACTTTTGAGTAATATACAATGAGTAAGCTGGATAAACCATCTTTGGAGACACCTTCTGATTTGGATAATAAGTGTGACCAAAATTGTGATATCTCTCTCATTAACCAATGGTTTTAGTGTTTGGACATACCTTCAATTTTGTCTTTTAGAGTTTTTGACTCTCTAGTTTTGATATCTTTATTTAAATAAATGCCCAAATATTTAACTTAATTTTCAAACAATCATAAAAGTGGCAAAAGTTCACATTCTTTGGAGATTCAAACACAAGCCTGAAGCTTTAGAAAAAAATTGAAATTAGTATTGATCAAGTATTGATTTATCCTTCAAATTACTGTGTCATCCATGAACTGACTTATTTTCCAGTTCAGTATCAAATATATTTATTCCTTCAATGTCGAATGATTCACAATGAGGCCTGGCCATTAGTGTGAGAGTGCAAAAGACCAGAATAATTTTGGAGAAATTGGGCAACCCTGCGAATTCCACAGGATCGTCTAATAGGGTGTTATGCTGGAGTTGAGAGAAACATAACTATAGATCTGTATAAAGTTTGATCCTTTGCAAAATTTATTTCCAAATCAAAAAGTTCTAAAGATCTAAATAAAAAATGGTATGGTCTAATACAGATCAAATGCTTCAAAAAGTCAATAAATAATATTAAACTTTCTGAATTAACTAAAAGGATCGGTGATCCTATCATATCTAATATTAATCTTATGTTATTATGAATCTGCCTACTAACTTTAATAAGCTGACTGACACTCGTCAATTAGTTTTGTTAAGACTCTTTAATCCTATTTGCATATGCTAGGCTAGCAATTTTAGCCAATAGATTTACATAAGCGTTATGGATCTCCAATTATCTAGCACTTGTAAAATCTTTGTTTGGCAGGCAATAAAGTTATTAATCTATTTTTCATTGTTGGAATAATTCTTCATTATTAAACAATCCAGAGCTTTTTAAATAACAATTCTCCTAATATCTTGCCAAAATGGATTGGGCAGGTATTCGAAGCGATTTTCCATTTTCATTGTTTAGGGCTATTTCCTATTTGGACCTGTCAATTCTTCTTCCTAACAATAATTTATCTCCCTCTTCCAATTTTTTACCTGGTCTTTTATCCTATCAAAAAAAATATCAGCATTCTCTTTTTGGATTTTTGGTTTATACAAATTGCTATAAAAGATGTTAATTTCTCACTAATTTGGTTTGGGTCTTCTATCGTAGTGCCATTCTTACTCAATTTAGTTATTTTTTTCTTTTCATTTGTCTCACGTTTCTCCTGAACCCAAGTAAAAAGTAAGAAGAATTTTTTTCTCCCTGTTCAATCCACTTTGCTTTAGACCTTACATATGCTCCCTTAGCCTTAATCAGGTACATATCATCTAGTTGTTTGTGTAAGGATTGTAGCTTTTCAGACTCTTCTTCCAGTCATATTAGAGTTTACCACATAGTAGAGCTATTGCCAATTAATCAATTTTAATTTCAATTTCAATTTCGCTCCAAACAATCCCACAAAATAATGTAATCGACAAAAACAATTATAATTACAATTATTTTGCCCACATTCTGCTCTGCAAGTATACTCATATTTTGTCTTGTGTTCAGGAATGGCCTTGGCACTAGCACCTTCCAGTGGCGCGTGTGTGTTCTGAGTGGCGGGAGATATTTTGGTCTGGCGGTAAAGATGGCAGAAAAAGGAGGAGAGCATTTATAAAGTCTTAAATAGTAACACAAGTAAAAGTGTTAAAAATAATAAACGATTTTCAAGATTGACCAAATTAATAAGTGATTGTTTTTTTTCATAATCGAACACAACCCTACCACATAGTTAATGTATTTGTTTGTATTGTTCATATTAATTATAGGTATTGCATGTGGAATAGATGTAATATGTGTTATGTGAAGAAACCATCCAGGGCAGTACTAAATGTAATTGAATTTGTAATTGAATTAAATTTGTAATTACCAGTAACTACTAGCTAGCTTGTTACATCATCTATACCCCCAAAGTTCATACTGAACTCCATTTTAAAATCAGCATGGAATGTAGATAGGAATGTGACTTTTCATATTACTTTTTCTATGTAAATGTTGTTAAATGTTAAAAAATACATGTTAATATAGACTGTTCATATATAGACTGTTTCAAAAATTATGAATTCATGGGTGCATTGTATTCTTTTTCAAAAAACAAATCTATAAATGAAATTTTCACTGCTTTTCAGATTCACAAGTCATTATATAAATATGACTGATGAGCAAATAGCCCAAAAATATAATAAGTTCCTTGTAGTGACCGACTGGCTGTCTTCTCCCTTCTTATCCCAACAAACAGCTGCCTGCTCTGATAAAAGTCACAATATTCTGAAAATTTAGAGCTAAAATTGAAGCAAGAAACTGGGATCAAAGTCCCACTAAAATAATACCAATATTTCCCTAAGGAAAAAAAATTTAATGGCAAGACACAAGAATTTTCTGCAGAAAAAACTATCAGGAAATTGCAGAAATCGGATGGCTTCCGCCAGTCGTAATGGATACCAACAAGTGAGGACCGGTAATGGTGGTGGTACACGGCATTTGACAGTTCAAAAAAACTGACAACTGTTTTATAAATAATGGAAATGGAGAACCTTTTTCCCAAATGGAGAGTCACCAAGGTTGAAACAAACTTCTGATTTTAAAACCACATTCCCATGGACCAGCACTTTCTTTGATCGTATGACCGACTTCAAACTGAAATTGTTGAGATTTTACATTTGCACTTCTAAACAAGAGGTGTTGCCTCACAGATGTAGAATCTTTGTCTGATGAGTGATAAAGGAATGTAATATGAATACTCAGTGGGATGGATTAGACAGTGATACTGAGAGACCTGCTGTGAAAGAAAGTGTCATCGCATGGACATGACGGTGATCTTGAGAATACAAGCACACATTTAATGGATGACAGACTTTCATTAACAAAGGCTGAGTTTAACAAAGAGGTTTAGTAAAATCCAGTTATGTCGAGTCTGGGTTATTTATATGATAATTTATGCAATAGATTGCTTTAAACAGTGGTTTTCAAATGGGTCCTGGAAGCACCTTTCTTCTATTTATATATATATAGACATAAATTATATTGTGCAGTTTCATTAGAAGCAGATAAATTAATAATTTTATACCATCAAAACATAAAGGTACTAAGACTAGTTTCACTTTTCCTTTCTTCTTCAACTTTTGATAACATGGAAAAAACAGTGTCACTTTCAGTTGCAATGCGAAAGAATCTGTAATTGCTTATATAGACTTCATGTACATAACTTATGTATAGTAAATTGACACCACAGTTAATCCTGTGAAACAACCCGTGATTTCTATCATTGTTTATAAATTTTATTTAAATTAAATGTTAATCGAGAGAATTAATGTTATATTGAATGCTTGTGACAAGTAGAGCTGATGCAGGAAGCAAAAGAGGAATGGAGATGTTCTTTGGTGAACACTATAAGAGACACCAGCACTTCACGCAGCTCTCTTTCGACCAAAAATGTCAAAAAGACACACACACCATCCAAAAGACACGCAAAAGCAGCTTAAGTGGCAGGAAGACTGATGAACTGTGGAGACAAAAGTGCAACCCGAAAAAGTCCACAACATTCCATGAAACTCTTTGATTTTCAGAAGCTATCGAATTCGTTGACTTGACCAGTCAGATTCCTCCACTACACAACAGCATAGTTCAGACTCTTGAATGATGATGATGATAAGGAAGACACAGTTAGCAGATGGAGCGAGGCAGACATTAGAATGGAACAAGCAGTTTTAATAATATGGAATCTGAAGTAATAATATGGTTCTTTCACTCCTTTTTTCCCCTTTTATACTCAAATTGTATATATTCTGTCAATTTCTTACTACGAACTTTTTATATAAAAGGACTAACGACTGATTAGACACTGCTTGGCGTGTCATTAAATTTTTTTTCGCGAGGAACCGCCAAGCATATAGGGCTTCTCCGCCCAAGCATACAGCGTCTTATGTAATTTTCTTTTATACCTTTCCTTAAGCTAGCGATTTAAGTATTAATATAACTAGCGACTAAAACCTGAAATATAGTTTATCTCCAGCCGCGGCGGGACTCAGACGCAAAACCGTGACAACTTCTCGCGATCCTGTAACTGTAACTTAGCGTAAGTGATATCTGTTCTTTTAAATAAGATGCCCTAGGTGATGTTGTTTTCTGTAGTGAGTGTGTGGGAATCTTGTACTTAGCTCCTCCGTCAGCAGTAATAGGTTGAGTAGTGATAACTTTATCTGAGTGCCAAATGGTAAACTCTGACAGAAGATCATGAAACTAGAGGCTGCGCCTCCGAACGTTAACACCAGTCGCCAGGTAGCCTTGCTGGCTGCAGGTTAGCAGTCAGGGAGTCTGGAGGCTTCAGGTTCGAATTTAGAGCCTTCAGGCCCAAAAACTCCGGCATTGAGGTTCGCAGCAGAACCAATGGTGGTGATTCGGCGACCTTATAGACAGAGCCGAGCTTGACCAAAAGCTACTCGAGCACCTCTCCATCTATCAAGCGTGTCGAACAGTTTACCGCTCAGTGAAACACCGCTGAGGCACAGCCTGTTGAAAGTGCTCTGGTGATAAGTGATTCTATTCTCTGACACCTAATAAACTAGACCCTTAAGCGGCACCAGCAGTCGCGAGAGTAAGTGTTTGCGAGGCCAGAAGCGCGCCGGACATCAGGGGCCAATCTTAAGGTGCTGGCCAGTGGCAAGGCGTAGATATTGAAGATAATGCGTCCATATCGGCCTGCGCAACGTCAAAGCTCAGACAGTCTGAAGTAACCAAAAGTAATAATTTTAAAGAGGTGTGGAAGCTAGCAAAACAATGTATGAGCAGTAATTCTCTCTGGCCCCTCCCAGCTAAATAGTAGCTCCGAGACCTACAGCGAGCTCTGCAATTACATTCAGACTGCTGGCTGTTAAAGTGGTGCTCTGAAAATAGCATAGGTTTTGTAGATAACTGGTCACCTTAGAAGCCTGGTCTTTTGAGCGGGATGGTATCCACCCCTCGTGGGAGGGTGCTGCCCCGTATTTCGTGAACTTATGGCCTAGCCTTTATGCAGGTTCAGGTGTAGGTGGCCATTGACAAGCAGAAACTGAACCAGGCATGAAGAGCTAAACCGACGCCTGTGAGTTGCCCTTGAGCCGCCACAAATTACCACCGTGACATTGTCTCTGTGCCCCGAACCAAAAATAGTTAGTAAAAATCGCAGCGTCTTTTTCAATCTAATTTCTATTAAATTAGAGCAGCCAATACTGAAATATTTGTAGCACTAAGCTGGAAAGTAAGGACTACTAAATATTAGATCGTATCTGAGCACTTATTATTAGTGAAATGATTTCGAACCACGTCCTAAACGCTCTGTTTAACTGAGACATAGGTAAGACCCATGATATTAAGCCTTAAATGATGCAGCGCCTCCAGGATATAGTTATGAAGGCATAAGCCCGACTCAGTGAAGTGTTGCCAGCGATCTACAAAAGATCTCTTTCAATAACACAGAGGTCAGGACCTAAATTTACATTTAAATCATTCTATTCCTTAGAATTGCAGACATATCTGCAAAACCTAACTCTTTGTCGCTCCCTCTCATTCACGATTTACCGTCCTGGGTCCTTATTCTGAATTCTAACTGAATTTTCAGAAATTTCTGTCAGACCTGGTTATTTCAACTGAAGAGCAATAGTGTGGGGGACTTTTAATATTCATCTGTAGATAATGAACAAGATCACTCTAACAGCAGCTTTTACTAATTTTACTGGAATTCCGCAGGCATTGTTCAAGAAATATAACTGGGCCCACTCTTTTGGTCTTCATCTTAGATAATGTAACAGTACTGTCTCCAGGCGACTAATATTCTGACCACCATCTCATTACATTTGATTTTCACTTTAGTCAAAACACAAATACTACCGTAACTTCGCTTCTGCTCTAGCGTACAATCTTCGGAATACAGCTAATAACTTTATTATTAATCTCCCGATCATCGTTCCTGACAGTGGAAATGTCTAATCTTGCTGAACTTGCTTGAGTATCTAGGACTGCTCTTCTAAACCGTTCACCTTAGATAAAGTGCTCGTTAAAAATTAAAAGGTCAGAAAAGCAAAAGCTTATCCTGGTATAATGACACCTCAGCTGGCCTAAAACAAAGGAACCTGAAAACTAGAGCGTTAGTGGCGGCAAACTAGATTAGTGGTCTTTGGCAGACTAGCATGGAAGAAGCTATGGGGAAGCTATAAAAAGGCTCTTAGAGCTCTTGAAATCAGAATACCTATCATTGCTAATTGAAAATAACAAAAATAATCCTGGAAGGTTTCTGGCTAACATAGTGCATCCAAGCTGACTAATAGCCAGACCACTACTCAGAAACTTCTATTACTAACCATTGTTTTCTAGTGGTGAATTTATGAACTTTTTTGACCAAAAAATTTGTTCAATTAGACAGAATATTCTAAAATCTCAAGTAACTACAGTGGCTGGCCTTGACTTGACAATGCTAATACTGCAGCCATCTTATTTGAATCCATTTACTCAGTTGACCAGTCGAATCCGCGTCTTAAATCCTTTCCTCAAATTCATCTACTTGCGTAATAGATCCTGTTCCAACAAGGCTACTCAAAGAAGATGATTCCAGTAATGATTAAACCTCTACTAGCAACAGATTAACTCCTCTGTGGCATTGGTTATTTACCCCAAATCTCTTAGAGGTATGATGATTCTGTCTCTCCACTGGAAGAAACTAATTTGAACCCCTGGTAATGTTAAACTATAGACCAATATCCTAATCTCCATTATCTCCAAAATAATAGAAAGATTGTGGCCAGTCAACTAACCTCGTTTCTTTGCAGGAAAACCATATTTGTAAGAATGTTTCAGTCTGGGTTTTGAGAGCCAAAACCACAGCACAGACTCTGCTGAAGGTAGTGAATGATCTTCCTCTTATCTGCTGATCAGGGCTATGCCTGGCTCCTAGTACACTTGATCTTAGTGCTGCTTTTTGATACTGTTGATCATGCCATTCTCCTGGAATAGACTTGAACATGTTTATTTGGTATCAGGGGTGGCCCTCTCTTAATTCAGATCTACCTTTCGGGCCGCTATCAGTATGTGAATGTAAATGGTACGACGTTCCTCTCTGAGCACGTCAGAATTGAAATATAGATACCCTGAGATCAGTTTTAGGTCCTTGCTTTTGTTTTACGCTGTACATGCTACCTTTAGGCTCCCAGTCATTAGTAAGCATGGGAATTAGTTTCCATTGTTTTGCGGAAGCGATACACAGTTATATATATCATTAAACCAGAGGAACAGACCTTAATTTCAGAAAATGGAAAAATGCTTATGTGACATAAAAAGTGGATGTCAGACAACTTCACTCCAGCTAAATCTGTAAGACTGAGTCCTTCTACTGGCACTTCGCGCCACCAGAAGTCAGCTTCTATCTGCATCCACCGGTCTTGATGGATTATCATTGTACCAAGTACTGTTCGGTAGCGCCTTGGTGTTACTTTAGACTCAATCTTTTCATTTGATGTACATACTTCTAACATTAGTCCTTTGCCTTCTTTCAACTCTGTACTATTGCTAAACTAAGAAACGTGCTATCCTTTCAAGATGCAGAGAAACTAGTTCATGCATTTATTACCTCAAGACTTCGATTACTGTAATGTCTTATTCTCGGTTGTCCAAATAGGTTGTTAAATAAACTCAGCTAGTTCAGAATAAGCAGCCAGAGTCCTCACCTAAAACTAAAAAATATGATCATATCACCCCAATTCTATCCTCACTCCACTGGCTACCAATCAAAATTTGATGTCGACTATAAAGTACTTCTCTTGACCTACTCAAAGCTCTAAATGGTCTTGCACATGATATGTAGTGACCTCATTTGCACCCACAATCCGTGGCAACCGATCGCAAGGCATGAATCTTTTAGTAATACCTAGAATAAAAGATTGCAGTGGGTCAAGGCTTAAGACTTAGCGGCTTGAAGTCAATCTTTTCAGTTATTAAAATCCATTTTTCTTAGTTAAAGGCGAGATCTGGGGGTTCATGGTCATTTGAGATTAAAGGTGAAAGGATTGGTGCTGTCATCCTACTACTCTGCTGATCCGCTCAAGTTTACAGGCGGTGGTTTGGTGTGATGCAGGGGACCCTAGGCCCTCATGTCTGTGTTGCCTTCCAGCTCTCCCTTCTTAGCCAGGCTGCCCATAGCTACTCTAGCATTGCCGAAGGTTAGGTTAGGGCACTTAACTTTCTCCTCTCTCTTCTTCTTTTTCTGAGCTGTTCCCGAGCTGATCCCGGGATGGCGCTTGGCTGACTGAACCCTCACCGGGACTCTTTGGAGATCTTGAGCTGGCTGCAGCCATCTCGACCCTACCAGCTGGCTGATCAACTGAACTCACCAAGGAGTCGGAGGCGTCCTGAGCTGGCCAGCTTGACCTTGTCAGCCCTCCCGGGAGGCTGATCCTGACCCACTGAACCCACCAGGACTCCATGGGTACATCATCATGAAACCAACTGGGATTGGACCCTATGGACGTCTACTGACTCAGCAGCACAATACTGAACTAATTTCAGCTTAATGTTGCTGAGAGGGTCACCGCAAATGTTATCAACAACCGGATGAAATATCCCTTGGACTATTTTGTATCATTGCTTCTTTAAATAATAACAACTCATCTTGAACTATTAGCATTTGTACATTAAATATTCGTGCTGATGCATGAGAGGAGGATGGGGTTCCCCCTCCGAGTCTTGGTTCCTCTCAAGGTTTCTTCCTATTAGAGGGAGTTTTTCCTTGCCACTGTCGCCTCAGGCTTGCTTGTTGGGGGGTTTAGGCCGGTTATATGTAAAGTGCTTTGTGACAATGACTGTTGTTAAGAGCGCTATATAAATAAATTTGAATTGAATTGAATTGAATTTGAATTGAATTGAATTGAATGAGAACATCATACAGGTAATGTGATCCTGATGCACTTTTTATCATTGTGTATTTATTTATTGTCTTTTTTATTAACATTTTCTTTACATAACAATGTGTGAATGCAGAGTTAAATGAAGCTGAAAATGAGGTGCCATCACCACCCTTAAGTAATAGCAATCCTGCACTGCTGGTAAGAGAGCCAAAATATGTTTTGCATGTGGAAGTCCTTTAGATCACAGATGATCAATCCTAATATACCTGCAAAGTCAATTTAACATACTTTTGTGTAAGATTTGGCTTTGTTTTTATACAAAGAAAGTTAAGGAAGGGACAAAGTCTGTATAGATCATATACATAATACATAAGAACAAACCTTTGAAAATTGAAACATGAATTTATAAATAAGAAAGTTCTTGATTGAGGTCCTTAATTTAATTAATCAGAGAATCAACCTTCTAATACCTGTAAGTAGAGGTGGACGATATATCGATTTTATTGATTAATTTGAATTTACAGTTCAGGACGATGTGTTTTTATGAAAATCGATTTTATTACTTATTTTACACGCGGGCGCCAAAAGCGGAACTAATGCGACGCATCGTTCTACACGGGTAAATTAGCGCGGCGCACCCAAACCCTGTAGCAGATTCACAAACAACATGGCAACGACAGGGGAAAAGTATGGCGTCACATCAGTGCCAAAACTAGAGCGCGCAAAATGGCTTGCTGCAAAAAATTTGCGGGCATAAATTTCACAGTCGCGCGCACAATTGTGACACTCGAGAAGACAAATTTAAGAATCGAGTGCGCGGTTAAATGTGACACCCCCCCCTCCATAATTAGACACTTTTTAGGTGAATAAATATGATTAGAATATAAAACACGGAATTCAGAAGAATAAATATGGAAAAATGGAATTCAGGAAAAAATAAAATGGAATTTAGGAAAAAACAAAATGGATGTAATAGGGCCCTATGTATATTGCAAAAGACATGGTGCCCATACATACTGTGGAAAAGCCGGGATTCATTAACATGCCAAAAGTTTTAGACCCGAAGTATGTGCTTCCAAGCCGCAAATATTTTTCTGAATTTGACTTGGAAATTAAAATTTCCTCATTAGCATTTCTTTCCAATTGTAAACAACTTTGTAAGCAATAAACAATTTTGCAAATGTTGGTTTCATTTTGAATTACTTTTATGTGTCAAGATTGCAGTCTGGTAAATTGTAGTTCTATATAAAAACTTTACACAATGTTGCAGGATTCCCATGGGGACAGTATTGTCTACAAATTATGTAAACATTTCAGATAAAAATGATCTTGCCTTCTTACAGTAATGCCCTGATCACATCTCTTAAATGCATGTACAAGTTCACAGGTTGATATGGGTCTCTTGGAATGTTCAACTGAGATTATAACATTACACATTTACATCTGGATCGCATGGTATGGGGCGTCGGAAAGTGCATTTGTGTGCATTTGTGTTGGCACAATCGAACACTTTCAGTGTCAGCTGAGGTGAGGAAGTCTCTGGTGTGATACAGCTCAGGCAGTGCATACATCACACTGGGCCGACCACTGGGGTTACCTCTGTTCTTTGATGGCCTAATGGTGTGTGCATTCCAAATCTGTGCAGCGTCATCCAGCTCATCCTGTAAAACATTACAATAAAAATAAAATTAGGCAAAACTTAGAAATAGAGTACTCAAAAATGTAAATTGTGTCCTTATTTACTCAGTGTATCATTGTTACAAACATTCAGCCAAACGCTAAAGGATGATGGATACTGCTCTGAATGTCTTTGTCTCCCACCAAAAACAGTCATGTGTTGTATTGTTTGGAACAATGTGGTGAGTAATCACAAAATCTCCAATTTTGGTGACTTCCCCATTCTCCCCCTCTTTCTCTCCCTCCTCCTACCTCTTCTTATTCTCTTTCTGTCTATTATACACACAGAGAAGCATCAAAACAAGTTCAGGTAAACTTACTTGAATGAGTCCCATGCAGCAGAACTGGAGCAAACTTTTGTCCAAGAATACTCCATCGAAGAATCCACTGTCTCTGAGGTCAGCGAACAGGGAAATCCAGAATTCCATGCACTCTTTTCGCAGAAACCCCCACCAGTACTCGATCCTTTGGTTGGCAGTAATTGCACCCTCCAAATAGCTGTCAAGAGTTTCATCTGCCTGACTGATGTGAAGAAAACGTTGAAAGTCTCTAACATAACCATTTTCAGTTCCAAGATCCCCCCTAACAACTCTAGGGCATCCTCCCAAATGCTCCACTGCTTCAATATAGTAACCACCTATTAGCTTTGGGTCGCTACTAGTTGTGTAGGCATTAAGCCAAATAATCTTACGCGAAAGGCCATCAATGCAGCCATTAATACAAACGCCATATGGTTTTAATTTATCGTATGAGTCCAAATGCCAAATAAAGTTTGGACCCTTAGCAAAGTAGTTGCGCCGTCTGAGAAGCCTGGCTCTCCTCGCCGAAACTCCTGCAGAATCCAATTCCTTCAGCACCATGCGCACATCCTCTTTTCTCACACGCAGACCCTTCTCTCTGCATTTCGCGTACATCCATCGGTACCCATTAAGTTGCCCAGAGTACCGCAGGTGATGACTGATGAAATCAACAAGGTCCACTAAGGCTTAATTATCTTTCCGTCGAGACAATCCTTTTTTGTGTAATATTCTTTTCAGGTGTCTTTCGCTGACGTCAAAACCGTGCCTTGAACTAAGCATATACTGTATGTCTTTGTACTTCAGTCCAAGTTCAAAATAAAACTCAATGAACTGCTCCATTACGAATGCACGTAGATGTCTGAACCACTGGAAACGGTAAAGTAAACAGGAAGTAGGAAACAGGAAGTGATTTTGCGAGAGAACGCAAATATCTTTGCGAGAGAACGCAAATGTTTTCCGAGAGAACGCAAACATTTTTGCGAGGGAACGCAAAGTTTCTCGGGGGAACGCAAAAGATTTGAAAAATATTTTTCCTCCCACCCTGAATTTTTTTTTTTCACTCACTCTGAGTTTTTTCACCACCATGTCCCTTAAGGGGCTCCGTAGTTTTTGAAGCTGCGGCTGATGTAGGCAAAACTTAAACTTGGAGAAAAAATCAAACAAATGTGTCACCGTGAACCCAGGCTAAGTATTCGTTTTGTTTCTCTTGCTCTCTGGGTTCACTTTTGGTGTTGTGTTTGCCCCTCGTGTCTCCTCGGGTTAGCCTTAGCCTTCCCTGTTAGCTTGCTCCTCACTTGCAGGTTCTGTGTCTGCACTTCATGCCCTTCTGAGTAGTTCACTATCTGTTTAGAGCGCACCCACTTCCTCGTATGTTGTTTGTACTGTGTGTTCCCTACCTAGTAGGTCAGTGTCTTTGTGGAACACCCCCGCGCTTATCATTGATTTCAGCAGTCTCGTTCTGCTTTGAGTTTGGGATTGGTGCAAGCACTCGTTTATTGAGCTGGCCTTATTTAAGTGAGTTTAACCCATGTGTCCTCGAGTCTGTATCCCTCAGATACGTGGTTGTTTGTTTCGTGTTTGTTGAGATCCTGGCTAAACTCTGCTCTTTCCTCTTTTGGACCCTTGTGATTTTGGTTTGTGTCTCAGTTTGGATTGCCCATTTATCTCCTCATCCGCACACCTTTCTCTTGTGTTTTCTCCCCAGGCTCGTGACTCCCAGTGAGCTTTCCCCGTCTGGCCAGACTCCCTTGGTGGTTACCAAGTCAGGACCATTGTCGGTACACCTCCCGAGTCTTCAAGCGTATGGACCTCGCTTGTTCCGGTTACTGGGGAGGTTCTCCCCCGTTACCTGCCGCCTACTACTGGAATCACGGGCCTCATCTTTCTTTTGTTACTTTGTTTTTCATTTGGTGTGCTTGTGGACTTGTTTTTGCCATTTTTGTGTCTCAATTACCTTTGCCCTCAATAAACCCTTTCATCATACCTGCAACAGTGTCCTCCTCTCCTTCCCCCAACACCCACGTCATGACAATGTTTTACTTATATTTTGCAAAAATACTGTATGTTAAAAGAAAAAAAAAAAGTAAATTAACCAATTCTAAAATACATATTGACATATCAATTATTTTATAAAGGTTATCTACTTTCTAAAGAATGCAGTTATAAATATACTTTTCATAAATATAGTAGATATTTTAATCCCCGCTGGTGCGGTGTCATATATAAAATACATTACTGTTGTAATTTTTTTAACCAAGTATTACTTATAAATAGGCTCACTAACTTGTGGGTTGACGCTTTTGATCTCTCTTTGTGAAGTTCCGGTCTGCACAGTGAATATAGGCTACTGCGATGCTTCCTCCCACTTCATATTTGCCTTGTCCTGCTTGGGTCTTGTGGACTACGCTGTTACAGAAGAGTGCCTGTACATCTGCAAGGGAAATACACTTGGACTGTTTTGAGACATAAATTAACTCAAAAGAATCTCCATTGATCATGGCTGTCACGGGCTGTATTCAGTGCATAAAGTACATTCTTTTTTTCCTCAATTTCATTTTTTGGGTAAGTTTTCTGCATTTGTTCTAACTCATACAAACATACAATTAGTCACATTATTGATATAAAGAGTGGCTAAATCTGGTTTATATAAAACATTTGATGTCACCATATGTTTAAGTAAAATTTTCAAATATTGTGATTATTATAAATTATTATTTCAATTTTTATTTATTATAAATCAACTGGGGTCCTTTGTTGCAGAGAACTTTTCAAAGCGCTAACTTTGTTTGACATTCTTCCTGAAATCACTAGAATTACTGTAAACATGTTGTATATTTTGGCAAAACTATTTTCTGTTTAGTTTCCCAGATGAGGATGTGACCTATATAAATTCCATATTTTTGTAAATCCCTATCCCATGTGATATGTAATCCTTCCTCGTATTGTACTCCAGTGGGTGACTGTCAAAAGACAAATATCCTTGGCTGGATTCCTCATTTCTTTTGCTCAAGCTGTGGGTTCCTGCCCCACCTCTGAGAACAGCAAAACAGATCTGTGATATGCCAGTTTACAGAGTTTTCTAAACAAATGATATCCTGATATCTTTCCCACCCATTAGTTGCATAACTACCACTTATTAATAGTATATAAACTAAGTATTTACACTATAGACAGCAATTAATATTTCTTTGACAGTATTAATCATACATGCCTCCTTTTTCATCTAGTTGGCTGGGGCTGTTATTTTGGGTGTAGCTTTGTGGCTTCGCCATGACACCCAGACCAGCACCCTGTTGATGATTCAGTTTGAAGGAAACCAAGCTCCAGGAACCTTTTACATTAGTAAGTTATAAAGTTTCATGTGTTTAACTGTGGAGATGCTGAGGATGATGATTTGCGTGAATAACCTTAGATTACTACCACTTTGTTACACATTAACCCAAATATGCCCATGCCCATAGTATTTATAATACAAATTATTTATGGTGAAATGTTTTGTTAAGCAAAGCTTATCTGTATACACAGAAAGACATATACCGACATGTGCACACACACACGCGCACACACGCCCACACACACCCATACTCACACCCACACCCAAGCACACACACTCCAACATGCCACAGATGTGGGCTTGCCGTGTCTCTCTGTTGGGTTTAATGACAAGGTGAAACGCCCAACTGAATTTACTTTTTTTAGCACTAACTCAAGCCTTATTTTAAGGGGTTGGAGAGCTGGTGAGTCCCACCCCAAGAAAAAAAGAGAAAGAAGTTGTTTCTTTTTCTTTCTTCATCCCTTCAAGTCTGCTCTGGTTTTCCACTGTTTGCCCACGTGTAACTTAAATAGCCCTGCACATGCTTATTACTCCACAAATTAGAATGTACATATGATGTTTAAGCATGTGGGACTGCTTAACTGCTGGTTAAACCATTTTAAAAATACCTTCAGTCCTTGCAAATCATTACAGATTGCAAATATTGAAAGGCCACAATTTGGATAAGATGAATGAAAGTCTGAACATAGGTCATAAACACAGTCAGCAGTCACGATTACACTACAAAGCCATTTTACATTTTAAAAGATGGTGTTTCTATATAGTTTTGTTTTTGGTTTCTGACTTCTTTCACACAAGTATTAAATATGTAAAAATTAAGGTCTTTCTTCTCTATTCTGTACATACAGTTGCCAGTCTGTATGTACATTAATTGACCAACTATCCATAAAACAGCATGAAAGTATATACTCAGTATATACTTTGAATATACAATATATTCAGTATAGAATTTGAGCAAATTTCCAGCACTGAAGTAATTGTTAGTTTTCGATCCACAGAAATGCATTTGCTGAATACAGACTAATAAACCTTATGTGTCAGTTTTAAGATGGTACGCATTTTTTGGAATTAATATAATTTGGTACATTATGTAATACCCAGACTTAGCAAATACCTTAAGCTTTTTTTAGAACCAAGCAAGCTAAATTAATTTTTAAAGTCGGAGCTTTTCATTATTAAATCTACACATCTTCTAACATTGTATACACTATGTAGTCCCTGATTGTTTTTCCTCTCCTTTAGATCCTACAAATACAGGTCTTGCTGCCAGAGTTTGAGCTGTTTGGCTTTAACCATCAAGAGTCATTTGCCATGGTGGTCTAAATCATATTTATTTAGTCTTAAACTGTAGTTGGACAATTAATTTATGTTACGTTGCCATGATAAATGACAACCTTTAATTTTCAGAGGAGTGTACTAAGGTGTTGCTTTGGAAGTTGCTGCATTGGTCAATTATGAAAATATTTTCATTAGGAAATATCTAGTTTAGGGTATTAATAGACCATTAGAAGCCTTTAAAGTGAGCCAACCTTTCAAAGCAACTGTGACACCTTCATAATTCACTCTAAAAGAGCATTTTGTTACAACTTATTGTACTTAACTTATTGCTATGTGGTCCAGCTTCTATCAATACTTCTCACAAAAAAAGCTGTTTGGGGCTCAACTGATGGTTTGTCTAGATGTAAACTAGGGTTTTAATGATCAGTCCAAAAAAACAACGTCCAGCCAGTGAGTCATTCCCTCAAGATTTATGGTGAGAAGTTCCTGATTGTCCTTGTCTTAATTTTGTTCAGCTCTTAAGTTCTTACATTGGTATGAGAACCAGTATGCTGGAATAAGATTTCTCCTACACAAACATTGACATGTCTACTACCATCACAAAGGGATGTACTGGGTCTGGAAAAACCAGCAAGAAGATCCCTGAGTTACCGCTATAAGAAGTGAGGTGAAGGAATTAGTGGTAATTATGGAGAAGCAGTGGAAGCTACTTTCCCCATGCTTCCTGGCAAACAAAAACTCCAAGATGGTGTCAGTATAGACATATAAGAAGGGGTGGAGCATCCCAGTCAGTACTTTGTTGATTGGAGCTTGTAACATGGCATGTGCATTGGTTAGTTGAATGGTACAATGCAGAGCAACACTTACTATGGGTGAGATGAATGTATCCTTCCATTCATCTCTCTCCCAGGTCTGCAGCAGATTTTGCAGTGGAAGTCTGGTCTAGCTGTCTGTATGCAATAGCAGGTTTACTTGCTCATATCAGAGAATTTAAGAGGCCGAGGGATGGCTCCACTGACACAGTGGCCTTGCTTTGAAATGCCTGATTGAACTCAATAGACTGACTTTATTGCCAACTTTGGTTATGAGAATAGCCAATCCTAATTAATGTGATTAATGTGCTTTTTGCAGCCTACATGATCAAAGTCAAAGTAAACTTTGTCATCTCTACTGTATACAAGTATACAGAGAGACGAGACAACGTGGCTTAAGCTTCCACAGGACAAAAAGACAAAATAAGGCACATATACAGTATACAGTCTTATGCAAAGGTTTGGGCACCCCTCCAAGGTTGCATGATAACTAGCTCTGTCTTCATAAGAGAAGATCACAGCAAGATATGTTTTTTTTTCTAGAGATATATAGACAAGGGGATGTTAGACCAAAATTCTCAATGTAGCATTATTGAGTTGAAATAAAATCTCCCTCTCACTTGCATTACTTTGAAGACCAGCAGTCATTTAATACTGACAATTTGCAGCACTAAATTGCTTTGATTAGCTCATTAGGCCTTAAACTACAAGACAGCAGCAACCAATCAAAAAAATGGTTTAACATATATAAATTGCTAGTGGAACTTGTCCTTGGTTCCCTCTTAGAGAGTGGCAACATGGGAACCTTTAAAGAACTCTCTACTGACTTAAAAAGAAGAGCCGCATGAGGTATGCAAAAGAGCATCTGGACAAGCCAGAAATATTCTGGAAACAGATGAGACTAAGATATTTGGTTATAACCATATTGGGTTATAACCAGAGGTGCTATGCATGGAAGCTAAAAAATACACAGCATTCCAGGAGAAGAACTTGCTGCCAAAATTTGGTGGAGTGTCCATCATGTTATGGGGCTATGTGGCTAGCACAGGTATTGGAAATCTTGTTGAAGTTGAGGGCTGCATGGATTCCACCCAATATCAGCAGATTCTCGAAAAGAATGTTCTAGAGTTATGCCGGGGTTGGATGTTTCAGCACGACAATGATCCAAAGCACTGCTCAAAATCTAATAAGGAATTTATGCAGAGGCACAAGTACAATGTTCTTGAATGGCCATCTCAGTCCCCAGACCTGAAAATGTATGGATTGAGTTGAAGCAGGCTGTCCATGCCTGGAAGCCATCGAACCTGACTGAACTGGAGGCATTTTGTATGGAAGAATGGTCCAAAATGGGGTGCCCAAATTTCTGCACCTGCCTATTTTTGTTTAAATGAGCATTACATTGTTTCTGTTGGCCCAATAAAAATTATTTCACTAATATTTCACTGAATTGTTGCTGTTTCCATAAGTTATCAAATATGTTAAAATTAAGTTGCTGCCTCTCAAGCTTACTGAACTAAACTTAGTTTACTAAACTTAAGCAAGTTTACTGAATTAATACAGTTATTTTTGTCAGGGGTGCCCAAACTTTTGCAGAAGATTGTACAGTACTGTGCAAACGTTTTAGGCAGGTGTGAAAAAATGCTGTAAACAAAGAATGCTTTCAGAAATATAAATAATGATTTTTTAAAATCAATTTACAAAATGCAAAGTGAGCAAACAAAAGAAAAATCTAAATCAAATCAATATTTGGTGCTGCTGCCTTCAAACCAGCATCAATTCTTATAGGTACACTTGCACAAAGTCAGGGATTTTGTAGGATTATAGTCATATAGTCATTATTTTGTAGTCATTATATTATTTTGTAGGATTACAGGATTATAGATCTGTGGTTAGTTCTCCAAGATGTTTGGAACAACCTACCAGCCGAGTTCCTTCAAAAACTGTGTGCAAGTGTACCTATAAGAATTGATGCTGTTTTGAAGGCAAAGGGTGGTCACACCAAATATTGATTTGATTTAGATTTCTCTTTTGTTTATTCACTGCATTTTGTTGATTGATGAAAATAAATGATTAACACTTCCATTTTTGAAAGCATTCTTTGTTTACAGTACTGTATGTATATACATAGACTATAAATTATAAAATACAACTCAAAATACAAAAAAGACTGTACAGTCTAGTTACATGCAGAATTTAAAACTACAGTTTCAAGAGTCTGATGGCTTGTGGGAAAAAGCTATTGCACAGCTTGGTGGATCGGGCCCCGATGCTGCGATAGCATATGCCGAATGGGAGGAGTGTGAAGAGTCCATGTGAGGGGTGTAAGGGGTCGAGCACAATGCAGGAGTCCTTCATGATTAAGCGCTTGTAGAAGATTGTCTTCAGTGGGGGGAGAGACGCTCCAAAGATATTGCTAGCTGCTTTAACAACTTTAACCTTTTCAACTTTTCTGATCTGCTACTCTCATTGGCCAAACCAATTCAATTCAATTCAATTAAAATTTATTTATATAGCGCTCTTAACAACAGTCATTGTCACAAAGCACTTTACATATAACCGGCCTAAACCCCCCAACAAGCAAGCCTGAGGCGACAGTGGCAAGGAAAAACTCCCTCTAATAGGAAGAAACCTTGAGAGGAACCAAGACTCGGAGGGGGACCCCATCCTCCTCTGGGCGACGGGGGCACGAACATTTAATGTACAACAAGCAATAGTTCAAAATGAGTTGTTAGTTATTTAAAGAAGCAAAGATACAAAAATAGTCCAAGGGATATTTCGAATCCCGGGTTGTTGATGGGCCACTTGCAGGACCCTCTCAGCAACATTAAGCTGAAATTAGTTCAGTATTGTGCTGCTAAGTCAGATTGGCCAAACCACATGGAGATGCAGCTGGTCAGGACACTCTCTATGGTGCTCACCGTGTTCTAGAGGATGGGAGAAGGCAGGTTGGCTCACTTCAGGCATCTCAGGAAGTGTAGACGCTGCTGGGCCTTTTCGGTGATGGAGGTGGTGTTGGTGGTGTTGGTGGTCCAGATGAGATCATCTAAAATGTGAACTCCCAGGAATTTGGTGTTCTTTACAGTCTACCATGATGCTGTGGGTGCTGAGTGGTGTGTGGGTAAAACGAGTGTTCATGTAGTCGACGATTATTTCTTTGGTTTTGTCTACATTTAGCGACAGGTAGTTGCACCAGACAGCCAGCTGGTGAACTTCAGCTCTGTGTGCCAACTCGTTGTTGTTGCTGATGAGCCCCACCACTGTTGTGTCATTATCATCGAACTTTATGATGTGGTTTGAGCTGTGCATGGCAGAGGTTGCTTTTCACCTGTGCCATGAAAAGTCTCTCAAAGCTTTTCATGATGATGGGGCTCAGAGTGATGGGGCGGTAGTCATTCAGGCAGGATACTGAAGATTTCTTTGGCACTGGGATGATGGTGGTGGACTTGAAGCACGCTTAGATGATCAATCATTTGGCTCAGCGATGTGTTGAAGATGTCTGTGAAGACCTCGGCCAGCTGATCAGTGTAGTCTCTGAGCACATGACCTGGAATGTTGTCTGGTCCAGCAGCTTTTCGTGGGTTGACCTTGATGAAAGTTCTCTTCATGTCAGCTGCAGGCAGAGAGAAGATCTTGTTGGTGGTGGGAGGCTTCAGTGCATCAAACCGTGCGGAGAACTCCACCGTGTGGCATCTCTGTCACAGCTGCTTGGTGCAGACTTGTACTGGGTGACAGCCTGAATGCCCTGCCATAAACTGTCTTTTGTGTGGTTGAAGTGGCTCTGGATCTTTTGTCTGTCACGCTTTGCTTGTCAGACGGAGCGTGAGAGGTTGGTTGAGGCTGTTCTGTGAGCAGCTTTATTCCCTGACTGGAAAGCAGCATCTCTCTCTCTTAGCTGTGCATGCACCTGGGCTTTTCGCTGGCTCTCATGTTGATGTTCTTGGGGGCATTAGCATTAGCGCTAGGCAGCAGGTACACGGCTACAACTGGCACCACAGAGAATTCTCTTGGCAGGTGGAACAGGTGAGACTTTATGACTAAAAACTGTCTGTGGTGAGCAGTGGCGACTCACCTCAGCAGAATTCGTTGCACCAGAGTTTGTTAATGTAGACACACAAATTGTCTCCACAGCTCTTACCGGACAAAGAGGCTTCTTTTTCAGCTTGGTAGCATCCCATCTAGCTGGATAGCAGAGTCCACAATGACCCCGTTCAGCCACGTTTCCATTTCTGTGACACGAGTCCTTGTGTCACAGATAGTCCATTTAGTTGTCCAGTGAGTGAACATTGGAGAGCAGGACGAATAAAAGTGAAGGCTCTCAGATAGGAAGGTGGAGTTATTCAATATCCCCTGTGATGTAGAAGTAGGGGAGAAATCTAAATGACTTGTTTAAGGACACGATTCCTGACATTCGTAAATTAATACTAACACAATTGACCATTTTAAAATCAAACTTAGCGTGTGTAGAGGCAGTACAGACCCAAATGGATGTCCAAAGAACAGAAAAGGTGAATTTCTTCATAATATGGGACCTTTAATGGTTGAAGATCAAATCAAATAAAAATTAGTTAAGTTAATCAGTTCATGAAATCAATTATTCTGAATTAAGTTTTAGTGTTTTGACTGAACCGAATAAAGGTGAACCCCAACTGTATACAACAAAAATGACTGATGATTTGGCCTTATCAAGTTTCTACAAAACATTTAAGAGAGATGAAAACTGTATAACTACACATCATTAAGACATAAATCAGAGTGAGCCTATTTCTTACTGTCAATTAAGTCTAAGGCTTGAAAATTAGCTGTCAATGTTTGAATCTTTTATAGGTGTCTACGTCCTGATAGCTGTTGGTGCAGTGATGATGTTTGTCGGATTTCTTGGTTGTTATGGTGCTATTCAAGAATCTCAATGCCTCCTTGGAACAGTGAGTATTATTTAACCTTTAATGTATATTAACTGATAATTAACTCAACTGGTAAAGATACCACTGAGGTACCCATGGGAAAAATACCATTCTATTTTCTGCTGGAGAGTAATATGGGTAAGGCTTGTATTCAATAGGCACATTTTAAACAATTCTTTAATAAGGATTGCTGCTGAAGTGTTACTTTGCAACTAAAGCTTGTACACTAGTTATCTATACTATCCAATATATTTCCACATTAGTATTTGGAGATCAGTTGGTAATTTCTCTCTTTCTTTCTCACAGTTTTTTACATGTTTAGTAATCTTGTTTGCCTCTGAGGTAGCAGCAGGAATATGGGGTTTCATCAACAGGGACACGGTAATTTTAGTTAAAAGGATTACTTTACATGTCATCTGACTGTATAAGATACTTCACCTCAACCCTTCAAATATTTTTACGTTTTTGCAATTTCTTGCTCACTGGTTCTCCTTCCAGATCTCCACTGAACTCATCAACTTCTATGATGCTGCCTACATGAAAGCAATAGATCCAGTAGATTCACCCACCAAACAGGCGGCCTCAAAAGTTCTGGTGGTCTTTCATGATACGGTGAGTCTAATACATTTTGTGGACAAAAGTATTTGGATCTATCTCTTAATCACAGAATTCAGGTGTTTTTGTGTCCCAGCTGTACAAAATCAAGCCATGTAGACTGCATTCATAACCACTCATTAAACAGTAAGTGAATTCATAAAATGAGTTCAGTCAGTCAGTTCATAAGACATTTCTTCTCTGCCTAGATACTCCACGGTCAACTGTCAGTGATTAGTGCAAAGCGGAAGCGTTAGGATAATGCCAAATTTGGGACACAGGATTTACAAAATGGAGCTATATTAACAAAAGCAGTCACAAATAAACCACCTTTGTGCTTAACAATTTCAACTTCGACAATTTCAACAATGACACATTAATGAAACCAAAGTAGCAATATAGAAACATAGCACCTCCATATAATGACAACAGACTCAAATATAGTTAACCCTCCTGTTATGTTGTGGGTCAAACTGGCCCATTTTCTGGGCCAGTTTGACGGTTTTTACAGACCATCAGTCTGTAAATAAATCTTACCGTGATGATTAAGAATATGGCCTGAAGCATATTTGCATAACCAGAAAGTAACCTTCTTTTTGTTTAACCACATGACTAAATTATTCACATAGTTAATTGCATTTAAGAATGTTGTAATACTTAAGTGTGTTAGGATAATCAAATTCTATGCCATTCTACTGACTACTGATTTTCTTATTAAATTAATTTGCTAAATGACATTTATTATTATTACTCTATCAATGAATCAATCAATGAATCAATGACTTATTCAAAGAATATTAGTGTGAGAATACTTTGCCTTTTTCTAAATGTAGTTTACATTTGCCATTTTTTATTAAGACTTTATAACTATTGGGGACAGATTAAAGCTAGTTTAACATTTCTCCGCAACATGTATGTTGTTTTACCTCACATACAAATGCAGAGGTCACATTTTGTGGTGGTGCACTGTGTGCTGTGCTGTGCTGTGTTTACAATGACAAATAATTACTCACGTTCACCGACTTTCTCACTTTCCCTCACACTGTAGCACAGACCAATTAATTGAATAAAGCTTGTGAAATTATATACAGCTCTGGAAAAGAAATAAGAGACCACATCACTTTAATTCTGATTCATTGGTTTTAAATATATATAACTGTTAAGTTATGCATTTTACCTACCCCTTTAATTATAATATTAAAAAATATTATAATAAAACATACATAGCTTCTACGATAGAAAGAGTGGTTCAGGATACATTTACCTGCATATTGTACTTGTCGAATGATGCAGGTGACAAAGAATCTTGCATATGTATAACTACTTTGTGTAGTTAGCGACGCGTCGTTAGCGACAAACCAGTGGCTTTGATTCACTCGCTCAGTTCGCATTTACATATCGACGTCTGATTGGCAATCTGCACTTGGCATCGGCATCATCACCAACCGTGGACTCTTCTAGACCAATCGGACCACTTAAGTGTCTACATGCAGGAAGCGACCGTAGACCCTCAGCCAATCAGAGTGCTTAATAGTCTACGCTCGTCTACAGTCGTTGCACGACCGTAGACTCCACGTCTGGGAGCTAGAATGAACTGTCCTACTTCGGCAGTTATTTTGGTGAAAGTGACTCAAAAGTAATGTTGGAGTCGTGCAACGCATTACAATTCAGAGACAGTAATATTGTAATTAACGAATTACTTTGAAATAACAATATCTAGTAATCTATAATGAATTACCTCTAGGAGGTAACTTCCCAACACTGATAACTTATAACATTAGGTTATATGTGTCAACACTATCAAGGTTGTGGTGACTCCCTTAATAAAGTCATAGTTAGCTACATAATATGAATAACATACAGTACTTAGAAAGAACATTTACACACCAAAATGAACAGATTAATCTCGTCAGACTTAGCCTTTTTACTTTTATATATCTGTGCTCAATATTGTGAGAGTTATAAGTGCAGTTCAATTATAGTTTTTTGAAATACACTTTTCCCCATTTCTGTTTCTCTTTCAGCTTGAATGTTGTGGTAAAGGAGATGACACAGGGTTATTCTCAGTTGTACAGTCATCTCTCTGCACCAAAAAACAAGAGGATGTGCTAATCTCTCAGGTATTCTGTGATCTCAGTATGTTCTCACATCTTTGTAATTTAACAAATTAATGTACTACTCCTTCTACATCTGCTAACCTAGCATGGACATTCTCCACCCTGATGAGTTCAGATAATCAGGACAATGATTACATTTATTTACTCTTATTCATTATTTATCATTACCATATGTATTTACCGTTTGTCTAATTCGAAGACACAAACGAAATACAAAATTTGTAAATGTGTAAGGAGTGCTGTTGGGAATGCAAGAGGAAATGGACAGATTAAAGCTAGCTATCAGATTACTGATAACAAATTATTGATGACTAACAAAACGTTTTATGTTTTAAGTTTTCAGGAATAGCAGGCCTTGTTTTTAAACAAATGTATCCAAAAGAGAAATCATGCATGTCATGGTGCGGAGGTTGAGGACGCACTGGTGGAGGGGGAACAAAGGAGACTTAACTGGGGAAGCAGTGCGAACAAAAGGCAACAAAACGGAACCAAAGTAGCAATAGAAAGTTGGACCCGTGCTCCCAGTCCTTAAGCGACGATTAGCGGAAAGCCTCCGCGGGGAAACTGAAAGAACGCGGAACACCTGTTTTCAAAGACCCACGGGGCGAAACAGAAACGATCCAGACACTCGAGCCTAGCTCCAGCCTGATCAGAGCAGGGGTTACTGGGAGTCACGAGCCCGAGGGAAAACAGAGGAGAAAAGAGTGAATGTCACGAAACGGAAACGGGGCAAAAACAGAACAATATCCAACGGAGAGAAACGGTGAACTGAGCAGGAGAAAAACCACACGAACACGTAATCCACTGAAACACAACACGCAAAATCATGGGGGTGAAAGAACCAAGGAACCCTGGTTTAAATACAAAAAGAACAAAGAACTAACGAGTGAGCGTCCCAATTCCCAAACCGAAAGTAACAAGCCACAGCTGCGCGTAATAAACGTGGGGGTGATCTAGATAGATCCTAACCTACTAGGGAGGGCACATGCAGTGAAGACAACAAACGCAGAAGTGGGGTGTGCTCTAAACAGGGAGTGAACACGCATCTTTTAGGGATGCACTGATATCGATATCGGTATCGGTACCGGTACCGATACCACCCCCCGTTCAGTTACTCGTACTCGGAACAAAATTCCCTGATACCTACAACCGATACCACATGTAGAAGATATTATGTAGTTATTTTTATTGCCACGCGGAGATTTTGCCACGACACTTGCCAAATAAACTGTAAACTCTGCGGAGAGAAAAATGTCAGCCGTCTGGAGGTACTTTAAAATAAACTAGAGAGTTACATTTTCTGAAGAAAATGTGAGTGGTGCTTGCCGTGGCAAAACTTGGGCCTCAATATTACAATGTTTCCTTCAGTTCTCTGTGAAAAACAACATTTAAAGTGCTGGTATAGCAGTGATATGACAATAAGACAATATTGCTTCTATTCATATTGGTAATCATGTTAAGAGCAAAATGCTAATATAGTCAGCATAATGCTACCAACATGCTAATACTGTTAGCATAATGCTAGCAACATGCTAAGCAATCATGCTAATAGCATTCTAATGAGGTTGCTAGGGGGCATGGCTTATGAGCGTCATGATAAATGCAAAAGACTGATTGGTTGACTGAGTTAAATGAGCCCTCCCCCCTACGTCTATGCAATGTTTCTAGCATGATTAGCAAAGTTGCTAGCATGTTATTAGCATGATTAGCACGTTGCTAGCATGTTACTAGCATGATTAGCAAGTTACTAGCATCTTGTTAGCATGTTTCTAGCATGATTAACAAGTTGTTAGCATGTTTCCAGCATGATTAGCAAAGTTGCTAGCATGTTACTAGCATGATTAGCAAGTTACTAGCATCTTGTTAGCATGTTTCCAGCATGATTATCATGTTACTAGCATGATTAGCAAGTTACTAGCATCTAACCAGCATGTTTCTAGCATGATTAGCAAGTTGCTAGCATGTTTCTAGCATGATTAGCAAAGTTGCTAGCATCTTGTTAGCATGTTTCTAGCATGATTAGCATGTTGCTAGCATGTTTCTAGCATGATTAGCAAAGTTGCTAGCATGTTACTAGCATGATTAGCAAGTTACTAGCATCTTGTTAGCATTTTTCTAGCATGATTAGCATGTTACTAGCATGATTAGCATGCTAATGAGGTGGCTAGGGGGCGTGGCTTATGAGCATCATGATAAATGCGAAAGACTGATTGGTTGCCTGAGTTAAATGAGCCCTCCCCCCATGTCTATAGGACAGTGGGATACACAGTTAAATTCAGTTTCAAAGTTCCTATGGAAGTTACCAATGTATGTTAATTGCCCCTTGCTGGGGCAGTTTACCACTCGCCCTCTAGAAATGTCATGTCAAGCCCCCCATGCCGGAATAAGCCCAACGATATGACACCTCTTTCATGGGTCTAAGACAAACGGAACGGGACTAGTCATGCACCAAGTTCCCCATTCTAAATCAATGGGGCAAATTTGGGCACCTGTTGTGCCCCGGGGGTAAAACTAATACCCTTGTACCCCCCACCTCTTTACAAGAGTCATACCACCCCATTCCCGAATGAGCCGCACAATTTGCCACCTCTTTCATGGGTCTACGACAAACGGTACAGGAATAGTTCTGCGCCAAAATCCACATTCTAAGTCAATGGGGCAACTTTGGGTGCCTTTTCCGCCCCAGGGGCAAAACCTATACCCTCTTGCGGGGTATGTTCTGACACAGGTTGCAAACTTCTTCAAATGTGGTAAATTTGACCTTTCTACAAAATTCCCTCTCTGCGCTACAGTCCGTCAAAGTTGGTCTCAATGTTAAGTCTATGGGACTTTTGGGGGCCACCCCTTAGAAAAGTCATAGCACCCCATTCCCAAATAAGGCGCACGATTCGATACCTCATTCATGGGTCTACGACAAACGATGCAGGACTAGTTACGCACCGAACTTTTATACGGAAGAAGAATAAGAAAAAAAAAGCCTGTGAGATAACAATAGTAGTGCTTCGCTTCGCAAGCACCACTAAAATAATAATAATAATAAGCCTGTGAGATAACAATAGTAGTGCTTCGCTTCGCAAGCACCACTAATAAGCCTGTGAGATAACAATAGTAGTGCTTCGCTTCGCAAGCACCACTAATGATAATGGCAGCAGCAAAGCAGACTAATATTTTAATATTTAATATTTTATTTAATTGTTGTGTTTTTTATGTTTTGATACATATAGGACAAATAAATGGATAAAAAAATTAGTATTTATTTTGTAAAATGACATAATAAGGCTCCAGTGTACTTTAATTAGGGGGCCATGCAGTGGAACACGTGTTGGAATCGTGTTGGAATCGTGCAGATTTTTTAAATTATTATTATTATTATTTTTTATATTTTGGTTTTTGAAAGTGTTTTTTTTTTGTTTAGACTACCGTATATCCCCAGCGATCGGCCGCAGCTTGTACATCAATTTTACAAACCTGCGTATTGGGTGCGACTTGCTTAATGGGGTGGCCTATCTAAAAACATGAAAACGCATTCGCTAAAAGTATAATTCAGTGCACAAAAAAGACGACATACCCAAATGATTCGTTGAATTTAAATGTACTGTTTACTGCAGCAACGAACAGTTTGAAAAGCAATGCAAAACAAAGATAGATCAGTGATGATGTTCTGTCACTTAATCCTACATCCTAGTATATAATACAAGCTAGGCAAAAACCAAATTTAACAGAAATAAAAGGAACAAAAGTTTTTTGTTGGCTGGGAAAAGATAAGTTTTAATTTTCGTTTGAACGACTGGAGGGTGGGAGTGCTACAGTACAGTACTGTCAATCATCTGTCTACGTATATGTAAATTCTTCAGTATACAATTAGCAACACTGAAATACAAAAAGTATTAGGCTTATCTTTCTTCAAATCCTTCAAATCAGATTGGTAAACGTCATCGTTGCTGAACAACTCAACTGTGACCTGTGCTGCATTGCTGTCGCTGATGTTGGACACGCTTTCGTCACCGGTGTTGCTCTCGGATATTGCAGACGTTGCTTGTGCTGCTGGTAGGCTTGTAGATGGAGGAAGGATTTCCGCTTTGTGAAAACTGTTCTATTTGCTTTCTGGTTTCACATTGTTACACGCCATAATAACCCATTCACGACTGTACGTCGCATGTCGCTGCCGGCCACACGGAGTGAATGTATAGCACTATAGGATTGCAAAGGCTTCAGGGGCATGGCAAATTACGTAGATGCCTTTACTTCAGATTGGTAAATTCAGTAACGTTGCGGCTAATAACATGGGCGGCTTATCTTAGAGTTTTAAAACATAAATGAGCATTTTCTGCGGCTTATAGAATGGGGCGGCTTATCGTTGAGGAAATACGGTAATTGATATTGGTAAAAAAAAAAATCTACTATTATTGTCATTGTTATTAATAACCAGAGGACTAAGTCAATTTACTTGAGTACTGTACTTAAATAGAGTTTTTGAGTATCTGTACTTCACTTGAGTAGTATTTTATTTGGAAACTTATGACTTTCACTTCACTACATTTTAAAGACAAATACTGTACTTTTTACTTCACTACATTTCTATCAAGGTTCTCGTTACTCGTTACTTTCAGATCTGTGGATAAAGTGGATGTTATTCCCCCTTTTCTAAAACGTGATTGTTTGTTTGGCAGTTATCAGTAATCAGTAGGGTTACATCACGCCTGTAGGCTGGAACTATAAAACCAAGTTCAGACAGTTCTGCCATTTTTTGTCTTGATTAAAACATTGTTGCTGTTGGAAAGTCATGAAGCTAGAGGTGTACAGCTGGGTTTTAAGCAGGTTGCAATGTTGATCTTATGTTGTGAGCTGCATTTATAGCTATTGCACTGTCCTCCTGATTACCATACACGGATATGTATGCACACACTGCCAGAGCTGTGTCAGAACACTACCATGCTGTTTTGTTTGGTGTGTAGTCTTACAATTAATTTATAAAACAAACTAATGACTGGTTTTCTTTATCAGTTTAAGTTGTTTCATTCTGTAACATTCTACCAGTTCTATATTCTACAGGTTCTACAAGCTAGTCAGAGCCATTAGGTATCATAAGTGTTGTGGCAATAATGCAACAACGCGGTGAAAGAAGATGTACTTTTAATATTTAAGTATTTTTTAAAACAAGTACTTCAGTACTTTAACTTAAGTAAAAATTTGACTGTATGACATTCACTTGTATTGGAGTAACATTTGACTAGTGGTATCTGTACTTTTACTTAAGTAATGAAGTTAGCTGCTTTGCCCACCTCTGTTAATAACAGACCTACACAGGTATCGGTACTCGATATCAGTGAGTGCCCAAAAATAAGTATCGGTACTTGTACTCGGTCTCAAAAAATGGTATCGGTGCATCCCTACTTATTAAGATCTGCAAAGGAGAAAATAAAATCTGTCTCCCAATTAATTACATCTAAGAATCTAAGAAGTATCGGTATTGGTACTCAGTATCGGCAAGTACACAAATAAAAATACTCGTATTCGTATCGGTTTATAAAAAAGTGGTACCTAATCTCAATGTATCTGTCCACTCAAGCAGTCAGACAGAAAGAACACTTGATCTGGACATTTTAACACCCCTGATTATGGTTGAGTTTAAGTTTTGGGCATTTCTTTGAAGGGACCTCTAGTGAGCAGGTATGTGAGGCTCTGTGCAAAGTTTTGCTGTGCACGGCACAGCAAGTTCACTGTGCATGGCATATACTGTACCGATTACTAATGATATGAAGATATCATTAGTAATCGGTACAGTATATGCCATGCACAGTTCAACATATGTCTAATGTCACATACTGTATATCACAATTAGGCTTAGCAACAGTTCTCAAGAGTGCTATAATCATATAATTAGTCACATTTTATAAAGGGATACTGACGTAAGGCAATGCAATGAATAATACTAATATCAATAAATAGCCTGAAAAAAAAAAACAGGCAAGAAACAGAAAGAGTCTCTTCCAGCTATCTGAGGGAAAGACTACCAAAGCACACAGCGAGGTAATAATATATATTGTGTCCCCTTAAGATATAAGAATAACTGAACTAATGTTCCATTTTCTCATACATATCATTAAAAAGGAAAGCAAACTGTGTATGCACTAACATGTATTAACAGTAGCAGGGTTTGACTACAGATTATATAAATATTAAATGCATTGATTGTGGAGAACTAACACTCAAATCACCAGGCTTGAAACTGTGTTGTGAGTCTTGAGAGTTCTAGACATTTTTTACATTTCAGGTTTGCTTGTCCCCACTCAGTACTTTTTGTATATTTTGATTTGGTAATTGATGCATTTTTTTTGTCTTTTAGAGCTGCCATTTGAAGTTAAGAGACTTATTCACTGAGAAACTTCATGTCATTGGCTTGGCTGCTCTAGTCATTGCTGTCATAATGGTGAGAATGTAGTCACTTCAGAGTATATGACACCAGTGTATGACCATAAATAACATAAGCCTTGTGTTTTTCTGCACAAAGTAAAAAAGAGTATATAGCAGTTTGAGTTTGAAGTATGGGACTATGTGACTGTTCTCACATTTCTTTAATAATTGTCTTTTCTTTGTGTTTGTAGGTCCTTGAGATGATCTTCACCATGGTTATGTGCTGTGCTGTTCGTAATGCAGCCCCAGTATACTAATAACTTGCTCAATTTTCATCTAATAACATGCAAGTTAAAAACCTCATTGGACCTCTAGCTTTTCTATGTTCTTATATTATATGCTTTTTGTTTTAAATGTCTTAGGATTACTTTTATTCATGTCAAATACAAATACTTTTTTGTAAACAAACTGAAATGATCTTTTAGACTTCAATTGGAATTAAATAAACCTTTCAACCAACTGTAACTGCACAACTACAAAAAACTCATGAATGCTCACTGAATGAGAAGTCAAAAGGTAAATTAGGTTTTACAAATTCTTTTTTATATTTAATAGATTTCAGCCAAGGGCATTAAGGGCTGCAGGACCCTCTCTCAGACAGTAACTCTCACTCAGGGAAACCAGAAGTTGCCTAAGTTTCTGAAAACTAAAGCTTTGTCTTACTACTGCACATGCCCAGATACCAGGTTTCCATTTGTGATGGTAACAGAGGCTTCTGAAGGTAGTTGGGAAATTTTCTAGGACCAGAAATACAAAATGGAGATGTGAAAGTGAGTGATTATTTGTCTTTGTGATAATGCTAAATTTCATATTAAACATTGTATTATGGAAAACTTAATTAATATATTCTTGTACAAAGTGTGAAGGGTCCTTGATGTGTGTGGGAGCAGGCATTGTCTTCCAGTGAGGAAAATAACTGTGATTGTTGAGGTGTTTATGAATCTCTGAAAAGCCTTCCTGTCTGCTACTGTGTTTGCAGCAAACCCCACTGTGATGCAGTATTCCAGAATGCCTCTAATGGTTAAACTATAAAAATTCATGAGTAGCCTTTTTTTCCAATGTATTTTTCATGAGCACTTTCAGAAAGTATAGCCTCTGCTGTGCTTTTTTGTCTGCTTCTGTGGTGTTTTTAGACCAGGAGAGGATATTAGAGATGTCAGTTTCTAGGAATTTGAAAATGTCAACCCTTGACCCCTGGTATGATGAAGAGTGGAGATGTGCAGTGTGTCAGAAGTCCAGAGTAAGTTGCTTGGTTTTTGTGGTGTTCAGTGATAGGTTTGGTCAGTCTCTGTACCTTCTCTCTGTAGACTGGCTCATCTTCTTCTGATATTAACCCTATAACTGTGGTGTCATCTGTGAAGTAAAGTAATGGTTTTAACATACAGCCTAGTTCAGACCCCATGCTAAGCATGAGGGAGGAGGGGAGATGAGGGCCAAGCGTTTATGGGAAAAGTTCTTTATCCAGTCCTTTTGATCTATGTGACTATGTGAAAGTTGATGGTTTAAGATTGGGTGGGATGGTAAGGGAGGGGTGGGATCTTTTAAAATCTTTGTAAAGACACCAGCAAGCTGGTCAACCCATGCTTCAAGTATCTTGCTCCATCAGGACCAGTGGCCTTCCTTGGGCTCACTGCCCTAAGTACCTCATGTTTTGTCAGAATGAACGTGTGAGTGCTGGTGGCAGGTAGGGTCAGTGTGTCATGTTGAATCTCCTTCAGTCAAAGGTTCAGTTTTTCTGCCAATGAGGCATTGGAACTGCCAGCCCTGTGGTCACTGGCCTTTGTAGTTTGTGACATGTTGATTTTCCTGAAACACAGTTCATGCATCATTGTTTGTGAGATGTTCTCCTATTCTCCTCCTGTAGGTAGGACTGGCTTATTTGAATCCTCTTTTCAGGTCAGCTCTGACGATGGAGTTTAATGTTCTGTCATCTGACCTGAGGGCAGTTTGCATTTTTTGAGGAATGACTATGCTTTTTTTTTTTTACCATTCAGACAAGTTTACTTTGAAATCTTGATGTTATCAGTAAAGACCTTAATGGAGATTATTACTGTTTCTGTATATTCTCCTAAATCTTGTTGTTCAAGAACATACCATGCTGTTTGTGCAAAACAAGAAGTTTGTGCCGTTAGGCCATGTATTGATGCTCTATATGATTGGTTTTACTCTCTTCCTGAGGGTTGAAAGATGAACTGACTGTACTAAGTTGGAGAGGGACATGGTTTTATATGCATGTTTTACATTTGAATACACATGATCAAGAGTACTCCCCCCCAGTGGGGTACATAACATACAGGATGAATTTAGGGAGTACAGCCTACGGTCAGTCTAAGTAGTCTGAAAGGGGCTTGTGATGTCTGGTTTGTACTACAATCCATTAATTACAAAACCTGTGTAACACAACCAAACATGAAAACAAACAAAGCCATGGGCTGGAGAGCAAAGAGTAACTGCATCCATGTACACCACCATCTTACCTTGGTGTCAAAATAGATTTTAATTTCTCATTGTGATGAATACCATGCTAAATTTATAATTGACTGATGTATTATACAATTTACAGAATATTTCATACTTATTTCAGTAGTGGGTATTTATCTCAATGAATAGCACAAAAAGAAACACCCACCTTATCCTTTCATCTTGAATAACTTATGTTCAGGTGTTGTGTAATTAATTAAAAAACTCTTGCCAATTATTAGCACAGCATTGTACATACTGTCACGTTTTGGGGAAGGAGTGGACGCAAGTCGCAGGAGGGTTTCTTTCTTCCCATATTTTATTAGTGCATAAGTGGAGGGAAGGTGATCAGGAAGGGTCAGGCTGAGGAACAGGCACACAAGACAAAGACAAAGACACAGACTAAGACATTCACTAAACAGATACTACTGCTGGGTCTGAGGAGGGACCAGGAACCAGGATCAGGACCGGAGAGGAACGGAACCGGGAGGCGCCAACTAACCTGACCCTAAACCTAAGCTAATGGCTAATGCTAATGCTACTGCTAAAGGGTAAGGGTTAACGGGGAGTGGCTATGTCTAATGCTAACTATGCTAATGCTAATACTAAAGCTAATGCTACTGCTAAAGGGTAAGGGTCAACGGGGAGTGGCTACGTCTAAAGCTAACTGCGTTAATGTCTGGGGGAGACATGACACATACAGTCTTGACAAGAGAAGTACAGAATGTACTTTAGATTTTAGTTATTTTTAGTTCATTTTAGTTATTTTTATATCATTTTAAAACTTGTATGGCACTTCAGAGAATGGATATCATAATATTTAGTCATTCATTCATTATCTCAACCGCTTAATCCCAATTTGGGTCGCGGGGGTCCGGAGGCTATCCCAAGGCGGGGAACATCCCTGGGCAGGCGCCAAAACACTGCAGAGCACCTACACTCACATTCACACCTTACGCGGCCAATTTAGAGTCGCCAAATAATCTATATTGTATGCCTTTGGACTGTGCTAACCACTGTAACTGTAACCCCTTGTAACGCAAGGCTTTAAAAATCTCAGATAACACAGAAGGCTACAGACTAATTATTGTAGTGCATTTATTGCATACATCCTTAATAACTTCATAAACACTAATGGCATCACAAACAGTTTGTGCAACTATTTTCCAACTTTGCATCTGCACTTTTGACAAAGACCACACCATTGGGAAGTTTGATGATTGGTTCATTGAAACCAAACACTGCTGCTCCATCAAACAGGACCAGTACTCCTACAGCAGCCTACTAATATGCATGAAGATTACTTCTAAAATATAGCAATCATTTTGTTTAATTACCTACAAAATACAGTCATATAAGTATTTAGTATTATTTCCTATATAGCTTAGTGTAACTCTTCAAAATGGCCTATACTTTAAATTTACCTTGCTCTTTTTTATCAGTCTCGAACAGCTGAGCTACAACATAATATAAACAGGTTAGAGTCAACAGAATCACAGAGGCCAAAAACACTCAAACCAAAAGTTATGGGTAACACTTTATAATAACTACACCCTATGAATCATTAGTTAAGCATTGGTAAATAGTTAATTAATCATTTATAAAGCATTGTTCCTGCATTAATAGACATTAGTAAGCAGTTTATAAATACAGCTATAAATGCTTTATTCTTGCTTTATAAGTGTCTATATAATATGCTTAATAATTGTATTTTCATACTTTGTTAAGGATCAGCTAATCATTTCTAAATTAAGCATTACATTATTTACAAACTGGTTAGTTAGTAGTTGTAAGTGGTTCATGAGATCATTTAGAATGTGTTAGTAAATGATTCATAAACCATTTGAATGCACATTTAAACATATTATTCAGACATATTAACGGTTAGTCACTGTGTTGATAAATGCTTTATTAACACATATTCCTACTGTAACTCATAATTAATTTAGGTAGTTATAAAATATTTACTAGCTGTCAGTTAGTTTTTGTGAGCTCATCTAAAGTGAGGACTATTTATGCCTTGTAAAGCGTTTACAAATGAGATTTAAAGGCTCACTTATCTTCTAAAAGGAAAACACAACACAGAGGGAAACAGAACATAGAAATATTTATTTCAAGATGCAAAAGAAATGAAACTGTACAACTGTATCAACAACCAGTACCAACACTGGATTATAAAATACAACAAATAATATTTTTATAAAACAATAATGATAATATATAATATTTCAAAACTTGAAAAAACTACTTCAGTATTAACTTTTAAACATCAGTGAACAGCAGTGCAGACTGTAGATAATTTTGGTGAGTTCACTTCCGTTTGACGGGCAACAGCTTACCAGAAGCCTTAAGGGCTTTAATTCTATCCTCAACTGCTGAATCCTCATTAATTGCGGCAGCAGACTGTGTGGCAAATGCACTAAGTTTAACCTGACTGCTGTGGTTTTTAAGAAGTTCCTTAAATTTGTCAGGTGCAGCAATGTATAGCTCTGCGATTGGAGCATTGACCGCTACTGTGTTCCAGTCCATGCCAACACGTTTGAAAGCAGCTGACATGGTCCCTCCTTTACTGAAGTGCCGAAGAATTTTTTTGTAACGGGACACCACCTGATGTGGTGTTTGAGCTGTAATTCAGAGAACACAAAATTAGTGTTAGCATTTGTTTTTGATATTCTCACACACCATTTGACACACACACACAAACACACACAAACACACACCTGACTCAAATTCTTTCAATCTCCATTATGACACAGAGTTGTTTATTATACAGGCGTGTGGTAATAGTATTATTTTTTATTTGGTATAAAATTGATATGTGGATCTGATTTATTTATTTATTTATTTTTACACAGTGCTTTAGCTAACCAAAGAATACTTCTCTTAAAGGAATTTCTTTATGTAGTTTACTGTATTTTCTTCCAGAGTGAAGTAACTGGTTCCTTATGAAATTATAATTTAATGCAGTAAATGCAGCTTATTAAGTCACCCTCTAATTTGTTTTAAGTCTTTTACAAGGATTTAACAAAACATAAAGTGTTAAAGCTTATGTAGATGGTCTTCCAGGTTATTCCTCTAAATCCCCAATGCAATTTTTATTTTTATTGGAACCAGCCAAGAGAAACAATTGTACAGCAGAAATACACTGCCATTCAAAAAGTTGGGATCAGTAAGATTGTATTTTTTATTTTTTTAAATAAGTCTCTTATACTCATTAAGGCTGCATTAATTTGATCAAAAACGCAGAAAAAAATATTATTACAATTTAACAATAACAGTTTTAAATTTTAATACTCTTTAAAATATCCTTTGTTCCATTAATGCAAAGCTGAATTTTCAGCATCATTACTCCAGTCTTCAGTGCCACATGATCCTTCAGAAATCGTTATAATATGCTGATTTATTTCAATGTTGGAAACTGTTGTGCTTAATATTTTTTGTGGAATCTGTGATACTTTTTTTCAGGATTCCTTGAAGAATAAAAAAGTGAAAAAGAACAATGTTTATTAAAAAAACAATACAAGTCTTTACTATCACTTCTTATCCATTTAACACATAACGGTATTATTTTTTAAAGAAAATGTATTGACCTTAATCATTTCTATTTGTAATAAAGCTTTTCTTACTGTTTATTCATCAAATAATTTTGGGGGAAAAGTATCAGTTTCCAAAAACAAACAAAAAAGCAACAAAAACTAATAAAAAATCAATTTATTAGATTTAAAATTTATAAGACTAGAGTAATGACTGATAAAAAAATTTAGCTTTAATGACAGGAATAAATTATATTTTAAAGTATATTAAACTAGAGCACCACTATTTTAAATTGTAAAAAAATCTAACTGATACCAAACTTTTGAACCCAGCGTACAGTGGCAAACCATAAACCAGTGAGTGGTAAGGGTTTAAATAGCATTCTAACCTCTTTGACGTGTCTTCATTTCCATTTTCTTTGACTTCTTGCCATGATTTTTTCCTTTCCCCTTGCTTTTCGTCCTCTTCTTCTTCCTGTCCACCTCTAATGAGGATGTAGAGGATGAGTCAGACATAGTTTCAGAGGAGGATTCATCTGAGCCATCACTGGAGGAATCTGATTATAAGGGAACTGCCTGACTGGAACCTGTGTCCTCTCTTTTAAGAGCTATTAAAATGGATACATACATAAGGCTCACAGTTTGCATCACATGGTATGCAGGAACACAAATCTGAACATAATAAGACTCAACTGTACTGTAATTTGAATACATATGTGTTGTGAGACTTACCAGATGCCAGTTGCTCTTTTAAATAGTCCCTCTCTCATCAATTTTGTCTTTTTGCCACTCTACTCTCAATTTATACATCTCCAACTCATGGGATTTGTTTTTGTCTGCCAGATGTGCAGTGGGGGCCACAGAGACACCTAATTGAAAGTAAATGTACAAAACTGAAAGTAATGTACTAAATTAACAGAGAACTTTCCATTTACTTTCTTGTTATCTAACAAACTCTCATCCCAGGCCACCTCTGTACATTACATAAAGAGAGTCAAAATTTTAATTACAAAAGTGACATGTTGACAACCAGTGATGGGAATAACGGCGCTATAAATAAACGGCGTTTCTTTAATAACGGCGATACTTTTTTCAGTAACAAGTAATCAAACGAATTACTGTTTCCCCGTTACAACGCCGTTACCGTTACTGACAATAAAATGCGCGTTACTATAACTGAGAACACTGAAGCGTTTTCATGCGAGCAACGTCTCTCTCAGCCATAGGACCTCTCTTTCTCTGGAGTGTGTGTGTTTGGGACCGGGGTGGGACGCATAACCAGTGATGATGATTGGTGTGTCTGTAAACGTGGTGTAACTGAGAACGCGATGATTGGCTTAGATTGAGTAAATTTCCATTGTTTGCCAATCAGAGGCAGAGTAGTGCGGGTGTTCACACACAAGCACACGCACGGTTAGTCGCGCACACCAACATCCAGGAGTCACAACGATGGCAAGTCCAACAAGTACAATGTTTTATATTTATTTTATAGTTATATTAAATTAGATTTTTTTTAAAGTAACGCAATAGTTACTTTACCTGGTAATTAGTTACTTTTATAATGATCTAACTCAGTTACTATTTGTGAGAAGTAACTAGTAACTATAACTAATTACTTTTTTTAAGGTACGTGCCCAACACTGTTGACAACCAGCCTGCCTGAGTGAGCGTGCAGTGCAGTGCAGTGCAGTGCGTTGCGGTGCGTTGCGGTGCGTTGCGGCGCATCGCATCGCATAGCATCGCTCCCGCCCCCCTGCACGTCCCGGCATCTAGCCATTAGCTTGCTAGCCATCATCAGTAATGTGTGCCAGTAAACAGAGCAACATACTCACCACTAGTGCCACTGACACACGTCTTTTCCAATGCATCCATCTCCACGTTGTCATTCTTTTTGCCCCGGGTCCGCACGCCTTTTCGACTTTTGTCGGAGTTCTCCATGTTAGTTAACACACTGCTGCTGCGCAATTCCTTTGTCCCCCGTTGATGACGTGTGAACGCGCGACTTTTCCTTTGTCCCATATTGATTACGCATGAAAGCGGGAGCGCGATTTCTTCCGCTCCGTCAGATCACAAACTAGCTATCGCTCTACATTCACCACTTTCTAAAGTAATCGTTTAATAAAAAATAAATAAATAAATAAAAATAAAAAATGAGCATATTTACCCGGCTGAAGAAGCTCATCAACGAACCCAGCTCTATAAAGAAAACTCTGAAGCTTATTAAGTGGCTTCAGAGAAGGAAACTGCTAAAAACAAAAATTAAATGCAGAATATGCCATCAGAACATGAAAATGAAGAAAAGGGCAAACAGTGGAGATCAACATGCTTGGTAAGAAATATACATACACATTAAAACTTATATTTGCAAACACAGATAACTAAAAATGTTCAAAAATCATGGTTTTTAAATTTATTTCATTTTATTTATTTATTTCAATTAATATAAATCAAACTGCAGTTGGGTTGTTTTGATTAAATACTAATAACAAAAAACTATATATATATATATATATATACACACACACACACACACACACACATACATAGTTTATTAGTTTATGAATTATTAATTACATAAATATTTCTTTTTATACAATAGGATTTGTCAACAAGCAGTACATGAGGGAAGGGCACAACAAATTTCTGTCAGGCACTGTCAGGCATCTTCAGTGGATCAAAGGTCTCCTTCAGCAAGTGGATGCAGTTCATGTACAGGTAGTAATATAAATATGTGGCCAAACGGTGATGGTCAAAATTATTCGAACCATAGTGTTTTTACCAGCTAAAATGGTGTCAGTAGGAAATATCAGTTTACATTCCCAAACATTAATTTTGCCATTGATTGTAATAATCCAGTGATCCATCCATTTTTGTTTTGTCTGACAGCAGCCAGTGCTCCACTCAGAGATCTCATCCCATCATCATCATCATCATCATCCAGTCTGTCAGGAATGACATGAAGAAACAGAACAAACTGAGACAGACTAAATCCAGAAGAACTGTGACAATGTCGCCAAGATGCTTCAAGAAACCTACCTGCATACTGCAGTACTGTTAACAGTTTTATGCATTTTTTTTCATTCATTCATTTAAAACAACTTTTGCCTTTGCAGGTAGGGCTCTTAAAGCATCTTGGAGACATTGCCACAGTTCGTCTGGGTTTAGTCTGTCTTAGTTTGTTCTGTTTTGTCATGTCATTCCAGACAGACTGGATGATAATGAGAACAGATCCTGTGTGGAGCACAGGCTGTTGTCAAACTCTTTGTGCAAACAAAAATCTCACTGGATTATTACAATTAATGGCAGAATTAATGTTTGGAAATGTTAACTGATATTTCCTACTGACACACTACAGCAAACAATACAAATAACTGACCTTAAACCATTTTAGCTGGTGAAAATGCTAGTGTTCAAATAATTTTGGCCACCACTGTATATCATAAACTTGCTTTGTTGCTGTTCTCTTTGTAATAATAATAATAATAATAAGAAGAAGAAGAATTTGTATAATGCGTACAATGTCAATTATTTTACATAAAGGCATTCATTTACATTACATGTTCTATTTGCCCATAAAGGTTTTGTCAGGGTATACGATTACGCCAGATAGACATGATGGATGACAGAATTGCAAGTAGTTCAGCTACTCGTAGTAAAATGGCAAAGAAAATAAGGGAGGTCTGTGTCACAGCAGTGGAAGGATGAGAAGGTGTACAGGCCAGCAAATTGGTGGAAGAAGGGAGTTTGTTGTGATCGACGAAAGCCATTTTCGTCACAAAAGAAAGGTATGTTATAGCAATAGTTAATGTAAATAAATGTGAAATATGGTTACCACTGTCGTTATTATTATAATCTATCTTTTTATGTCTGTATTTGTTGTGTTTTTTCTTCATTAGTATGGTAAAGGAAGAATGGCTGGTGAAAGAAGTGGGTCTTTGGGATGTTAAGTGTGAAGTATCATCAGCAGCAAAAATCCAGAAAACCTATTCTACGTCTTCTGGAGAGAAGATCTGGAAGAGATCTAGTGCCCTTGGTTGTGCATCATGTGAGGCCTGGGTCATCAATTGTCAGTGACGAGTGGCGTGCTTATCGTATACTCCCTGAACTAGGGTACAACCATCAGACTGTCAACCACAGCAGGTGGTGTGTAGATCCCCACACTGGTGCCCATACCCAACATATTGAGAGGGCCTGGAGATCCTTCAGGGAGCAGATTTGGAGGCTTAGAGGAAATCGCTTTCTGACCACCTTGCAGTGATTGAGTGGAATGAATGGCTGGCAAAGAAACACTCTGATGGTGCATTTGGCAGATTGATTCATGACATTCACAAGTAGTGAAATGTAATAGTTTGAAATGTAGATTTTTATTTTATTTTATTTTTATTTTGTGCTTTTATCAAAATTTTGTGTGGATTTGTTGCCACTTCTTTGTGACTCACTGTTTGCACAATCACCCAGCCATGAAACAAACTTTTTTTTGTTGTTGTTGTTAATTTTGTTACTTTTGTTGCTTATTTAGTTAATTTTTCTGTTTTATATCTATGACATTGCAGAAGTATATTTTAAATTTTATTTCTTTCAAACATTCATCAAGTGTATATTTGTAGTTTCATTTTTGCAGAGGTTTATTTTTCATATTATATCAATTCTTTTTATTTTCATTTATATCTTCAGTTGTACCGTTTCATATTATATCAAATTGTTTTATATTAATTTATATGTACAGTTGTACGGTTTCATTTCTTTTGCATCTTGAAATAAATATTTCTATGTTCTGTTTCCCTCTGTGTTGTGTTTTCCTTTTTCTGTTTAGAAGATAAATGAGCCTTTAAATCTCATTTACAAGGCATAAATAGTCCTCACTTTAGATGAGCTCACAAAAGCCATTAACTGACAGCTAGTAAATGTTTTATAACTACCTAAATTAATTATGAGTTACAGTAGGAATATGTGTTAATAAAGCATTTATTAACACACTGACGAACTGTTAATATATGTCTGAATAATATGTATAAATGTGCATTCAAATGGTTTATGAATCATTTACTAACACGTTCTAAATGATCTCATGAACCACTTACAACTACTGACTAACCGGTTTATAAATAATGTAATGCTTAATTTAGAAATGATTAATAAAGTATGAAAATACAATTATTAAGCATATTATACAGATGCTTATAAAACAAGAATAAAGCCTTTATAGCTGTACTTATAAACTGCTTACAAAACTCTATTAATGTAGGAATAATGCCAATTTACCAATGCTTAACTAATGATTCATAGGGTGTAGTTATTTTTAAAGGGCTCCAAGTTGACATTGCTGTTTTAAAAAATGGTCTAGTGAATGGAGCTGACACGACTCTACACTGCAAACGGATATATCTCACATTGCAGATCAGAACAGGAGCAACAAATGGTGCATGCACAATGTGAAAGGGTCGATGTTTCCACAGATATCTCTGTTTTTGTAATGGAAGCAACATACTGAATGATGTGGAGAGAAACTAGAACTAAAGTATTAGGGCTGCAGTACACAAGAAGTGCTGGGGTCAGTATTGCTTCCATTGTCGGCCATGACTGCAATGTTAAATCTTAATGTCTCTAATGACATCTGTTGGTCTATTACAGAAAATCTCAATAAAAAACATTTAAGTTTGTGGTTGTAAGGTGTCAAAATGTGTAAAAGTTCAAGGGGTATGAATACTTTTTCAAGGCACTGTAGTTGTGGTGAGAAAGTGTCAGTTGAGCAACAGCCACAGGTTTGTCACTGGATAACAGAAGTCCAGCCAGTTCTCAATTACTAGATGACGGAAACATTTAAAACTAGTTTTTCTTTGTGGTCTTTCATCCACACTCACATGGAATTTTGGGTCATTTAAAACTCCAGGGTATATTTAAAAATACAGGGTAACAATTTTCAGAATCTCCCCTTCAATGTTAATGTATAGCAAGAGGGTTAGGGCTTTGACTATTTAAATTTTAAAAAGTTTAAAAGAGTCTGCAGAGAAACTTTACTTCACTTTGAGATACTTTGAACATTTTATTTTTAGGTTTCCCACTTCATATTATATTTTGTGATGCTAGAATTTAAAAAAAAAAAAATTATCAGGAACATTTTTCAGGTTTCTGTTCAAGCGATGGGAATATTCATTGCTAACTGTGTGTACTTCACCTGAATATGATCATATGATCATTATGAACACATACAGACACACGCAAATACTTAGACCAGACTGAGAATGCACAGTGAAAACCTTTATTGAGCTGTATGTTTTTCTCTCCTATAATAAATATAATACCATGTAACATACTAATTTAACACAGCAGACATATTTATAATGACAGAAAATATTGGAAAGGGTAGGCCTTGCCCAACACTAACAAATGACTGGCTACTCTTATTTACAGGATACTAGAAGACTCAATTGACCTGTAACCTAATCTTGGTTCAATCTTTTACAAAGCTAACTTCTCTTTGGACAGAGTTTACTATGTAATTTTCATGAGCTGACCCAAGTTTCACCTTCCTCTGGTCTTGACGTCAAATTGATATCAGCCATGCTGAAAGATTATTCCTTTTTAGAATGTTCACAGAACTAACATGCCTCACAATGCGTTCTTTCACAGTGAGATACATTTTGTAAAGATAGGTCTATATACTATGCATATTTCTTTAGTAAGAAAAACGATTTCCAATATATGTGCAAAATGACAACAGGACACCTAAACAATCAAATGACATTGTATATATGGGGTTTGCTAACATTGGAAAGATGGAGCACTTTGATATGATAAAATTGTCAGTGGTGTAACTGGCAATCCATTTTAAACAGGTTTGTCAGAAGCTCCAAAATGACTCCTAATAAATCAAAGGATACAGTGAGTCAACATGACCATGTCTGCTTCACTGCATGTGTGAACATTAGGTGTCAACAGGTTGCTGTTCTCTACTAAACATATATTTGTTAGTGTTCTCTAAATAAATAAAATGAAATCCAGTGGTCAGCTGATGAATAATGAAAAATGGCTCTTAGAGCTAAAAATGGCCTTCAGTCTTCATTAATGATGGCAAAGCGTAAGAAATGTCATGAAGACTGTCCAACAAAATAGCCTGAAAGGGGAAGAGAACAAGTCAGAAAAAAATTAATTCAAATCAGAAACCTAGTGTTCTCTGAAAAGACAGTAGAGTCATAAAAAGTAAACATCATTGCAATGTGACAAAAATACAAAAAATAGTAGTAATAATAAAAATAACATTAAATAAATCAATTTTATAACCTACTTTTGAAGTTGTCAAGCATTTCCTCCTTCTGTGTGTGTGTGTGTGAGAGAGAGAGAGAGAGAGAGAGAGAGATCATGACAAAAACATCGGATGGTCACATTTACACACTAATATGTGCACCTATGGATATGCACGTATACACAGCACATTAATTATTATTAAAGAGGTATTAAATATATCTTGTATTTAACTATTTTTGAACATTCATTTTATTTTATTTCATTTTGTTCCAAAAGTATTACATATTGAGTGAAAAATACAGGCACATTTTATTATACAGTCTCTATATGTGTATATAATATTTTTATTATATTTATATGGAATTTAATATTTATAATTATACATTCAGTATTTGTTTTGCTATTGTACATAGCAAGAACATGGGCAGTGCCTGGCGAACAGTACTTGGGCATGGTACCTTGCTCATGAGTACTTCAGTGGTACTAGAAATCAGTTTTATTATTTAAAGGCCACTTCTTATTTCACAGCATTTTGCATATTGAATATTGAACCAGAACTGAAGACGTTTATTCTAACAATCATGTGCGGATAGATACTTACCCTTGCTTTCAGCTAGGAGTTTCTCTGCCATAAGGCCATCCTGCCTGTTGCCCAACACAAAGGCTAAGAAGGAGAGGATGAGTGCATCAAGGATGCCCATGATAGCCAGGATGTAGGCCCAGCGTACAGAACAGGCGCCTATGGTATATTTGCCTGTTTGTTCACCACACAGTTGTTTCACTTCATCGGAGTCCCAGCCATCAGGGTAGATCATGCAGCCTAGCACCAGACACACACCTGAGTAAAAACCAAACAAATGATTAAACAAAGTCAGAGGTTTGTGTGTAAAACGGCAAATGTAAATTAGACCAAAGAATCACAAATGGCTGGAATGAGAAGAATGTAAAGAAAAACAAAAACAGAAAAGTATGTGAAATACATTAATGCATTAGCTTTTAAGTGGTTTAAATTTGTGAGAGCAGCACTGAAATTTAAACATTGATTTCTGCCACAAAATTTGCCTTATAATATACCAGAGTTGTGGCTTAGTAGAAGTACAAGGCTACCTATGCACTGTACAATGCATATGTGTACTGCTAAATCATTAATTTAGTGACTGTAGTACTGTAGTACATTTGGACAAGGACATGAAATTCAATTCAGTTTATATAGCACTCTTTACAACAGACATTGTCACAAAACGTTTTACATATAACTGGCCCAAGCCCCCAACAAGCAAGCCTAAGGCGACAGTGGCAAGATAAAACTCCCTCTAGCAAGAAGAAACTTTAAAAGAAACCAAGACTAGCAAAGGGAACCCATCCTCCTCTGGGTGACCGGGGTGTGTGAACATTTAATATCCATGTTCATATTTAGACGCTATGTGAGATGTTAAGAAGCTGGATGGCTGAATTAAAGTGAATGATTATTTACAGTGCCTTGAAAAAGTATTCATACCCCTTGAACTTTTACACATTTTGACACCTTACAACCACAAACTTAAATGTTTTTCATTTAGATTTTCTGTGATAGACCAACACAAAGTAGCACATAATTGTGAAGTGGTACGAAAATGATACATGGTTTTCAAAATTTTAAGCAAATAAAAATCTGAAAAGTGTGGCGTACATTTGTATTCAGCCCCCCTGCATCAATACTTTGTAGAGCCACCTTTCACTGCAATTACAGCTGCAAGTCTTTTGGGGTATGTCTCTACCAGCTTTGCACATCTAGAGACTGGATTGGATGAAGAGCGTCTGTGAGCAGCAATTTTCAAGTCTTGCCACAGATGCTCAATGGGATTTAGGTCTGGACTTTGTCTGGGCCATTCTAACACATATTCTTTGATCTAAACCATTCCATTGTAGCTCTTGCTGTATGTCTACAGTAGGGTCATTGTCTTGCTGGAAGGTGAATCTGCTTCCCAGTCTCAAGTCCTTTGCAGCCTCCAACAGGTTTTCTTCCAGGATTGCCCTGTATTTAGCTCCATCCATCTTCCCATGCTGCCACCAAAATGTTTCACAATGGGGATGGTGTGTTCAGGGTGATGAGCAATGTTACTTTTTCACCACACGTAGCGCTTTGCATTTAGGCCCAAAAGTTCAACTCTGGTCTCGTCTGACCAGAGCACCTTCTTCCACATGTTTGCTGTGTCCCCTACATGGCACCTGGCAAACTGCAAATGGGACTTTTTATGTATTTCTGTCAACAATGGCTTTCTTCTTGCCACTCTTCCATATAGGCCAGATTTGTGGAGTACATGACTTACAATTGTCTTGTGGACAGATTCTCCCACCTGAGCTGTAGATTTCTGCAGCTCCTCCAGAGTGACCATGGGCCTCTTGGAAGCTTGTCTGACCAGTGCTGTCCTTGCTCGCTCTGTCAGTTTAGGTGGATGGCCATGTCTTGGTAGGTCTGCAGTTGTAGCATATGTTTTCCATTTTTGGATGATGGATTGATCAGTGCTTCTTGAGATGTTCAAAGCTTGGGATATTTTTTTATAACCTAACCCTTTTTTTTATAACCTAAACGCATCTACAACTTTATCCCTGACCTGTCTGGCTAGTTACTTGGTCTTCATGATGCTGTTTGTTCACTAATGTTCTCTAACAAATCACTGGGGCCTTCACAGAACAGGTGTATTTATAATAAGACTAAATTACACATAGGTGAACTCTATTATCTAATTAGGTGACTTCTGAAGGCAATTGATTGTACTGGATTTTATTTAGGGGTATCAGAGTACAGAGGGCCGAATACAAACGCAGGCCACACTTTTCAGATTTTTATTTGCTTAAAATTTTGAAAACCATGTGTCATTTTCATACCACTTCACAATTATGTGCTACTTTGTGTTGGTTTATCACAGAAAATCTCAGTAAAAAACATTTAAGTTTGTGGTTGTAAGGTGTCAAAACATGTAAAAGTTCAAGGTGTACGAATACTTTTTCAAGGCACTGTATCATTATAAACAAACCACAGCACAGCACCTAGTCTGCCACAATGTAACATGTCCTCTGCATTTCACCAATCTGTTTAGCAAGGGCAGGGGATGTTCAGCATCAATGGAGGAGTGCTTAGGGTCAGTACCTTACAACCCTCTGATCATGGGGCTAAATTAGCACATCTGTCTGTTGAGACCCTACCATTGTCACATTACATATTGTTTTCAAACAACATGCAGACATACTGTATAACACTTTTCTATAATGTATACATTTTTTATGCAAGCTTACCCAGTTAAATTTTAACTTGTCAGTTAAATTTTGCCTATTTTGCCTACAGTTAAGAAGCTGCATAATTATTATGTACACCTTAATATAGGGTGTTACCAGGGCCAGCCCAAGCCTTTAATTATTCTTTTTTAAATCATGATGTCTTAACATTACAATCCCTCAAGTGGCCGCTTAATTCTAGAGATGGGGCGATCCACATTTTTTCAGTTCCAATCTGATTCCGATACACAGATGCCAACAGCGATATAAATTCCGACACCATATCTCTTTTTACTTTAGAATTATTATTAGGGGTTTAGACTTGTTTCTGGGAAAAAACTACATTTTTGACATTACAGCGTTCCACATGAGGGTGGACAAACACATGTCCCAGAATTAATACTGAAATATCAACTAAATGGCTGTATTGTGAGTAGAACGCTGCTGAAATATGTTTTATTTGTAATAAAGGGAACAATTTGACTGAACTGGAATGCTTTAGTTAATGGTGAACCTCCCTGAGAGAGACTTACGCGAACATCGCGACAAATGTCATTTATGTGTTTTTCCGCATTTACTTCAGTTTATATGCACAGAATTATTCACAAATAATTTGACATACAGAGGAATCAATATGATGTTCGTTAATTTCAAAGTCTTGTGATTCTGACGGTAGGTGTGTGGTTTCTGTGAGTTAAAAGGATTCTCAGTTATTTAAAAAAAAAACGAATTGAAAACCAATGCAAATTAAGTTCATAAGGCTTGAAAAGTTCATTAATAAGTTGTGTTTAAACACATAATTTTGTGACAGTCCCTAATCCTGCGGCACTACAACCATCAGGGATTGTAAGTGAGAGCTGGTGTTGTTGAGATTTTGGGTAAAGTGAATCGTAGTAAAGTGTTGTGTTGCTTGTTTTGCACATTGTCATATCAAAACATACGAAATACTGTGACTGTCCTACAATAAACCAATAATAAACCAGTTGTAAAATATGCACAGAAATAGTGATACTCAAAAAACTCACTTGCCTAATAATTGTGGACACAGTGTATGTAATGTCATCTGTAATGTATGTGATAATTGCCACACTACCATATTTACGGAGATAATCATCTGGCAAGATATTTATTATTGTTGTTGGATGGTCAACCTTTTACATGTAAACAAAAGACAAACTCAGCATTACTCATTCATTCATTATCAGAACCGCATACACATACCATTTCTGTCTTAGGCAGCATATTCAAATGTTTGTACAATTTGATGTTTATGAATTTTTGTAGCAATGTGCCAGTGCTGTTCAAATGTTGTAGCAATAAACTATGGTCTATGGACATTGCAGTCGTAATACCAAATCAATTCAATTTTTATTTTATTTTATTATTTTTTTTTTTTTTCCAATTCAATTTTAAATGTATGCATTTCTGTGATCTGCATTTATCCCATACATAGAAATAAGTCCAATTTACAAAATAAGTCGGGCATCTTTTTCGTAGTTTTATGCTAGAAAACACATCGATATCTTTTATATAGTGTAGAATAAATTAGAGACAGAGACATTTAGAGACTTGAGAAATTTATCAAGTTGCAATTATCAGCGCAATAGTGAAGCAAACACTTACCGGAACCAAGCTGCATCCAGCCGCAAATTTTGTAAACGGTGAGAGTGCTACAAAAGAAGAACAGCGCAAAACAGCCAATACAGGACAGCACAAGGACCATGGACGTCCCAACAAAAAAGGATGCGGCCTTGAAAGCGCTCGAAGGGATGGAGCCAAATTCAGTGAAACTGCCTTGACAGGTGAGATCCCTGGATAATCCATTTCCAATGCAATAGTGAAAAAGGCCAAAGTAACCCGCCTGCGGCGTGTCAACGCCGTCACCAATCCAGTAAGGCTGAATAAAGCACACAACGTTCACAATAGCGAACAGAATCGTGAATATGGCCCACAGGACTCCAATAGCTCGAGAATTCCTTATGTAATTAGTCTGGTAAATTTTAGCGGCTTCAGAGGCGGGGAGCATAGCTGCTGGAGGTACGGGTGAAAACTATACTATATATACAAAAATCTTGAGGCTTTAATCAACGGGTTGGATTTTGTTTTACTGCAAGATTTTCAATTAAATTATCTGCAATATCAGCCTAGTGTTAGTAATACTCCTGATCCAACGTCGCAGTGTCTCCGTACAGTAAGCATCCTAAAGGAAAAACTCAGTTCATTCTCACCTTTCCTCCCATTATTTTCTACCGTGTCCTATTTTGTAAGAGGATATACGCGGATTTAAAGGTCTATCGTATGAATATTGTCTTTTTGTCCGTTAACATTTGTCAGTACGCCGCTCTTTTTGTGCCTCCGACAAAAGAAGCAAATTAATTATTTTACAATACCGACGCCACACAGGTTTTCGTGCAAATAACGATGTATGCGACCATAGACAAAAACAAATTCCCGAATGTCTACCTCAGAATCAAACGCAGTATTCTGGATGTCGCGGAAATCATCTTTCCTTAGTGTTATTGCCAACCTGAATATGTGCTTACGAGAATAGAGAGAAAAGAATATAAATGCGAGACAGACGGAGATGATCCACATTAACTAGTGTTATCGCCGCCCATAAGCACACAAGTTATTCACATTGATGTGGAAATAAATAGCACTGTCCGTTTAATTAAATATCTGCATTTCTCATTTAACAAGCGTTGCCGCAGTCCCCGTAGAAGGAGAATCCACTGCCAATCCCTGTCCTTTTTGATATTTAAATATATAACGGGTTTGTCCGCTGGAACTGACAGAAAAAGCTTCTTTTAGCGCTAGAGTTCCGGATGTACGGGAGCCTGTTTGTTCAAATCCAAGGGGTACTGTCAAGTCAGTGTAAAAATGATCAAAATCACCTGCAGGGACAGTAACTGATTATTGCTGATTTGACGAATTAATGATCTATGACCTTCACGTGTTTTTAAATGTAAAAAATGTTGACTTTGATTTAATTAACAGAATATCGTAGATTTATTATTTGCATTGTGACTGAGGTATGTAATGCTGAACAGGTATTGTCTTCATTTGAACGGTATTTAGTATATTAACTGAATCGTAAATAATCATAAATAATGTCATTTTATAGACATAATTTGGGAAACTATGTGCTGGTTTCTTAAACATGGATTAAGCCTATTCTTGGACTAAACTGTAGGTACAATGGAGTTATTGTCCAGAAATCTGGCCCTACATGTATTTGAGTATGTTGTCATAATCTCTAATAAAATTGCCATTGGTCAATATTTTGTTGCAAATACCGCTGAAATCTGCAAATCTTGCTTTATAAAGCTGTTCATTTGGTCTGCCCAAACTTTTCAACTGTGCTTATAATTTATAATAACATGGTTTATATGTAGGCAACACCTTCTTGTCTATTTGTCCTGTGTTTATTGTTGTTTTGTATTCTCTCTTGTAGTGTGCATTATTTGCACTTCAGGTTTCAGGGTTTTTATCATATCATTTTTTCAGTAGAAAAGACAAATAAAAACAGCAAAAGTTCACAAATGGCATATAAACCAAAACAAACACATAATGTCAAAAACAGACAAACAACAAAAATAATGTTTTCAAAAATGTATTGAGGTAGCGTAAATTATTGAAGTGAAAATTGAGCCGCTCCCTGCATGTTAAGTCCTTAATATCGGTCTAAAACTGGTTGCAATATTTTGCAGAAAAGTCTATCATTTCTTTTGGTCACAGCAGAGTTTTCAGTGTTTTTAAATTTCACTATAGCACTGTGACAACTGGAGGTTTGTCTTTGATCCGCTGAAACAAGATGTATACCCTGGACAGTAGATGATGTCTCACTATGAGAATCGATGGTAGAGTATTGGGGCCAAGTCTTTTCCTAGACAGACCTAGCAATATGATCCAGTGTGCATGTCAGTGTCCCTCTTGAAAATGAGCTTCCTTTGTTACATTCAAACAGCATGACTACATATAATGGAAACAATTCCCACATCGATACCACACTTTGAATAGTTAGCAGAGAATCTTTTATTTATCTGAATAAGAAACTGTGCTGTGCATTGTAAATCATGTAAACTTCCGTGTTGACTTACAGTCTGTTACATGAAAAATTATTTTCATACACACAAAATGTGCAATATGGCCTGATCTGCCTTCAATGTTTGTTTTCCCTATGATAATTCTATCAGTATTATGGTTATCAAAATTCTATAATGCTCTATAAAATAAGGAAATGAATGTGTGTTTATGTGTTTGGGTGAAGACACATAAGCCCAAACTGCTCCAGGGTGACTGTCCCTAAAATTAGGAAAATGGAGGTTGCTTTGGATTTGGGGCAGTTGGTGGCGTAACGGTAGGGTGTTTGCCCCGTGATGAGCTTGCCCCGTGATGAGGTTGCAAGGACTCGATTCGGTTCGAATCCATCATCATGAGCAAGGTACTGTCCCCAAGCACGGCTCCCCGGGTGCTGGTCTTGTTAGCTGCCCACTGCTCCTTCATGGATGGGTTAAATGCAAAGGTCACATTTCATTGTGTGCACTGTGTGCTGTGCTGTGTTGTACAGTGATGTCTTCACAATGACAAATAATCACTCACACAAAAAAATAAGAGCATCTGCTAAATGTCTACAACCGTGACAGTGCTAGAATTCCAGTCTGCCCCACGCCAGTTCCCTAAGCTCTGTCTTCCCTCTGTGCCCCTTCCCCCAGCCCTGCCTGCCCTCGGGGCTGTTCTATCAGACAGTGTTATCTGATCTACTGCCTATTCTTAATGCCCTGTCTGTCCCCTACTGCTCCTGCTATGGCATTAGCCACTCTCTCCCCCTCTACTCCCATTCTGGAATTAGTCATCCTGTTACCAAGGGGTGTTGAAATTAATAAACTCACAAAATCGATGCATCGTGAGTCAGACCATAATCGATTATATAGGGGGTTTTCATCGCATCGCATGGACTCTTTACTTTATACCATCTGGTAGATGCTATCATAGTATCAGGACTCGATCCACCAGCTTTTTCCCACAAGCCATCAGACTCTAAGGCCTGCTCTCACACTCCCCGCCACACACACCCGGACCCAGACTTCATGTCACACTGAAACTGTCTCAGAAAAAATGTTTAAGAATAATGTTTATTTTTACAAACTGTACAGTATTGACACCCCAAACTGCTGCTGATCTGGCATACATTTAATGCCAGACGATTGAAATTGTAATCCTGCTCTTTTGACTGCTGCTACAATATTTGCACATTTTTTTGCACTGCTGCTACATATTTGCACAATTATTGAACACTGAATGTACATATCACTGGTCTTCTAACTAACTGTATCTGCACAAATTATTGAAAGTATTGCACAGACTCTTGTTGTCCACTGCTGGTACAATATCTGCACATACTGGATCCAACTTGAATATTAGTCAGACTTTTTTAAGAGATACTGTTTTATTAATAGACTGTCTGTATAGAATTTTTCATATTGAAACTGTTACAAATCTTATGCGCATTCAGTGTAAAAGACAATTCCAAGATCATAATTGTAGGTTGAATACTGCATCCTAATTGTTTCTCTGTCTACTTCTACTTTAAAGTTTATACTTAATATTCCATTTATAGTTTAAAGGTTATATTTCATAATCTATTCATATATTGTTTATTCTATGTGCCTTATTTGTTCTTTGTTCCTTGTTCTTTGTTGTCTGCACTGTGAAAGCTAGAGCCACGTCGTCTCGTCTCTCTGAATACCTGTACAGCATATAGCAGAAATGACAGTTTACTTTGACTTTGATTTTTGTACCGTTATCTATTATTATATATGACCTTTTACGGGCCATCCAACATTTGTGCCTAACGGCTGTGACTTCATCATCCGGCCCTGCTGAAATGAATAAAATAAATGAAGATATGAAACAATAATTATCGCAAAGATGGAATCCAAGTGAAGTCTCAGGTCTTTAAGGACGAGTCTGAAGTCAAGTTGCGACCAGAGTCCTAGTCTCAACTTGAGTCCATATCTCTGTCATAATAACATTGCTATCAGCTATCATTGTTGTCACATGACAAACATGGGTGTAGGTGATAACAAGGGGAAACTGAAAAAAATGAAGGGGAATAGTAAGAGTGTAAACCTGGGTCAGTTCTCCAGTGACCTGGATGCTAGAGGTGTGACAACACCACAGTGGCATGGGCATTCACTCCTTGTGGTTGGTCCCATCTACTCACAGTTTTTGGTTTGCAAAAGTTATTACTTTATTATTACTCTAGGGACCCACACCACTATCCAAAACAGCCTGATGAAAAAAGTCCCATCACCCTCTACTGCCCAGCATCCTGCTCAGTTGTTTCCAGCAGCACTGAGATTTGTTGTAGTGAACAGGTACATAACAGGGTTGTAATCAATTTGAACTGAAAACCTTGTCAACTACAACCCACCTTAATTCTAATTGGTGTACTGGATAATATCAGGTTGCTTAAACTGCCAGTTTGTAAAGACAGTGAGTCACAAAACTTTCTGTACGTCTTTGTTACAATATTGCGCCAAGTCTCTTTAAACTAGTCTTCACATGATTTTGGGGGATCAGCAGACACCTGTACATATAAGCGTGTGTAAAACAGTGGATGGTCTGGGGGAAGGCATCCATAAATTACTTGTTCCATCTCTTACTAAATGGTTTGGAATCTTTCAAGTTCTGTTTGGCTGGATTCTTATCATAAGTCTTGTGAGTAAGCCTTTTGTGAGTTCTGTCAGTGGTCAGACTAGTTAGGATTGCAAGGTCTTCAAGTTTGTTGGGCAAGGTCAATCGGTCACACCTTGGACCTTGGATGGGTCTGGTCATACAGCATCAGCAAAAACAATGTATTCCAGATACTGTCTAAGCAGGTCTGACACTTACTTAGACAGAATGGCATCATACATTGCCTGAAGTTTTAATGAGTTTGAACTAAGCAGACCTGAGACATATTCCAAACACTTTAAAAGGGGGCCTCATTGGCTTAAAAACTTGAAACATGGAGGACACATGTCAGCATTTGATTTGCTTATCTCAGTCTCAGCATCATGAAAAACTCTCTGCTGTACTATGTTGTACCAAGCCAGTAGATTGGCAGAAAAGCAGGTGTGTTCTGCATTTATGTGCATAATGATTGGTCTAATAACAGCACCAAGGGCATATAATTGCATGTGGATGGTGGGGATGTGTCCCACCAGTATCTAGCAATTGCTGAACCACCAATAATTTTGATCAAACTAAAGTACAGTGCTCCATTAATGTCTCATAATGTTTCAGGGTATACCTAAGGTTGTTAAATTGTGTAGTCTACTTGAGGCGCATCTAACCAAACACACATCGCCAATGTGATTAGCTTTTGCACTCTCCTGCCCCCCCAACATTAAGGTATTAGTTAATTGTTTGAATCATTACATTAATAGTATTGAATCAGCAGTCATGTGTAATCTGTCAAGCACAACTTTGCCATTTATATTACACTTGTTGTTGACACTTGTTATGCAAATAGCAAATATGCAAATGTTATGTTATGTACCATAAAGTGAAGGGGGGAGCTTTTATGTCCCATCAATTTCAAAAGCAAACCTACACTCTTGAACACTACCAAAATAGACGGCCAATGTTCTCCAGATTTGGAGTAAGTCAGCCAGATGCCGTTCTTTCATTCTGCTGAGAAAACTAACAGTAGTTAAATTGACACCTTCACACTCCTGCTAAATGGTATAATTAAGCAGCAGCATAGAAATTCCTACTGTGCCCATATTGTAGCTGGCAATTTCAACCAGGCTGAACTGAAATCAGTAGTCTCAGCTTTTTACCAGCATATGAAGTGCCCAACTAGAGGAAGGAACATTGTGGACCATGTTTATTCAAACATCAGGCATGCATACTACTCCCCTACCTCATATAAGCTAGTCTGATCAGCTCTCATTGCTGCTTGCCTCAGACAGAGATCACCACCAATCATAAAGGCTATTACAACCTAGCCTTGGCCAGTAGGACTTCAGGACTGTTTCAAACACACAACGTGGGATGTCAACATATACCTGTCTTATCCTATATCAAGTCTTGAGTCTGTATGCCACTGTATTTAAATCGCCCAAACTGACCACATTCAACACTATTTTGTTAGATACCGGCTTCTCTGCTTACCTTTTGGCCTGAAACCTGCCCAAGACAAGTTTCAACTGAAAGTCAATGAAATGTTTGAAGGCTTACAAAGGGTAACGACAATAGTTGACGACATCCTCATTAATGGTGGAAAGAGAGAAGAGCACAGCAAGAAGCTTTGTGCCATGTTGTGCAGCGCTCCAAAGAGCAGGGAGTTAAGCTCAACCCAGAAAAAAGTACAATCTGTGCCACAGAGGTCAGTTGCTTTGGTCACCATATCACCAAGGATGGAATCAAACCTGATCCAAACAAAACTGAAGCTGTAAGAGATATGGGACCACCCAAAGACAAGGGTAAACTGAAAACCTTTCTTGGCATTGTATATTACTTATCAAAGTTTGGCCCTGGGCTTGCAAGCATTAATGCAACCTTGAGTCACCTGTTAAAAGAGTCTAGTGAATTTATTTGGGATGCACAACATGACAAAGCGTTCAATAAAGTGAAGGAATTAATAAATCAAGAATCAGGTTCAGTTTTAAAATACTTTGATCCAAGCGATGCCTCTAAGCATGGCTTAGGTGCAGTTCTACTCCAAGATGGCAAGTCAATTGGCTACACCTCAAAATCGCTGACAGTGAAATCAATTATCCCCATATTGAAAAAGAACTAAACACCACCAGCATGTCATAAGTTCATTATGAGAAAACCTCCAAGGCTGCAGAGGATGACCCTTCAGCTTTAGAGGTATGATTTTACTATCATCCACAGACCAGGCAGGGACATTCCTGTTACAGATAGCCTCTCTAGAAAGTCACTGCCTAAGCAGATGACAGCCTAAGAGAATGAATAGATATACAGGTGCACACAATATATAGCAACCCACCCATCAGTAATGCCAAGTTAGAGAACATTCTAGAGACTGAAAATGACTTGCAGCTCATGCTACTAAAAAGACTATCAAGGAAAACTGACCTGAAAGAAAGAGATCATGCATTCGGAGCATAGCAGAATACTGGAGCCATTGTGATGAACTCATTCATTCATTCATTTTCTGAACCACTTAATCCCTATTGGATAGTGCATACTTTTGGACTGCGGGAGGAAACCACAGCACTGGGAGAAAATCCATATCAACATGAGGAGAGCACACAAATTCTACATATAAAGGCGACACGGCCGACACAGGAATCGAACCCAGGATTTTTTCGCTGTGAGGCGGCAGTGCTAACCACTGCACCACCATGCAAGGGTGAAAAAGGGTTTAAGGGTGAGAAAATCATAATTCCTACCTCACTGCATATTGAAATGCACTCCAAGTTATATATCCAAGAAGAAGGAGCCCATGATGAGTCACAATGTCCTAGACAGGCCATGGCACTGTCGCTACTGATCTGTTCACTTGGAACAAGGACAACTACATAATTACAGTGGACTACTACAGCAGATATTTCGAGCGTTCAAGCTCGAAATATCTGTGTGTAAACACAAACTGAAAGAAGCTTTCTCCAGACATGGCATTACCTGACACAATTATATCAGACATCGGCCCTCAGTACAATGTACGGAGTTCACTCACATCACCACTAGTCTGCACAATGGCCTTGCTGAGAATTGCTTATGGCTCAATGACATGACATGCATATTTTAGTGTCCGAGTTCCATCATTTCCTTTTAAAATAATTTAATCAATTGATGCCATGTATAAATTTATTCTGTTTAAACCTGTTTAGTTTCAGTACATTCAGATAATGTATATTCTTTTAGGTTTGGCAACTCCAATGGAATGTCACAGCGGTCAACTTGCAAAGAACCAGTACCCAGGCCAGTGCCAATGAAGACAATGATCTGAATGGAAATCTTAGTACAATGTAAAGGTCAGCTGCTTGTGAGACAATTATAAATGGAATTAATATGAGATGCATGCAGCAGTTGGGAAGAAAACATGTGACATAATGCCAACATATTTTTTTATTACTCAACTGAAGTGCTCAAACTCATCTCAGAGCCAGAACCTCTTACTTCACAGCCTACATGGTTAGTCAAGAATTATTGTCATGGTTGGGTGTGATGTGGTTGAAAACAAAGGTGGAAAAAATGGAGGGAGAAGCAGTGGCGGAGTGTCAGGTGATTTATTGAAACAAAAAAGGAAAAAAGGCAGAACTCAAAACACAGCCTTTCACTTTCTCCGGAATGCAGAAAATAAGCAAAAGGGAAAAAACCCCAAAATGTGGTTTCGTGCCCCCATTGCACCACACGGTGCTCACACCCCTTGGGGATCTCCAAACTGGAACCTCTCGGCGCACTCCTAAATCCCACAGACGGGGAAAACCGAAAGGAGCCGAAATAATCGCTCGTCAGCGGGCAGCACGAGTCTGGAGCTGTGGAGAAAAAAGGGCAGGAAAAACAGGCAGAAAAGCACTGGAACATAATCCGGTTCGGAACTGGGAAAAAACCAGACCACATGACACACAGGGTTGAGGGAGAAGAACTCAGAGAGCGGCTGGATCAGCTGGGTTAAATAATGAAACGAAACAGGCTAATTAACTAATAATCCAGTTTTTTACAGTACAGAGAACAAATAAGACACATAGGTGATAGAGATAGGCACATACAGTAAACAAAAAATAGACCATAAAATATTTTTTTAAATCAGTAATATCAGTAATATATGCAAATATCATAACATCAGTCAAGTATAGTAATATGTACAAATAATGTTCAATGTTAACTAGCTTTAGTACGCACACCTGAAATGTGATATTAGCCCTCTAACAGTGCTGAACATTTCAAAATATTTTGAAATGTTTTCTCAAATAAGACATTTTGTTGTTAAATCAATATCCATTTTAATATTGTGGCATGGTGGCGCTGCTGCCCCACAGCGAGTCGGTCCTGGGTTTGAGCCCCGGGTCGGCCCCACGGCCTTTCTGAGTGGAGTTTGCTTGCTCTCCCTGTGTTCACATGGGTTTTCTCCGGGTGCTCCGGTTTTCTTCTCTCAGTCCGAAAGCATGCAATATGGGTTAATTGGCAACTCTAAATTGGCCCCGTAAGGTGTGAGTGTGATTGTGTGCGTGTGTGTGCCCTGCAGTGTGTTGGCGCCTGCCCAGAGTTATTACCTGCCTTGCGCCTGTAAGCTCCTGGGATAGGCTCCGGTCCCACAGCGACCCCAGTTGGGATTAAGCGGTTCGGATAATGAATGAATGAAAATCTTTCAATAATTTGACTTTTACTCACATGTTGAGGCCAGCCCACCCAGAAGCCATCGGCAGCTTCAGCCCCAGGTGATTAACAACAGAGAGTTTCATGCCAGGAGAGTTTGCCAACAAGAACATCAAAAAAAGGTACTATGACAGGTCAGCCAAGTCAATGTCATAACTGCACCATGGTCTTTTAGGGTGTATTCACACCTGACTCGGTTAGTTTGCTTAAAACGAACCCAAGTTCGTTTCCTCCCTTGGTTCGGACCTTTTGGGCATGTGTGAATACAAGCAATCGAACTCAGGTGCAGAACAAACAAACGTACCGAGACCCAGCTGAAGAGGTGGCCTTGGTACGGTTCCAAACAAACAGCAAAAAACGCAGCCCGTCCTCAACCTGCCCCCGTTGCAAAAATCATACCTTTTTTTTATTTTACGTGTTCCCATCTTTGTCGCGCATTATGGGAAAAAGTAGTTTGGATAACTACACAACACACAGAGACATATCGCCCCAAGCATGATATAAATTGTGCATATACACATATATATATATATATATAATATATATATATATATATATATATATATATGTATATATATATATATGTACATATATATAAAAATTATTTTTATTCAACCAAGACATTTTTTTCTGACTGGAAATGATACAGGCATCTCCCCAAACAAAATGAGACAATGTATAAAATGTATTATTGTAAAATAAATTATTTTCCTTTGTTTTATTTACATTTGGAACAAATCACAATGGCATAATTATTCTACCCTTCAATAATCAATGGAGTGTTTTTTGGCTATTACAGCAATCAAACGCTTTATAATTGCTGATGCTTTTTTTGCATGTCTCCACTGTTTTGGACCATCTGGTAATGAATCAAGTCTTTAGGTTGGAAGGCCTCCCTGCTACTCACCCTAATCTTAACCCCCTCCACAGATTCTCTTCTATTGAATTCAAGTCAGGACTGGCTGGCCACTCCTAAATCCATTATTTTTGTCAGCTAACCATTTCTTCACCACCACTTTTGTTGTGTGTTTCTACGCCATTGGTTGAAATAAATGTCTAATGTTGGCCAGGGCCAAGCTCTCTGCAGACTGCTTGACGTTGAGAATCTTGATGCAGTCTTTTTTCATGGTGCCATTTACTTGGATTAGGTTGCCTGGTCCATTACAAAAACAACTACATAAAAGCATTATGTTCCACTTGACTGTGGGGGATGGTGTTCTCGGCTAATTTCTCCTTTATGCCAAATGAAGGCATCATCGTGGCCAACAATTCAATATTTGTTTCATCTGATCACAGCAATAAAAGACCAGAAATCTTCCTCTTTGTCCAGATGAGATTTTGCAAAGGCCAAGCTTGCTTTTGTATGCCTTATTTGGAGAAGTGGCGCCCTCCAATCCAGCTGGAATCCAGCAGTATGCAGGGTCCGTTAGACTATTTGCCTTGAGATGTTGTCACCAGCATGGCCCAGATTCTTCAGGACGGCCTTGGTGGTGATCCTCGGATTCCTCTTCACCTCTTGCACCATCGGCCTCGCCAAAGCAAGTGTCACTTTTGATTTCCTACCACGTCCTCTGAGATTTTCCATAGTGTGGAGTGACTTGTATTTTTTAATAATACTTTTGTACAGTGTCCACTGGAACTTGAAGACATTTAGATATGACCTTGTATCCTTTCTGAGTTTTGTGCAGCCACAATGCACCGACGCAGGCCCTCACTGAGCTCTTTTGTTTTTGCCATGACTTGCCACAAACCAAATGCTGACTTGCCACAAACCAAATGCTCTTTTTTCCCTGTTTAATTGATTGAAACAGCTGTCCCCAATTAATCAGGGTAATTAGGATTCTTTAGAACTGCCTAGACTATTTGGAATGGTATAGAACCTGAATTTACCGTGAGGAGGAATCCACCTCACCAGAAAGGCCATCTGATCTTAGGACTCCAGTTCCAGACCTTCAGAAATAACCTCGCTTGGTCAGATCAACGCCACCAGAATTCAAACCAATCACATCCACATCACCAAGGTATTTAAGGACTTTGAGTTGCAACCATTCCCTCAAGTAAGTATTGTTATGCTCTAGTGCTACAGTACATACCAAGCGTTTGTGTTCGCCTGCCTCTTGCCGGTGGACTCCTTGCTTTTGGTTTTTGATTACCCCTCTGCTTCTGGCTATTTGGATTTGTTTGCTTCATGGACAGTGTTTTCTGGTTCTGACCTGTGCTTTAATAAACTCTTTGCTTTTTGCCAATTTACCCCTGTGCCTGTGACCTGGTTCTGTCGACTCTGCATTTGGGTTCACCTGCCGGTCGTTACAGACAGTTTTCAATGGTATAAAATTAATTTTGGGACATGCTATTTTATATAAAAATGTAAGTCAAGCATGGAAATTTTCTTTTTCACACTGAAATCTATGGCACACTGTAGTATCATATTTTGACACACATCTATCCTTTCCAGTAAGAAGAAATGTGTTAGTCACATATATATGGCTTTTAAACTGGCAGTAAGGATGAATACTTTTGGGCTTTAACTGTATATTATATATATATATATATATATATATATATATATATATATATATACGTATGTGGGTGTGGACTTTCATCAAATAAACACTGCATTGAGCTCCCTATGCTTAGCGCCCCATCATATATATATATATATACACATATACACACATACATATACATATCCAGTCCAGCAGCACTCTAGTCCACAGCTCGAAGAACAAGGACACCGCCGAAGAGGAGCAGAGAAAGTCCCTTGAGCTGCAGTTAGTGGCTAGCTACCTGAAGTGCTGAAGCATGAAGGCCCCAAGGCTTAGCTTCGGTCGGCGTGGTCTGGCTTCTGCGTTTGGAGAGAGAGAGATAGACTGAAATACACCGGCGAACATCGGAGGGTGGACGGACAATGAATGACGGGATCGTATTGGTTTAAAATAAAAAACACACAAAACTACAAACTATGACAGCAATGAGAAAACAAACACATATATATATATATATTAGGTGGGACTCGGATTAAAATTAATCTAATTTTAATTAGAGGCTTTGTAATTAATTAATCTTTGATTAATCGTGATTTAATCGCACATTGCCAGCACTTAAAGCGTTAATGTTTTTTAATTTAAAGGTTTAGTGGGCGCATAGAATCAAATAATAGACATGGACACTGATTATTGTAAAGTCAAGCTCTTTTCATCGCTGAAAAAAAAAAAAAAAAAGATGAACTGCATTTCAATTCAAAACAGACACCGCCGACACCTTTTGCTGGTACTTTAATCCGGGATCAAGAGGATGTAACAGCCCACAGTTTCTGGGTGCTCGCTGCTACATGTTAGATGGCACTGTGACGTTGAAGTGCTCGTGGTATGCAAACTCCTTGCACAGTTTGCACCAAACCATGCTTTTATCAAGGCTTCCGCCAGGTAGTCTTTTTTGAAATGAAATTTGCCTCCGATCAGTCCTAGCAATGCGCTTTTCTTCTGATTCCTTCCATTTTGCAGCCTGCGTAATCAAGGACCAGGAAATCGTGCATTGATTAAAAGTTCTCCTTTGCTTGAAATGCAAAGTGTATCAACGCTATTTTTTAACACATTTTTTTTTTCAAATTAATTAATCGCAGAATTAACGCCAAGTAAATTTCCAAATTTCCTAATATATATATATATATATATATATATATATATATATATATATATATATATACAGTTGCTTCCAAAAAGTGCATTCATCATACCCCTGGTTTAAAAAAAAAACGTGACGGGTGGTATCGGTAAATTTATACCGGTATCAAGGCATCACTTCCAGGACTTCTTGTTCTTTCTTACACTGAAGATAGTTCTAATGACTTTAATGGTGTTTGGGGTCGCTATCCTGCTGCAGAATAAATTCTAGGGGCCAATCATACTTCCCTGGTGGTATTGCATGATGGATACGTATTCGCCTGTATTTCTCAGCATTGAGAACACCATTAATCCTGACCACCCTCTAACTCCATTTGCAGCCCCAACGCTATGAACTCCACCATGCTTCACCGCTGCTCGCTGCAGACACTCATTATTGCACCGCCTCCAGCAGCCTCTTCTCGACCTAACAAACTGCCTTCTGCTACAGCCAGATATTTCAGATTTTGACTCATCAAAGAGCACCTGCTGCCATTTTTCTGCACCCCAGTTTTTGTGCATAATTGAGTCACTGGCCTGTTTCCACGCCGGAGGTAGCGCTTTTTGGCTGCAATTCTTCCATGAAGACCAATTTCTGGCCAGAGTTCTCTGGATAGTAGATGGGTACCTGGTCCCACTGGCTTGCCAGTTCTGGAGTTGATGGCACCGCTGGACATTCCTCGATTTAAAAGGGTAATAAGCTTGATGTGTCTTTCATCTGCCGTAATTGCTTCTTGGTCGATCGTACCGCGCTCACGACTCAACGCTGCCTGCTTTTTTTGTGCTTCTTCTAAAAGAGCAAGATGCACAACTTGTGTCTTGTTGCTGTGCTCAATCTTGCCATGACATGAAACTGTCTTCCACAACCTCACCTTGGTAGCAGAGTTTGGCTGTTCTCAACGCTTTAAGCCCCTACACAGCTGTTTCTTGTTTGTGCTAATGACTGTTTCTAACTCTTACGTAGACATTGATGATCATTAGCACTCGTTTGGTATAATTGGTTGATCATACACTGACTATAATCCTCACAAAAACTCTAAGTGTACCTATAAGAATTGATGCTGGTTTGAAGGCAAAAGGCAGTAACACCAAATATTGATTTGATTTAGATTTTTCTTTTGTTCGCTCACTTTGCATTTTGTAAACTGATAAAAATAAACAATCAATATTTATATTTCTGAAAGCATTCTTTGTTTACAGCATTTTTTCAGACCTGCCTAAAACTTTTGCACAGTACTGTATATAATCAAGCATGATGTAGAGCTTGTGGAAGATCTCCTGCAGGGAGGGGAGAGCCATTCCAATGACAGCACAGCTGCTTTAACAGTCAGTTTGTATGGATCGGGTTTTCACTGTAAAGGTAGACAGGATACAGCTGGTCAGGATACCCTATGGTGTCCCTGTAGAACACGGCAGGAGGGAGGTTGGCTTGCTTCAGCCAATTGAGGAAGTGAACGCTGCTGGGCCTTTTTGTGTGATGGAGGTGGTATTGGTGGTCCAGGTAGTGCTGTCTGGAGATGACCTCCCATCTTGATGTTCTTACAGGCCTCAACATGGAGCCACAGATGCTGGAGTGATAAGTGGGTTAATTGTTACGGTGTTCACCCCTGAGAATGGGTGATTGTCAATTTGAATTCAGACCACACAAATCCTAAATCTCCATCTGAGTGTTTCCAGTTCACTTCCTTGTAGCCAGTTTCACTGATGAGAGTCATCGAAATCCCCTGCTTTCCGTCAGGAAATAAAGCTCCTCTCACAATGCCCTCCTCTGAATGCCCTGCCATAAACCGTGACAGTTAGTTTGTGCCAGGAAATGGTCGGATTTTTAGTGCATGATCTTGCTTTGCTTGTCAGATGGGGCGGGAGAGGTTGGCTCTGGCTGTTCCTGACCGGAAAGCAGCATCACTCTGTCTTAGCTGTGCACGCACCTTTGCTGTGTTTAGTACAAGTACAAAATACTACTAAAGTACACTTACAAAACTAAATTACTCAGTTCATGCACACCATTGTTGTTGCCTCTTAATATAAGGTTATTCATTTTGCCTGTCAGTTTTTTTAATGTTCTGACAGATTACAGCAGAATATAAATATACACAAACAGGGTAAATGTGCATGGTTCAGGTTCCTAAATCGAGTGGCTGATTATTTACTTCCAATAGAGGTCTCTAGATGGCAGTGTGGTCGTATAGAGTATTTCATAGCGGTTTGATGGGGAATTCGAGACTGAGGATGTTTATCAGAACAGGTTAGTTCAATCAATTTGTCCTAATTAGGTCAAACTGATCAAACACAACAATGGGGCAAAACTTCAGCATAGAAATCTGTTTTGTTTTCAATAAGACACTTCTTTCTATTCTACTTCCAAAAGCACAAATGGCAGAGACTGCATCATGCATGCAGCATGTAACTATTTGTAAGTGGCTGGCTTTGTGCTTACACAAACAAATCTTACACCTGCCAAGTTGAAAGCTCTCTATATTTGCTGTAAGGCAGCATCGCTTAAATAACAACTCTCTACACTGATACGATTCTTTCTCTGTGCTCAGTCACACTACACCAGCTCTTTTTTCTTAGTAAAACCATTCTCTCATTTATTATTGAGGCTTGTTTTTTTTCTTGAGTCTCAGAATAAAGATGGGGGTGGATCCTTTGAATGTTTAATACTGTGTGACGAAAATATATCTTCAGTCATTCTTGGATCGGTGCAAATTGATAAACTTTTGTGACACAAGACTCAGTGCTACAAAATGACTGGAGACACAGTGCCATATGATCCAAAGAAAAGCAGAGAGATGACAGGCGACATAGCACTATTGAATTGAGGAGATGAATGGATACATACAGCTATGAAAATTGTGATTTTTGCAAACAGTAGGCTCAAAGCATATAATTTCACAGGGCAGATGTAATGTTGCAGTCTGAACAAAGATAATCTCCATTTGTGTTTGATAAATGCACTAATTCAGTATTATGTGAACTGTTAACTTATTTTTATTCTAAAAGTGAATACAAGTTCATTGTTTCTTTGCTTGATGCTGGATATTTGTTATGCATCAGATGCAGTGCAGAGAGCCATGGTGCTACACTTGGGAGCATGCTCCACAACCTGTCAAAAACTCAAACACTTGTCAGTCAGGATCAAGGTCATGGTTCAACATTCAGTCACACACATGGGAATCATTATCTACCTATTGCCTGCTGTTTCATTTCTATCTGTAACCAATGCGAATATTATACTATTTTATTGTAGCCTTGGATATGATGGCCATCATGTTGGTAAAATAAGACTGGAGCATTTCTGAATCAGGCTTGGCCAGTCCAGTTTTATACAAGAAACACTGGGGAAAAATGGGGTAGGAATGGGGTTGTGGTTGGGGGTTGGTCTATACCTTATATCTCCAAAGCCTGGAGCATATCATCTTTATTTATGGACCCATTTGTGCTCTGGAAGGTGGTCCTGCTGACACTTGATTTCATGACATGTGTTAGTATATATATATATATATATATATATATATATATATATATATATATATATATATATATATATATATATATATATGCGTTAATCCCCACCATTTACTAAGAAAACCCTCATATTTACAAAACCTCCTTGTTTCTTTTACATTATTAAATATATAATGCAGTCCATTCTAAAGCATTTCAATAGGCAGCTATTGCCATGTAGAATTTCAGTCATAGGGCAAAACTCAAGAATTGCTAAATATTTTACCTGAATGTGCTGAGCATTACACAGAATTATGACGATTTATGACAATTGTGAGAATTAGGACAATGTTAAAAGGTGCTAAGTCAAATTATATTTTATGTTTAATAAGTGAAAATTTACATTCTTTTGAAAAGATATTTCCTAACTTAAAATACAATATACCTTAAGTTTGTTTGGATTTGTTCTTGGTTTTTGTAAGATGTCAGTGTGATTATTTATTATATAAAGCTTTTATATAAATCTTTATATTCAATTCAGATTTACTTTCGTTTTCAAAAGTTCAATAATATAAGGATTTAAAACAGCATGAACAATAAGTTATCTGTAAGTACACAAGATGCCGCCTGTATAATCACAAATTGCTGGCCAATGGCTGTAGTGTGCTGAAACGTATGTTAGTGTTATAATAATGCTTTTTACAAATCCTTGCTAGTCAATAAACGCTTGATGAAATAAGGTATGGGCTAATTGTGTGCATGGATGTTGAGTTTAAATGTGCAGGTTATAAAAATAACCGTAGATAGCAAAATATGTTGTACTAATCAAGATGGTTTGAGTGGACTGACTGATTGTTCATTCAGGATTTTGAAATCTATTTAAATATACCACATGTATTAGTGATTAGGATTAATAAGACTAATTCATTTATTTTAAATCCATTCTGAAAAATGAAATTAATTATTGCATTTGAATTCAGATTTGTTGTAATTATATTTACCTGTAAAAGATTATTTATTCCCATCAAATCTTACTAAATTATAAATAAATCAAAGAGAATTCTGTGTTCATTTTATATAGTCTAATGGAAAATATAAGAATTTTTGAAAACTGTGCATTAGATATCTTCCTAGAGGTCCTTGGATATTGATTCAGAACTGTAATGGTTCATGTTGTTGCCATAGTGAGCAGGTATTTTATATGTCAGATGCATGTGTTGGTCTGCAGTATGCAGAATGTATTGCCCCTGAAGCAATCATCTAAAATAGGACTAACAACCTGGCAACATGAAGTATAAATATAAAAACAACATGTCCATCTTTTAAAAAAGGACAAACTAACAGTAATATATATATATATATATATATATATATATATATATATATATATATATATATATATATATATATACATGTATATATACATATCCATATATATATACAGATATATATACTGTATATATAAAATACTATTTATATTATCTCCGTACCTTACAATGGTTTCTCCTTATCTTCAGAAATATCTGCACTATTTGAACTCCTGTGGGATTGAAATGAAGTCCTAATAAGGCATTGATTTTTCTCTATAGCTCCCTAGAGGTGGGCAGTAATTGTCAAATCTTTGACCCTTCAGCTCATGTTATGAAGCCAAGGGTTAGGGTACCCATCCAATGCAATCAATAAAGGCCCTCGTTGACTTGACCAACCTTTGCAAATTGATGGATCCTGAGTGTCATAAATATGAATCATGAGTTTGGTTTCTATCACCACTGACCCATTCACACTCGGTTTTTTGTGTCTTTTTGTACTTTCTTAACCAAATCCTTTTCCCACTATGGCTATTGTAGATATGATGAGAATTTTATTTCTATTGACTTACAATTCACTCGCCTATTGTCACTTTTAATACTGGACCCATGCTAGCCAAGCAAAATCCTGAGGAAGAACAAAGAATGTGACAGCATTTCCAAGGAAATTGAGCTGACGTCAAGAATAGACAGAGGACCCATGTAGATTGTACTCCTCTGCCTAACATCCTGCTAGCTGACATAAAGTCATTGAAAAGCAAGCTTGATTCTGGGCCAGTGGGATATTCAACACTGCAGCCTCCTCTGCTTCACTGAGATGTCTAAAGTCAGCGGAAGCAGACCACACTTTTGCTGTTATTCACTGTTTTCTACATAGATAATCTAACAAAGGAAATGTGCAAATCAAGATGAGGTGGTGTGTATCTCATGGTGAACAGCAGCTGGTTTGACAGCATGAGGATTGTTCCGCTCACGTGCTCATCATGTTCACCCAGCCTGGAGCTTCTGACCATCAAATGTTGTCCCTTTTATCTTACTTGAGAATTTGCCTTAGCTGGAGTCAGTGCCATTTATATTCCAGCTCATGCAGACACAGAGTGTGCTTTAAGTGAATTACACGAAGCTTTCACTCAACACTAGATTGAAAGCTTTATAAAAGCCTAGAAACTAACATATGTCAACTATACCACCTAAGTTTTAGCAGCACTTTTAACACTTCAAATATTTAGTGTCAAATGAATATCAATACATCATCTGCTGCATCAGGAATGAAAAGATCTTGGCCCTGTGTTATATTTAAAGATGGTAACAAATCATCACGTGTCTCTTTTGGAAAATCAGTCCATGCTGTCATCTGTCTTATGAAACACTGGGAGGGATTCAAGAATTAAGAGTCAAGATTTTTTATTTGTCATATGCAACATCATATGTATCAGGAGCCGGTCTGCCCCTTAGCAGAGCAGACAGGAGGTGGCGCTATGTCCCGTTTTGTTTCTTTGCTGTGTAACACAAACAACAAACAAAATTCAACTCCATAAGACAATCATCAGAAGATTTTCCTGTCAGAAGCAATTGGTAGGATAAAATCATTCATGATCTTACATCGCCAGTGGGGCTTGCTGCTAGAGCATGCTCAGAGTGGCGAAGGAGACAAAGCTGCACTACAAGAGGAAACTAGGGTCACAGTTCCAACTGCATGAATAACAGGATAGTGTGAACACCATTATCCACAATGGTGAATGCAGACTCTGTTGGAAAAAAGTGAATGCTTTTTACACTTGTTTCGAGTCTGCGGTGACCAGTGCTAGCGGCACTTACAGCGTTAGCAGGGCTTATGGAAACATGCATGCAGAGGCTGCATATTGCCATCATGCATGGGAAATGTTTTTTTACCTGGACATTAAAGGGGAAGTCCAGCAACTAAAAAGTAGCAACCTAAGTTTCAAGATGTTAGTCGCTTTTACTATGTTTTCTGCAATAAAATATATCCAGGTTCCTTACCAGGGTTGTAAACGCAACAATAAACAAGGCACAATTTAAGCATTAAAACTTCTTTTAATAAAAACTCAGGACATCCCAGACAAAAATATAACTGAAAATATACCATAAAGAAACAAAAGAGGAAAAAGAATACTCTTTAATACTCCTTAAAAATACTCTTAAAAATCACAGTTGTTCTTTCTCCGATACATGTGAAGCAATAATCGCAGATCTGCCTCATTCACACTATTACTGGTTTTGAACAGCCTGCCACGAACCCAGACCCAGTCGAACAAGTTACAACTGTCTCTTATCACGATGCCAGTGCGTATTCTTTATGCGGCTCACATCTACGATTTGTTTGTGTCCATATTTTTCTGTTGGTTCATGCTTTTTTTTGCTGGTTGTCACTATATAAGAATACCTATAGGAACATATAAGAACCTCCGACCACTACTGTAGTCACTGTACCGACTGTACATATACACAGACACACACAAAATATATATCAAAATAAACCCTCACAAGCAGAAAATTATTGAAACACAAAATAAAATGCCACATCAAAGTAAACCAAATTTTCACCATCTTGGAACGCAATAAGAGGAATCCTTTTAGGACAGTTAACATGACGTCGCGAAATGGATCCTTCAAGTCTGCGCTGACCAGCTAACATCAATGCTCAATTCAATTTTATATGTATAGCACTTTTTACAACATACATTTTTACAAAGTGCTTTACATATAACTGGCCCTAGCCTCTAATGAGCAAGACAGGGGGCAACAGTGGGAAGGAAAGTAACAGGCAGGGCTAAACTAAACTAGACAGAGAAATGTCCAACATTATCAGATTTTATTATTTATTTCATTTTATTTTATTATCTCTTGGCAAAGGTGAGTGATTGTGGGATCATAACACCAATGCCCCATTTCACCTTTAATCTCCAATGACCATGAACCCCAGATCTCAACTTTGCCTAAAATAAAATATCCAAAATACTGGCTACAAAGGTAGGTCTTAAGCCTTGATTTAAAAATAGATTATATTACAGTAAATTACTATAAATGGGACTAAACTATTTTACAGTATGATAACTGTAATTTTACAGTATGTGATTGTTTATTGAGAAAAAACTACTGTAAATAAAAACAGTAAAATACTGGCAGCATAGTTGTACTTTTATTTTACAATGCATCTACTGTAAATTTAAACAGTATATTCATGTAAATTGGATAAAGTATTTTACAGTATGATAGCTGTGGCTTCAATTACAAAGGGGAATAAAATCCACTTGGCGTTTAATTGCTATAAATTCCCACAAATAAATATGCAGAAAACCAAGACAATACACATTCAGAAAAGCATTTACTGATTTAAAACAGCAAAAACATTAAGTGAACAACATTACATTCAAATGCCAGAACAATTACAAGACAATAATTAACAATTAAAATAATCTTATAATAATCTAAACTTGAACACTGAAAATATAATGTTGGGAGAACTGGAGCAGGGTGTTGGGCTTCTATTCTATGTTGAATAACACATAGAAGCAAACACATAACAAAAATGAGCAAAAGAACATCACTGGTAAAATATAAAAATATGAAAAGCTAATTGTCATGTTCTGCTCACACTTGGGAGTTGGACACAAACTCAGGAATTCAGATGAGTGATTTATTGACAACATACAAAGTCCAGGAACACAAAGAACAGGATATGAGCACAGCACAGCCAAGCTAACCGGGCCTTGCTACAACAGTCCACACTCTGAGAGCTTGACACAGTCCAAGTAATCCAAGGCTCAGAAATAGTTGAACATCCCGCCAGCTTCCCAGTAACTCCATGAGCACGACACCTTGCTTGGAGAGAGAGAGCAGATGTAGAGAACTAGCCCACCGGCTAATGAGGTTAGCCCCTCACCTCGTGGTAGCTTGGTGAAAACAGGAATGCTCGTAAGCATCGGAAGCCGTAACACTTGGTGATAAATACCACTGTCCCAAAAGGCACCTCGAACTGCCACAGTCCTTAAATACTCAGACTGAGAGGGAGAGAGCAGAGCCGAATGAGAAACAGGCTGGTATTTCACCTTGATGTAGCTTAGTGGTTAGCCCGGATGTAGCTTAACGGTTAGCCCGGATCCAGGGTTGCCAACTTTTCCAAAAACCTTGGCATGAGATTGTGGGTGTGTCTGTGGCCGAAGTCGTTATCGTTGAGCGGTGGGGTTATAGTCATTCGGAAATGAGTGCGCATGAGCGAAAAAAATGACAACATAGAAGGAGGGCAGATTTGGCCTGAGATTTCTTTCTTGAGCGTGAGAGCGTGGGATTGAGACTGAATGCGTGATTGTCACGCCGAATGCATGAGAGTTGGCAACGCTGTGGATGGCATAGGCTGGCTTCTATGGTGAAACAGACAGAGAGCGGTCAGTATGAGGGAGACCGGACCCACTATGACGGGACTGGGCTCCTTAAATAATAAGTGCACACACTCAATAAACAAGAACAAACCAATCAGACATTAGGGCAGGACTAGAACACAGGTGAAACTAATAAACCAATGACACACACACAAGGAAGGCGGGACACAGACTAAACAAACAGAAAGACAAGACAAGACATAGCACCATCTCCTGTCTGGTCAGCCAAAGTGCAGACAGGATCCTGACAGTAGTGAAAAGAGAGAAAGGTAAACATAAGAATAAAAGCAGAATAGGGGGCTCAGGGCAATGAAGTGTGTTCTAGAGAGAGACACAAAATTGTTAGACAGAACAAAAAATAGGGATGCCTGATTTTGGCAAAAAAATAAATCAGCTGGTCATTTAATATAACTTTAATTTTAAATATAATTTGCTTTGCTAATTTTATCAATCTGACAGTGAAAATGACCTAAATAGTATCTTAAATGTGAACAGTTCAGTAATTATGCAGACAAAATTTACTGGACACTAGCAATATCAGAAGACTAGGGTTATAAAGGAAGCTAAGTAAATAATCTATATTATAATTATTCTATATTTTGTGGTTAGCAAGCTAACATACTGGACTTGCTTTTAACTAGCATTGCTCAAGCTACAGAATTGTCCTCACTAATTTTAACAACCTTATTTAATGAAAGAGATTAAAACATCTAAAATGTGAACAGTCCAATAATTGTCAATAATCATGCTGACAAACAATGCTGGACACTATTGAGAATAATACAATATTGAGAAATACAAGATTCAAAAGCGTTATGTACTTCCTCAACTGAAATCCACATGGGCGTTGGACTTCTGAGGGAAAGACAACACATGCTTCCACTGCCTGTCAAAAAATACTGTTCTATACTGTTTAAATACATGTGTTCTCTTATTTGTCAACTACTGTCAATTTACATGTGGAGGTTGGCTAATCAACATTATTTTACAGTTACTAGGAAATATTGTAAAAAACAAATTTACATCATTTCTTTTACAGTGTAAGAGTAGGATTTTTGTAGTCAACACAAAATGTTACTGGCAGGCAGTGGAGTGATAATAAAACTGGATTGATATGACCATATTTTTTAGTTTTAGTAAGAACTCTGGCTGATGCATTCGGTACTAGCTGGAGTTTGTTAGTGACCTATTTGGACATCCAAAGAATAAAACATTACAGTAATCAAGCTTCGAGGTAATGAATGCATGAAAAAGCTTTTCTGCATCTTGAATGTATAACATGCTTTGTAATTTGACATTATTTCTCAACTGAAAGAAGGCAGTGCAAATTTTGTGTGGAACATGTACATCAAATGACAGATCAAGTTTTAAGTTAAAAAAACTTTTTAAACATCCATCAAGATTAATTACAATGTCAGAAAGTTGGTAGGTGGTTTTAGTATGAGTAAAATCCACTTCAGACTGTCTGGATTTAGCTGAAAGAAGTTGTTCAATATCCATTTCTTAAATATATATGTAAACTAATGAATAACCTCACCTAAAGGCAGTATGTACAGTGAAAATAACAATAGACCTAACACAGAACTTTGCGGGACCCCATATTTGACCTTGATGTGTTCTTGTACAGATAGTGGTCTGGAAGGTGCAATCTGAACCAAGGGAGTGCCTTGACCTAGGAGCTAGGCACAGCCTTGAACAGCAGACAGGAGAATAACATTTTAACAGTGTTTTGGTAGACTTTAACACCAGACTGAAAACTTTCAAAAAACAGATTCCCATGCCAAAATGGAAACAGCTTTCTTTATAATTTTGGAGATGAATGAGAGATTAGAGATTGGCCTATAGTTTGACAAGCCCAAGTTGGTTTTCTTCAACAGTGGATTAAATACGGCTAATTTAAGAGATTTGTATCAATGACCAATGCTGCGAGATGAGAGGTTTAATTATTATCTGAATAATCTTTATGAGTAACTTTTTTTGCTATAGGATCTAATATACATGTAGATGAAGATGAGATCAAGGAAATCAATTCTGTCTGTTGAACTAGGATAAATGATTCAAATATTTAAAATATTGAATGCAGCAGTATCAGTAGATCCAGCACCAGGGATCAGCGCTACAGTTGTTTGAGAATGAGAGATACATCATCAAAAGTGTCCTGAAGAGCTTGGTTTGGGAACAGCACCAAGTAGGACAGATGGGCTGTTGAGAGGGTGGTGGGATCAGTGGAGTGCACCAGATCTGGAGTTCAACTACAGCATGAGGTGCAGGACCAAGGCCAGGAAGATTATGAAGGACCTCATAACTGCAGTACTATGTGGGAAATTTACATTATTTAAATGCTGTTGCAGAACAATTCTACACTGCTGTGCACAACATAAATAATTGTGCATGGAGAAACCAAAATAACTAGCTTCCAAACTCACTATTTATATGTCGTATTCTGTGTCATATTATTCATACTTTTTGTTTTTGCTGAGATGGGGAGCTCCTGCTGGGATGCTTCTGCCATGGAGGGAGGTTAAACATGTGACTGAACAGGCAAAGCTCCAGGCAGGAGGTCAATTGCACAGACCCAGTGTTGGTCCGAAAGCGTTGTACTTATCAGGAAAGGGATGAGCCAAGGGACTCATGTAGAAGAGGCACAGAACTGAAGTGGTAAATAGAGAGATTTCTCATCTACAGCTGGCCCAGAGTGAAAAGTGACTTTAACACCATCTTTCCTCTGCACATAAGGTCCTCTGCCTACACTTACATTTTAAATGTTTATTATGTATTGCATTTGAGTGTGGCTAACAAGATGTTTTTACTGTAAAATTGCCTGTTTATATCCTTAAAAGTGGTTTACTTTGCTTTATTGGCTTAGTTTATATAGCTGTTTTAGTCAACTGATGTTTAAATATCCTTGATAAATAAATTTAATTCATTCATTCACTATCCAAACCACTTAATCCCAATCAGGTTTTAGGGTTGACCGGACCCGGGAATTACAGGCGCTAGGCATGGACCAACCCAGGGCAGGTGCCAACACAACGCAGGGCACACACACTCACACAATTACTCTCTCATTCACACCTTAAGGGGACAATTTAGAGTCGTCAATTAACCTACAGTGCATTCTTTTGGAATGGAAACTGGAGCACCCTGTAACAGGCAGGGGGCGCTGTGGGAAGCTTTGCCTTTGAATTTATAAAAAGAGGAAGAGAGGCTAGGCTAGGCTAACAGCAGCAACCACACGGCTGATGCCTTATACAAACCCGAATGCGGGATCTGTTTGTGTCCTAAGCGATCTTTGTCCATAGACTTTAGTTCAGCATTCAACACCATCATTCCCCAAAGACTGTGTGTGAAACTGAGCGAGTTGGGACTGAGCACTTCACTCTGTAACTGGATACTGGATTTCCTGTCAGAGAGACCTCAGTCCGTCCGAATCGGAGGCGTTTCCAGCACCATCAGACTGAGCACAGGAGCTCCTCAGGGCTGCGTTCTCAGTCCACTTCTGTTCACACTCCTGACCCACGATTGCACTGCCCTGCACAGCTCAAACCAAATTCGCCGACGACACGACTGTGGTGGGGCTCATCAACAACAACGATGAGTCAGCGTACGGAGATGAGGTTCAGCGGCTGACTGCCTGGACCAGTGAGAACAACTTGTCGCTGAATGTGGACAAAACCAAGGAAATGACCGTCCTGGGAGTCCCAGTTCCTGGGAGTTCACATCTCAGACGACCTCACCTGGACCACCAACACCACCTCCATCACCAAAAAGGCCTCCCTCCTCCTTCACATGGACCCTTTACACTCCTTCCATCCGGAAGACGCTACTGCAGCATCAGGACTCGTTCCACCAGAATGCGTGATAGTTTTTTCCCACAAGCCATCAGACTGTTGAACACACTTCCTGTGCTCACACTCCCCCCCCACACACACTCAGACTGTGACCTAACTCTGTTGCACCTCTGCACTTTATACCTCTCCGCTGCTGTGATGCACATGCTGCTATACGGACCATCTCTGTCATGGGTGTGGTTGCGGTGAGGATGAGGGAAGGGGATGAGGACACTGTTGCAGGCAGAGTGAAAAGGGTTTATTGAGGGCAGGTGAACACAAAAGGCAAATAAGTCCAAAAACACACAAAAACAAGCACAAAGTAACAAACGAAAGGTGAGGCCCGTGCTCCCAGTCGTTGGCGTTGGGTAATGGAGGAGAACCTCCCCGAATAACCGGAACAAGAGAAGTCCTTACACTTGAAGACTCGCGAGGTGAACTGACAATGGCCCAGACTCAGGAGCCTTCAAGGCAGTCTGGCCAGCCGCGGAAAACACACTGGGAGTCACAAGCCTGGGGAGAAAACACAGGAGAGATGAGTGAGGGTGAGGAGACAAAAGGGTAATCCAACAAAGAGACACAAAACCAAACCAAAGGCAGATGGGTCCAATGTCCAAACAGGGGAAGAGCAGGAAGGGTCCAAAATCCAAATGAATGGGAGAGCAGGAAGGGTCCAGAAAATCCACAAAACTTGACATGACACGAACAACCACACAGGTTATGAGGGAGACAGACTCGAGAACAAACGGGTTAAACTGACTTAAATAAGGCCAGAGAACTCAACAAACGAGTGCTTGCACCAATCCCAAACTCAAGGCAGAACGAGACACAGCTGAACTCAATAATAAGTGCGGGGGTGTTCTACACAGATACTAACCTACCAGGTAGGGAACACGCAGTGCAAACAACATACCAGGAAATGGGGTGCGCTCTAAACAGATAGTGAGCTACTCAGAAAGGCATGCAGTGCAGACAGGGAATTCAGTGTTTTTATACTGATTCTCGTCCGTTTTTGTCTACTTTCCGTTTTGTTTGTGATCAAGTACGATGCGTATCACCTACGTATCATTTCGACACACCCTACTCGAAATCGGAAGAAAATGCACAATTCCTCCGCCAAATCTGCCGTTGGAGACGCTACGGAGCCTGGGCGAGGCAACGAGGCGCAGCTGGCCGAAACGAAAGCGCTGTTCCCGGAAACAGAAGCGGGGCAAGCGTGCAGGCTTTAGCACGAGGCTAAAAGCTAACCCGGCCTGACCGGCACTTCCATCTGTCCTGCTCTCCAACGTCCGCTCACTGGACAATAAAAAGGACTATCTGTGGCTCCAGCAATCAAGCCAGCGTGAAATAAAGAACTGCTGCGTTTTTATCTTCACGGAAACGTGGCTGAATGCGGACATCGCGGACTCGGCTATCCAGCTAAACGGGCTAGTATGCTATCGGGCCGACAGAGAAGCCTCTTTGTCCGCTAAGAGCCGCGGAGGCGGTTTGTGCGTTTACATTAACCAACTCTGGTGCACAGACTCTGCTGAAGTGAGTCGCCACTGCTCACCACAGATAGAGTTTCTCGTCATAAAGTGCCGCCCGTTCTACCTGCCGAGAGAATTCTCCGTGGTGCTAATCGTAGCCGTGTACCTGCCGCCTAGCGCTAATTCAATTCAATTCAATTCAAATTTATTTATATATAACCGGCCTAATGCTAACCTGGCGCTAGCCGAACTGTACGAGGCTATCAACAAGCTCCAGACCGTGCACCCGGACGGATTTCTCATCATTGCCGGCGACTTCAACCACACGAACCTGAAGTCAGTTCTCCCCAAATTCTATCAACATGTGGACTTTGCTACGAGGGGGGAGAACTGCCTGGATAAAGTTTACACCAACGTGCGTGGTGCCTACAAAGCAGCAGCGCGCCCACACATCGGCTCTTCAGACCACGCTACAGTGATGCTGCTGCCCGCATACTCATCGCTGCTGAAACGCACAAGACCTGCCAGGAAGACCATCAGAGTCTGGCCCAGGGGAGCTGTCTCAGCACTCCAGGACTGTTTTGAGTGCACGGACTGGAATGTTTTTAAAGAGGCGGCGGCGTACGATGGCTGCATCAACCTGGACGAGTTTGCAGAATCTGTGACTTGCTACATCTCCAAGTGCATAGAGGATGTTACTGTCCTGAAGAACATCACCACTAGAGCCAACGAGAAGCCCTGGTTCACAGCACAGGTGCGTGCGCTGCTGAGAGAGAGAGATGCTGCTAAAGCTGCTCTCAGAACAGCCAGGGCTAACCTCTCTCGCTCTATCCGTCAAGCAAAGCGAGCGCACACAAAAAAGATCCATTTCAACGACACAAAAGACTCTCGCCGTCTATGGCAGGGCATCCAGGCTGTCACCCAATACGAGCCAGCACCAAGCAGCTGTGAGGGGGATGCCACACTCCCTGAGGAACTGAACAAGTTCTACACACGGTTTGATGCACTGAACAACACGCAGACGACGAAAGCAATGCCTCCCATCACCGACCAGACCATCTCTCTGCCTGCAGCTGACGTGAGGAGAACCTTCGCCAAGGTCAACCCACGAAAAGCTGCCGGTCCAGACAACATTCCAGGTCGTGTGAGACGCTGAGAGACTGCGCTGACCAGCTAGCTGAGGTGTTCACGGACATCTTCAACACTTCGCTGAGCCAGATGATCGTCCCAGCGTGCTTCAAGTCCACCACCATCATCCCAGTGTCAAAGAAATCTTCAGTTTCCTGCCTGAATGACTACCGGCCCATCGCTCTGACCCCCATCACCATGAAGTGCCTTGAGAGACTTGTCATGGCACAGGTGAAAAGCAACCTCCCCCACTCACTGGACCCTCTGCAGTTTGCCTATCGCACAAACAGGTCGACTGAGGACGCGATATCCACTGCACTTCACCTTTCCCTCTCACACTTGGACAATAAAGACTCTTATGTTAGATTGCTGTTCATAGACTTTAGTTCAGCATTCAACACCATCATCCCCCAAAGACTGTGTATGAAACTGAGCAAGCTGGGACTGATCACCTCACTCTGTAACTGGATTCTGGATTTCCTGTCAGAGAGACCTCAGTCCGTCCGAATCGGCGACAACGTTTCCAGCACCATCAGGCTGAGTACTGGAGCTCCTCAGGGCTGCGTTCTCAGCACACGTTTGTTCACACTCCTGACTCACGACTGCACCGCCCTGCACAGCTCAAACCATATCATCAAATTCGCCGATGACACGACCGTGGTGGGGCTCATCAGCAACAACGATGAGTCGGCGTACAGGGACGAGGTTCAGCAGCTGGCTGCCTGGTGCAGTGAGAACAACCTGTCGCTGAATGTGGACAAAACCAAGGAAATGATCGTAGACTTCAGGAGAACTCGCTCCACCCACACACCACTCGGCATCCACGGTTCCACGGTTGAGACTGTAAAAAACACCAAGTTCCTGGGAGTTCACATCTCAGACAATCTCACCTGGACCACCAACACCACCTCCATCACCAAAAAGGCCCAGCAGCGTCTCCACTTCCTGAGACGGCTGAAGCGAGCCAACCTGCCCCCTCCCACCCTCACCGCATTTTACAGGGGCACCATAGAGAGCATCCTGACCAGCTGCATCTCTGCCTGGTTCGGTAACAGTGCTGTTGCTGATATCAGGCGGCTTCAAAGGGTCGTCAAAGCAGCTGGCAACATCATCGGAGCGTCTCTTCCGCCGCTGCAGGACATCTTCTACAAGCGCTGCATCAGAAGGGCCTCCTGCATCGTGCTCGACCCCTCACACCCTTCACACAGACTGTTCACACTCCTTCCATCTGGCAGACGCTTTCGCAGCATCAGGTCTCGATCCTCCAGGATGCGTGATAGCTTCTTCCCACAAGCCATCAGACTCTTGAACTCACTCCCTGCCATCACACTTCCCCCCCCACACACACCTGGACTGTGAAGAAACTGATTCTGTTGCACCACTTATTTTACTTTACACACCACCGTCACTTTGATGCACAATAACTACTGTTATGATACTGCACTGCTGCCACTTATTTGCACAAACATTATACGCTGCTGTAAAAATGTTTGCACATACACTGAACATTGTACACATAAATAGCTGAATATAGTATCTGTCATATTATAACCTTCTGCCTCGTGCACATCCAATGTAAAATGTCAATTTGCACCTGTTTAAATGTTTGCATATTTGCACATATACTGAACATTGTACTTGAAAATAGTCTGGATATAGTATCTGTCACATTATAACTCTACCTCTTGCACATTCAGTGTAAATGTCAATTTCAACCTGTTAAGAATACTGCATCCTGACTTGACAAAAATTTTTACCTCTATGTCTATTTCTAGCCTCTAAATATATATAAAACTCCCTGTCTAGTTTAAAATGTATATTGCATATTGTATAGTTTAAAATGTATATTTAATTTATATTTTAGTATTTCTACTTATTTATTGTCTATCCCATGTGCCTAGTTGTGCCACTGCCTATTTATTCTCTGTTCTACTGTTCTTTGTTTGTTTGCACTGGAAATAACCTGGAGCCACGTCGTCTCGTCTCTCTATGTATCTGTACAGTATATAGCAGAGATGACAATAAAGTTGACTTTGACTTTGACACAGAACCCAGAAGGAGCAAGCTAACACAGAAAGCTAAGGCTAACCTGAGGAGATACGAGGAGCAAACACCACACACACACACCACACCAGAAATGAACCCAGAAGACAGGAAACAACAGACAGACACTTATCTGGGTTCATGGTGGCACGGTCCCGTCTAAGTTGGGCGGGACCGTGACAATCTCTTTCATGTTGCACTGAAACTCTCTCTGAAAAGATGTCTAAGAATAAGAAAAATGTCTATATTTACAAACTGTACAGTATTACTATTGCTACAACATTGCCATAATATTTGCACAATTTTTGCACTGCCTCTACTATTTGCCGTAAAACGTATATATCACTGGTCACTTTTTAACTAACTATATCTGCACAAATTATTGAAAAGTATTGCACAGAATGGTTCTCCAAATGCTGTTATAATATCTGTACAAACTTAAATTTCAGTCAGACATTTTAAGAATACACTTCTATTAATAGACTGGATATCGAAATCTTTCATATTGCAAACTATCAGTCAATTTCCACTTCTAGCTTAAACTGTATATTTTGTGTCCTATTTATTTATATATTGTTTATTCCATGTGCCCTATCTGTTCTTTGTTCTCTATTGCTTGTTGCACTGTGTAAACTGGAGCCACGTCTTCTCGTCTCCCTGTATATCTGTACAATAAATAGAAGAGATAACAATAAAGTTTACTTTGACTTTTGACTTTGACTAAGCACATGTAAGTATGTTTGTATTTACGTATGTTTGTTTTGTGTAATTCCTGCTGAGGCATTTATATTGCACGTGTTGATCTTGCATTTACGTTTGTTCCTCCTGCTGTGGTTACGCAGGAGGGTTTTTTTCTTCTTTTGTCTCTCTCTTGTGTTAAGCTTCACGGACTGTGTTTGGTGTGTGGGCCCGGGGTCCGGAGCTGATCTTCAGTCTCCACCGTGCCGCCTTTAAAGTGGTATATGCGCTCCGGAGACGGCGAGAAGGGAGCGGGGCATTTCACGGACTATTCATTCTCATGTGGAATACGCATGGACAGAGAGAAAGGACTCTGGGCACAAAGGACTGTGCGAATGCGGTGTGGGTACAGCACAGCAATAAATGTATGTACACGGTTATTTGTATACTTGGTTCTCTGGTGGTCTGTACCCTAATCTGTTTGCGGCTATTTGGTTGATCTATTAGCAGTTTGTTACAACCCCGAGGAAATCCCACGCGAACACTTGGAGAGCATGCAAATTCCACACAGAAAGACCCTACGGCCCACCTATTGATTGAACCCAGGACCTTCTTGCTATGAGGCAGCCATAAATAGATTTGAATTGACTAAAACCAATGGGTGACATGACTGGTTCAAAACAAAAAACCACCAAAGATTCTCAGTGTGGGTGGGTTTGTATGGTATCATGAGTCGGAATACATCCCAAATGAGGAGTGGCAAAATTACAGGCATGTTTATTACGCACTGCAAACAAATCCAAGTCAAAAGAGATTGTTACCAGAAATCTACAAACATACAAATAGAAATCCAAAAGGCACAGGCAAAAGTAAAAAAAAAAACAGCTGTAACTAACTGATCAGCAATTTAGGATATGCACTTAAACTGGATTGACAAGTCAGAGATATAAGGGACTTATTTCAGCTGTTGTACTTACGGAGAAGAAACACATGGATCTCCACTGTCCAGAGACCCCACACTAGGCGTGACTGAAACTGCCAGACAGGTGACCTCTAGATGGGTCTGGGGTGTTGGCTGATGGGGCAGGTGGAGAAGTCAGAAGGCATGAGGAGGGTGGGCTTACTGATCTAGTAAGAGCTTTTCATCAACTCTTATCCTAGAGGAGCTAGATACAAGGTCAATTACAATTACATCCATTGACATAGTTGCATCACAGCATGCCAGCTCTGTCTGGTTTAAAACCGTCTGCAATGCTGTGAGGAAAATAAGTTTGAAATAAGAAAAAAAACCCTTTTTTAAAAAACTTTTCTAGATGGTAAATGAAATTATTTGAACTGTCTAACTCACTGACTTGCCACATCCAATCCAAGTACAGATCAGATATAAGCCATTGTTTGCCTTCAGTTTGTATGTTTAATTGTATTAACTAACTTGTGAAAATAAGGCCTTGTCTAGGATTTCCTATTCTTAAGGAACCCATGGGCCCATTAAGCAAATACTTTATGATCAGCTGGCAAGCATTTATTAAAACCTGTTTACTTGCAAAAAAAAATCCATATCTGAGAAATATACCACATGATCCTGTATTTGAAACTTGCCAAATTATTTCTCCTGCTTTTGAATCTCTCTCTCTCAGACACACACACACACACAGCTTGTACAATGTTAATTAATGGCATGCTCATTATTCATTACTAATTACATTCACAGATTATATGGATGATGAGAAAGAACTTATTCATGTCAGCATGGGGGATGTGAAGGGATGAAGGGGTCTGGATGCAGGTTTAGGATTTTTTTCAAATTCAAAGATGTTTATTTAAATTAAATGTGGAACACATCTACCAGCCACTGCCCTGAACAACAGAGAAACCCACTAAACATACAAACCAATCAACTAACAGACTAAGGTATAAGACCTCCAAATTGCATGGTGTTCCCCAGACAAACACAATGGGGAGTGGAGGGGGTGGTGGTGAGACGAGGTTGGGTACAATGCTTAAATAAGATACTAAACAAGGGCAAGTGAAAATAGTGACAAACAATAAATATATTATTCAAATGTAACAACGACCAAACCTAATTATGTAACCAAAGAAATAATTAAACTAAATGACATTTTTTCATGCAATTGATACATTGTAAAGAAATGTAGTATACACCCTTAGGTAAGCATTTAACAAAATTAAGTTCATGCCCGTAGCATATATACGGTATGTATTGGTATAAATGTGAAGTTTTACCATATATATGATCCTGCACGGAAGTTGCTAATAAGGAAGTTTCCAGGCTAGTAGGCACGCCACACAAGACTGACGGTCATTAGCAGACAGTCGTTAGCAAGTTGCCTAATTAAACTCATTTATAGACTGCTGAGATGACCTTCATTCTGTTCTTGGACAATGTTATGTGTGGAGAAAACTGAATTCTCACTTGTTTGGAAAGCAAACAAGTACAATAAAGGATGTCATAATTATAAAATTTTTACTGTATAGTTCCTTTGCATTTTTAATGTAAACTAAACTAATGTAATCTAAAATACCACTGCCAAATTTCACTGAAACTATTATGGAGCATGATTCGTAAGAAAACTTAATTCTATATATTAACACATATCAAATAAAAGGAAACATTCTTATTGTTTTGCTTGTAACTGATACATACTGTAAAAGCAAAGGGGAGAACACAATACAAACAGTTTAAACATATCTTCTGTTTCTTTGTCCTCTTTTCTCCTTCGGGCTAAGCTGGTCATATTTTATATTAATCTCCCTGTCAGAAGGCATGCCAAGTCTAAATCACAGATATTCTTTTCAGACAGGTAGTGTGAAGGGAAGTGTGGGCTACTCTAAGGGACAGATTTAAGATACAGTCATATGAAAAAGTTTGGGGATTTTTGTTTATCATTGGCTGAGCTTTCAACATAGCATCTTCCTTTTAATATATGTATGTCATGTTGTATGGCAACAGTAGTATTTCAGCAGTGACATTAAGTTTATTGGATTAATAGAAAATATGCAATATGCATCATAACAAAATTAGACAGGTGCATCAATTTGGGCACGCCAACAGAGCTATTACATCAATACTTAGTTGAGCCTCATTTTGTAAATATAACCAGAGGTGGACAGTAATTAAGTACGTTTACTTGAGTACTGTACTTAAGTAGAGTTTTTGAGTAACTGTATTTCAGTTGAGTAGTATTTTATTTGGAAACTTATGACTTCCACTTCACTACATTTTAAAGACAAATACTGTACTTTTTACTTCACTACATTTCTATCAAGGTTCTCGTTACTCATTACTTTCAAATCTGTGGATAAAGTGGATGTTATTCCCCGTTTTCTAAAATGTGATTAGTTGTTTGGCAGGTGACAGTCTATCAGTAACCAGTAGAGTTAGAATACGCCTTTAGACTGTAACTATAAAACCAAGTTCAGACAATTCTGCCATTTTCTCTCTTGATTAAAACATTGTTGCTGTTGCTAGAGGTGTAGAGCTGGGTTTTAAGCAGGTTGGAATGTTGATTTGATGTTGTGAGCTGAATTTACAGCTACTGATTAACATACACATATATGTCTGCACACTGCCAGAGCTGGGTCAGAACACTACCATGCTGTTTTGTGAGGGGTGTAGTCTCACAATTAATAAATGAAATAAACTAATGACTGGTTTTCTTTATCAGTTTAGGTTGTGTTTCATTCTGTTACATTCTACCAATTCCATATTCTACAGCTTCTACAAGTTAGTCAGAGACATTAGGTGTTATAAGTGTTGTGGCAATAATGCAACAATGCGGTGAAAAAGATGTACTTTTAATACTTAAGTATTTTTTAAAACAAATACTTCACTACTTTAACTTAAGTAAAAATTTGACTATACGACTTTCACTTGTATTGGAGTAACGTTTGACTAGTGGTATCTGTACTTTCACTTAAGTAATGAAGTTAGCTACTTTGCCCACCTCTGAATATAACAGCCTTTAGACACCTCCTATAGCTTTTGATGAGTGTCTAGATTCTGGATGGAGGTATTTTTGACCATTCTTCCATACAAAATCTCTCTAGTTCAGTTAACTTTAATGCTGAGCTGAGCATGGACAGCCTGCTTAAAATCATCCCATAGATTTTCAATCATATTTAAGTGAGGGGACTGTGATGGCCATTCCAGAACACTGTACACTCTGCATGAACGCTTTTGTAGATTTCGAACTGTGTTTTGGATATTCCAAGTGTGTCTTGTTGGAATATCCAACCCCTTCGTAACTTCAACTTTGTGACTGATGCTTGAACATTATCCTGAAGAACTTGTTGATATTGGGTTGAATTCATCCGACTCTCGACTTTGACAAGGGCCCCAGTCACTGTACTAGCCACACAGCCCCACAGCATGATGGAACCTCTACCAAATTTGACAGTAGGTAGCAGGTGTTTTTCTTGGAATGCGGTGTTCTTCTTTCGCCGTACAAAGCACTAAATTTTTAGCTCATCAGTCCAAAGCACTGTCCCAAAATGAATCTGGCTTGTCTAAATGAGCTTTTGCATACAATAAGCGACTCGTTTCTTTCTCATCACCCTGCAATACAGATGTTCTTTGTGCAAATTGTGCTGCATTGTTGAACGATGTACAGATACACCATTTGCAACAGGATGTTCTTGCAGAATTTTGGAGGTGATCTGTGGGTTGTCTGTAACCAGTTTCACAATCCTCCACATATGCCGCTCATGTATTTTTCTTGGCCTGCCAGACCTGGGTTTAACAGCAACTGTGCCTGTGGCCTTCCATTTTCTGATTACATTCCTTGACCAACTGACCATTTAAACCTCTGAGATAGCTTTTTGTAGCCTTCCCCTAAACCATGATACTAAACAATCTTTGTTTTCAGATCTTTTGACAGTTGCTTTGAGGATCATATGCTGTCACTCTTCAGAGGAGAATCAAAGAGAGGCACAACTTGCAATTGGCCACCTTAAATACCTTTTCTCATGATTGGACACACCTGTCTATGAAGTTCAAGGCTTAAAGAGCTAATCCTACCAATTTGGTGTTGCAAGTAGTCAGTATTGAACAGTTAAATCTATTCAAATCAGCAAAATTACAAGGGTACTCAAATTTATGCACAGCCAGTTTTTCACATTTGATTTAATTTCATACAACTAAATACTGCTTCACTAAAAATCTTTGTTCGGGAAACACCCCAGTACTCAGCTGGTGTCAAGCGGCTCCGAAATGAAAGACATACAACAGTTATCTTTTTTGTTGAAAGTAGAGTAAATTATTATGCAGGCTGAGAGGGGTTCCCAAACTTTTTTATATGACTGTACATGGCTTTGAATGAGATGGAATCTGTGTGTGTGTGTGTGTGTGTGAGAGAGAGAGAAAAAGAGAGAGAGAATGTGTGAGAGTGAAGAAAAAAACTCTTATGCCAGCTCTTCATTGGCACCTAATCACGAATCCCAGAATTCTGTTTATTAAACAATGAATAAATGGTCTCTGAGATTATCATTTTATAAACCAAAAAAATTATTTAAGCCAAAACATCTGTTATTAGGGAGTTATGATTTATCAGCAGCCTATGCTCTGGGTAGGTGGTTTTGAAATTCACTTGTGTGTAAAAACTAAATTTTCTTGATCTTTCATACTAGTGGGTATAACAGATCACCGCAGGTGTGTGTACCTGTGTGTATGTGAGAGCACATCTTATTTTGCATTAATGAATATGCATTACCCTTAAATTTAACAGAATTGGGACAGACAGCTCATAACCATAATCACGTCTGTAAGTTCACACGTGCACGTACTGTATATGAATTTATTGCATATGTGTGATCAATACATTGTGTCAATGTTCAACAAGCTATAGAACCAATCCCAAAAGAACACAATGATCAGACATTATTGTACCATCCCTTGCAACCAAGCAACTGTAGAGAGGTCGGCTGTTTACGTCAAAACTTCTCACATTCTCTGGGAAACCCTCTGAAATAGAGGGCCAGGGTTTATGCAGGAATCCTAGAGTCGAATTTACTACCTTTTTTACTATCTCCACGATATTTTTTACTACCAACACGACATCGAGCAGCGGCCTTTTTTTTAGCGTCCTTCCCTTAACCCTAGCCCTTGGGTTATCCTAACCATAACCCTTATTCCCACCCTAATAAGGTCAACTTGACACTTCATAAAACAAATGCCTTACAGGCCAGCACCACTGCAGAATCAGAATTCTGCTCAAATCTCTCCTACACACAGGCAGCAGAGGCTACATGCTGAGGCCTTTCACTCTGATCTGAGACCAGCTGCGGGCCTCCTTTTACACTATCTAAGATTAGAGCCTCAGGGCCCAATATACATAAATGAGAAGACACAGCACAGTACATATTGACCCGCATCATTGACACTATTTATAAATAATTTCTTAAAATGTAGTGCAATGCCGAATCGAATGATGCAAGCAGTCTTATCTTTGCCACATGCAAAACTTTAGCAATCTCGGAGTCAGTGAACATGTTTTGGAATAGTTCCCCAATACCCTCATTCGAATTGTATGAGTGATGGTTGGCTGCGGTGTTCAGGCACCAGAGAACTTCAGCTCTGAGAGCTGACGTTGGTAACAGTAAGGTCTGCTGTCTGTCTGCTGCAGCCGTCGTGGTGCTAGTGGCACTAGTTTGCTGCTGAGGTGGTGTGATGGCAGTGTTTGTGCTCGTAGCTGACCTTAGGTTTACATTTCCCCTGGTCCGTGTAGCATCACAGAACAACAAAATAGGAAACTGCTCCCCCCGCACGCGAATACGCTGCTGGTGACTGGTGGATTCTCTGTGCGATTTGATCGCGGTAATGCCGTTCCAGGTTAAATTTATTGTCTTCTTGCACACACTGCAGAATGCTTCCCGGTCACTCCCCATGACCGTCTTAAGCCAGTCTTTAAATGACGGGTCATCAAGCCAAGTTTTATTAAACTTACATTTCCCCATTTCCCGTTTGTGAAAAACTAGAAGCGGCAAGTGGCTACTAGCTATTATTAGAGTGTTTGCCCCGCGCAAAATGGCTTGCCGCAAAAAAATTGTGGGCGTAAAAATGTCAAAGTCGCGCGTGCGAATGTGAAACTCGAGAGCACAAAATTAAGAATCGAGTGCGCGGTTGTGATCATATTGTGCATGAACTGTATTTTTCCTCTCGCGAATGCCTTTTTTCCTCTCGATGTGTCAAATGTCCTCGCGCGCAAAGTAGATTACCGGCGAGCGGCTTTTTTGCTCGAGTGAGATTTCTGTGCGCGCGGTTTGAAAGGGGGTGGGTTTTGGCAGTTTGGAGCGGGGTTTTGGCAGCTTCTGTCTGCGAATCCTATTGGCCGATGGCTCCTGGTCTTGTGATTGACTTGTGCATCTGTGTTTATGTTGAATTGGCGACAGACGCCCGCGATTTTGCGCGCACTAGTTTTGGCGCCATAAACTGCTAAATCTGCTAAAGAGCAGATAGAATTTCACTCAAAATAGGAAACCTCATAGTCTGAAAAAATAATACCTATTTAAAAAAAAAAAAAACCTCTAAAACCAAATTTAACACTTTTAATGGCCTTAAATTTGGCAATTTTGATTTATCACCTTTTAATACTTTTTAAAACCCCGCGGACACCCTGAGGACGCAAATTGCGGAGTTCACAGAAACATTACTCTCTTATATTTACAAAAGTCCAAACAAAATGGCAGTCCCACACAACACCAAGCTAAGTCTTGCATATCTAACTCAAAGTCCACTAAGCAATACAGGTCAGACATGAACACCAATCAGCTCAGACGGAGTTCCAGAGCTTCTCTGGGCAACTAGCTTTCAGGATGCAGGTCAGACGTAAACCCACGGTATGACCCGAGTGGTAGCTCATGACTTGCACCCCACATCCATGCAGCAACAGTGAAACCAAAAGACAATCAGCTTAGATCGAGTTCCAGAGCTTCTCTGAGCAGTGAGCTTTCAGGGTGCAGGTCATACGTAAACACACGGTATGACCCGAGCACTAGCTTGCATCTTGCGTGTTGCACATGTAGCAACAGTGAAGTGTAGGCCAGCATAGCATGAGCCTGTGGTGGTGAATCTCCAACACTCTGAAACAGATAAACCAGAAACAGAAAAATCAACCAATAAGTGAACAGAATCTTAAATGAAACTAGGTGTATAATCTCAGGTGAAAGGAGGTGACAAACAGAGCAAATAATTACAAACTCAAAATCCAAAACACATAAACCCCTAATAGCAGCCCCTGGTCACCGCCCAAACAAAAAGTTCTGGAGGATCTCATACAGTGTGAAAGTGATGGTGTTAAATTTGATATTGTCTCTGGCTCCTGAATTAAATCACTTCAAATTTGTCTTTTATCAGACTGGGTGCTATCAGCAGACGTTGTTGCATCATTGTTCACTGAATAATCTTGCACTCCAGACGTGTATAATATAATATTGTGGTGAAATTCGTGTTTATTACTCCTTTTAACCATTTCTTCAGACAGCACACATTAATGGGGCAATTGGTAACGTATGGTTGGGGTGTTGGCCCTGTAATCATGGCCAACTGATCAAGTCCTGAACTGTTATGTTTATATCACATTCACTGCATTTAGCAGATACTCTTATCCAGATTTATCCAGATCAGACTTCAATTTACCATTATCAGAGCAAGTTTCACTGACAGCAACTTGGTGTCTTGGGTCTTGCTCAGGGATCCAATGACAGTAGTGCAGGATTCCAACTCATGACCTCTTGGTCTTGCTCTTGGCGATTGTCCTAACCACCAGACCACCATTACTCCTAAAAGTAAAAGTTTCACTGAGGTACTCATTTGTCCCCAAGCACTGTTCTCCAGGCACTGCAAAAAAGCTGCCTACTGTGTCAAATTTTGTTGTGGTGAGGTCACATTTTGTTGTGGTGTAGTGGGTGCTGTGCTGTGCTGTCCTGTGTTGTGTTCACAATGCCAAATAATCACTTACTTCAATTCAGTTAAATCCCTACTTGAAATTCCCTTGCTGTTTCTGTCTCCTGTTTGCTGATAGTACTTGTGACTTCACTGGCCACTGAGACTCACTGACATACCTAAGTACCACCAACTGCAACATTCAATTGAATCTTCAGTTAAGCTTCCCCAGATAAAAAGGGAGCCAGAATCATGGCCCACTCGTGCTCATCCAAGTCTTCCCTTTCTGCCATCATATTGAATGTGTGGAGATAAACCTCCACATCATGCTCAGTGGTGAACTTTGTGAGAAGTGCCCTTGCTGTATAATGCTCATTGGGGTAGGGCACCTCAGTAGCTGTTTCCACCCACTGCCCCACCCCCTTAGCTGAGAGTTGTGCTGTGTTTTATGTTAGCTGTCCCAACTGTTTCATGATAATTTGGGCAAACTTGGCCATACGGCCAATCACTCTGCCCCTGGGTGACAGACAAGTGGTTCTGGAAAGTGGAGTGAGTTTGACAAGCAGCTTACACTAATACCTCTCAAGCATTTGTCATGACCAGTCCAAGGGGAGTTATCTCTTTATTGTTTTGTATTTTTGTGTCAGTGTTGGTTTGCTTTTTGGTTTCACTTTTGAGCGGGGGGAGCAGCCGTGATGCCGGACGAGCTGCATGTTTGTGGTTTGTTTGTACACAGGTCAGGAGCACGTGAGACGGCGTGGCTGAGGTGCGACAATGCAAATGGAGACGACGACGACGGCAGGGAGAAAGGAAGTGAGGCACTCAATGCGCTCAATCCGGCTCCAAAGGGAGGTTGAATAACTGGCTGAGCATTTGTGGGATTTGGCTAGGTGGGGCCGGGCAGTGAACAGCCGAGTCTGAGTGCTGTGCGCTTTTTCCCGCAGGTCGGAGGTTGGATGGAGGAGCCGGATGGTGGGTGAGAGGCTAGCGCCGGACCGCGAGTAAGAGCGGAGGTGGAGTGCCACGAATGAGCGAGCAACGAGCAATGTGGAGGAGGATGGTGGAAGGTGGTGTGGGTGTGTCCAAGTGCTGAGCAGAACATCAGGGAGAATGATTTTTTACTGGGAGTGTGGAGGCGCTGCCTGAGAAGGACTGAGATAAGTGGGTTATTTTTGTTGATTTATTTTTGTGGGCCACATGGGGCAGCGTGTTGACCCAGGACTGATTTATTTAATTTAATGCTTCACCTTGTCTGCCTAATTTACGTGTTGGTTTCTTTGGGAAGTCTGTTTTGGTTCTCTTTGGGTGGGGACTGCCTTTACTGCCTCATTGAATTTGCTGTGGCACCAGTGTATTGTGAATTATCTCCCTGTGTGAAGTGAATGACTTTTTATCTGGATTGAATCACTTTTTGTGTGCATAGTATACTTGCTTGTAGCGATGTGTGCAACTTAACAAATAATCACGTGTGACTTACCTGCTGACGGGAGGGGCGGTTACTACCGGGAGACCTAAGGTTGTACTTGGTTCCAAATAAACCTGTGAAATTCACGTACCTGGGTCTGTCATCTGTGCTGTGCGCCAGGACGTCCTCAGGGGTGTTAATAGGTAGCTGAAATTAAAAGCTCAGTACAAAAATAAATCTCACTAGCTCGGGTGGGGCCTCACACCCTGGGTCACCACACCCTGCAAATTTTGGCATAGTCGGCAGGACTTCTTCAAGCACAGCATGGATAGGGCAGTACCAATGGCACAGGGGACTGTACAGGGAAGATACTGGGTTGGTTAAGTTGAAGGACGACTTTTTCACTTGCCAGCAACAACCTGGGGAGGGGGTGGGCTCGTTCATCCTTCGTCTCCACGGTTGTCATTTCAGATGGCAGAAGAGGGAACCAGCACAGGGAGAAGATGACGCCACTCTCAGGAGCTAGCCGGTGGCCAGCCTTCTAGCTGGTTTGGTGAAGAAGGAATTGCAGCGGCTAATTCGGAGAGAGACGGCACCGACATTCATGGAAGCGTGCCGGGAGGCAAAGTTGGTAGAGAGGGAAGATCAAACAGAGTCGCAGATGGAAGGGGGGAAGCCAGGAAGACATTTCTACCCCCAGCCGCTGCGGCCCCGTCGCTCACTGCAAGCTGCCCATTAGACCTGGAGGCATTGTGGTCTTACCTGCGGCAAGAAGTACAGCAGGAAGCTGGTTGGAGGGGTCGTTGCTACCGGGAGACCCAAGGTTGTACTTGGTTCCAAAAAAACCTGTAAAATTTACTTATCTGTGTCTGTCGTCTGTGCTGTGTGCCAGGAGGTCCTCAGGGGTGCTAATAGGTTGCTGAAATTAAAGGCTCAGTACAAAAATAAATCTCACTAGCTCGGGTGGGGCCTCGCACCGTGTGTCACCACATATTTAATCAGTCCAAGGCACAGACGTAGGAGGGACATGCCGAGTTACAACATAGGAGACCGGGTTTGGCTGTCAACATGGGATCTACAGCTTAGTCTTCTCAGTAAAAAATTGCTCCTTTGTTATTAGTTCCATTTGTTATTGATGCTCAAATTAACCCTGTTACTTTAAAGCTTTGACTACCCCTCACCCGTTTTACATGTTTCCCTAATCAGGCTGGTGTTCAAGGCCTGCTGGACCAGTGGCATACTACACGAGAGGGCCCAGAGATTGAGAGCAGTCCTGCTTATTGAATATGGCAACGTCTAGACTCCAATGTAAGGTATGAGTGCCTCCAGTATCTGGTTGACTGGGTGGGGTATGGTTCAGAGGAGCAGAGCTGGGTTCTGGCCCAGGATGTCTTCTGCCTAGAACTTGTCGAGGTCCATAGATGACAATCGGACTGACCCACTCCTCGACCCTGCAGATGGCTGAGATGCATTGGCAGTCATGCCCTTGACCTGCACAGCCCAGGGGCCATCCTCAACCTCCTTCAGGGCCCAGTACTGAGGTGGGTTACTGACACACTTACCGGATTTCTAGCCTAGGTTTACCCTTCACATTTTCACTCTTTGGCTTGGGTACTTATTGGGTGCATTAATTAAAGGCACCTGCCTCTTGTTTATTCTTGTTTGTTTGCACAAGTCACTGTGTTTCAGTTTACGCCCTCAGTTATTTTAATCTGCTCACTCATTTGATTTAATTCATTTTACCTGGAGCAACTTTAGCCAGCTCGACTCCCCGCTTCCAATTCATGATGTCTGAAGGAGTTTCCACCTAGTGTAGAATTATTTGTCAAAATCAAAGTCAAAAATCAAAGTAAGCTTTATCGTCATCTCTCCTATATACTATACAAGTATACCGAGAGACGAGACGACATGGCTCCTGTTTTAACAGTGCAAACAAGGAAGAAAGAGCAAATAGGCATGTAGAATAAACAATATATAAATAGAATATGAAATATACACTTTAAACTAGAAGTGCAACATAAAATGTAAACTGTAAACTTTAAACTACAAGTAGAAAGAGAGACAATTAGGATGCAGCGTACAGCCTACAATTATGGTTTTGGAGTTGTCTTTTACAGTATGCATAAGATCACCAAGAGTTTCAATATGAACATTCTATACAGTTTATTAAATAAAACGGTATCTTTTATAAAATCTGAGCTCACCTCTTGTAAGTGCAGATATTGTAACAGCAGTGGAGAACTAGAGTCTGTGCAATACTTTCAATAATTTGTGCAGATACAGTCAGTTAGAAAAAGCGATCAGTGATATGTACAGCAATGGTCAATGTTCAATACTTGTGCAAATATGTAGCGGCATTGCAAAATTTGTGTAAATATTGCAGCAGCAGTCAAGAGAAGAGGATTACACCATCAATCGTCTGGTATTGAATGTGTGCCAGATCAGCAGAAGTTTGGAGTGACAATACTGTACAATCTGTAAACATAAACAAACATTATTCATAAACATTTTCCTCAGTGCAACATGCATAAGATTGTCTGTATAGCAACTTGTGCATCACAAAGACAATGATGTGCAAAGTGCTTGAGCAAAACATGATATTTTTCTGGCCTTCCATCAAAAATTAGTCAGGCTTCAATATGTACAAAATTCTGCTGCTTCTCATTATTTACAAAGACCTCCATGGTTTTCCTCCACTGCGTCTTTTTGAACTAATTCACATTTTTAAGTCAGTGATTATCATTGTGAACACAACACAGCACAGCACACAGTGCACAACAACGAAATGTGACCTCTGCATTTGACCCATCTGTGAAGGAGTAGTGGCCAGCTGACATGGGCAGTCTGGAATTTGAACCTTCGACCTTCTGATCATGGGGCTCAATGCTCTACCGTTACGGCCACCAACTTCCCCATCTTTACTTCTGCTCGCTTTTTAAGATCCTCTGATGCTGTTCAGCTTGTAGCGCCTACAATTTGCGTTCTTCATGGAGATAAGATCATTTTGTGTCCTCAACCCCAAATTCTTCCTTCTGCAAAATGCCTCTTCTTGATTAGCTTTCAAAACACAATTTAAAGATTATCAGTACTATGACTTTTTATCCAACTCTTGATCTCTTTGCAAATTGCTCTTTTTCTCTGCTCTAATTATAACTTCTATGAATCATCTGACTGAATCCTCACAACTACTCCAGCACAACTCCTCCACTTCAACTGCTGCCAGGGCTTCTTTAAAACCCCACCCCACCAGACATCTTCAACACCTCATGCCATGTGCTAGCCTGCTCCAGTGCCTCCAGCATCATCCCTGTGTCCAAAAACCCAAGTTCCATGGATTAAATGACTACCAAGCCATTGCCCTGATGCCTGTACATCTCAAAGATCTACTGGTCTACTGAAGCCAGAGGTTATTTTTGGCGGTTTTGAGTGGACGTCACTTCCTGCCTCTTGCCGGTGCAAGACGTGTCTCTCATGCCTTTTTTCCCTTTTATACTCAAATTGCATTATATTCTGTCAATTTCTTACTTTCTTACGGAGACTGAGACGCAAAAACCGACGGCAATTTTTCAGTGATCCTGCTCAACAAATAAAGTAATATCTGTTTTTTTAAATAAGATGCCTAACGGTGATATTGTTTTCTGTAGTGAGTGCAGAATGTTTAGCCTTAGCTCCTCCATCAGCAGTGACAGATTAAGTAGTGATAACTTTATCTGTAAAAGATGTAAGATGGTAGAAGCTCTGATGGAGAAGATTATAGAACTAGAGACGTGCCTCCAGATGTTAGCACAGTCGCCAGGTAGCCTTTTAGCTGCAGGTTCGCAGTCAGGAAGTCTGGGGGCTTCAGGTTCAGATTTAGAGCGTTCAGGCCCAAAAACCCCAGCATTACGGTTCTCGCAGCAAAATCAATAGGTGGCGGTTCGGCGACAGACGGAGGGCGCGAGCTTCGGCAAAGGCTACTCCCGAGCACCACTCTCCATTGATCAGCGTGTCGAACAGGTTTACCCCGCTCAGTGAAACACCCGCTGAGACGCCTGTTGAAAGTGCTCTGGTGATAGGTGATTCGATTCTACGGCATGTGAAAATAGCTAGAACCTTAGCGGCACCAGCAGTCGAGGTAAATTGTTTACCGGGAGCCAGAGCGCCGGACATCAGGGCCAATCTTAAGGTGCTGGCCAGTAATAGACGTAGATATTCGAAGATAGTCGTCCATGTCGGCACCAACGACGTCAAGCTCAGACAGTCTGAAGTAACCAAAAGTAATTTTAAAGAGGTGTGTGAGCTAGCCAAAACAATGTTGCAGGCAGTAATTCTCTCTGGCCCCCTCCCAGCTAGATGTAGCTCCGAGACCTACAGCAGGCTCTGTTCGCTGAACTGCTGGCTGTCAAAGTGGTGCTCTGAAAATAGCATAGGTTTTGTAGATAACTGGTCCACTTTCGAGGGAAAGCCTGGTCTTTTGAGCCGGGATGGTATCCATCCCTCGTGGGAGGGTGCTGCCAGCATTTCAATGAACATAGCAGCTAGCCTTTATGCAGGTTCAGGTGTAGGCAGCCATTGACAAACCAGAGCCAAGGCCAGGCCGCAGGCAGAAAGGCTAAACCCACCGCCTGCGAGTTGCCTTGAGCCGCCACCTAGGTACCACCATACTGACATTGTCTCTGTTCCCTGAACCAAAAAAAGTTCAGGTAAAATGTGAAAGGCAACCTTTTCCAATTTAATTTCTATTAAATTAGAGCAGCCAATGCAGAATATCTGTAGCCCTAAGCTGAAAGTAGGACTACTAAATATTAGATCATTAACTACTGAGGCAGTTATTATTAGTGAAATGATTTCAGACCACGTCCTAAACGCGCTCTGTTTAACTGAGACATGGGTAAGACCCAATGAGTATTTTGCCTTAAATGATACGACGCCTCCAGGATATAGTTATGAGCATAAACCCTGACTCAGTGGTAAAGGGGGAGGTGTTGCAACCATCTACGAAAGATCTCTTTCTATAACACAGAAGTCAGGACCTAAATTTACATTTAAATCATTCGAATTATTATTCCTTAGAATTGCAGACATATCTGCAAAACCTAATTCTTCGTCGCTCCCTCTCATTACGATTTACCGTCCACCAGGTCCTTATTCCGAATTCCTAACTGAATTTTCAGAATTTCTGTCAGACCTGGTTATTTCAATTGAAAGAGCAATAATTGTGGGGGACTTTAATATTCATGTAGATAATGAACAAGATCCTCTGACAGCAGCTTTTACTAATTTACTAGATTCCATGGGCATTGTTCAAAATGCAATTGGGCCCACTCACAACTGCGGTCATACCCTTGATTTAATCCTATCGTTTGGTCTTAATGTAGATAATATAACAGTACTGCCTCAGACGAGTATTATTTCTGACCACCATCTCCTTACATTTGATTTTCACTTTAGTCAAAACACAAATACTACAACTCACTTCTGCTCCAAGCGTACAATTACTTCAGATACAGCTAGTAACCTTATTGATAATCTCCCCGATCTGTCGTTCTTGACAGTAGAAATGTCTAATCTTGCTGAACTTGAGAGTAACACGGATTATCTAACATCTACGCTTCATTTCACCTTAGATAAAATTGCCCCGTTAAAAATTAAAAAGATCAGAGAAAACAAAACATCCCCTTGGTATAATGACCACCTACATAGCTTAAAACAAGGGACACGGAAACTAGAACGTAAGTGGCAGTAAACTACATTAGTGGTATTTGAATTAGCATGGAAAGATGCTATGGGAAGCTATAAAAAGGCTCTTAGAGCTGCGAAATCAGAATACCTATCATTGCTAATTGAAAATAACAAAAATAATCCTAGGTTTCTATTTAACATGGTATCCAAGCTGACTGATAGCCAGACTACTACTCAAACTGCATCAACATTGTTTTCTAGTGGCGAATTTATGAGCTTTTTTGACCAAAAAATTTGTTTAATTAGACAGAATATTCTAAAATCTCAAGTAACTACAGTGGCTGGCCTTGACAAGACAAGTACTAATACTGCAGCCATCTTATTTGAATTTTTTACTCCGGTTGACCAGTCAGATCTAACGTCTTTAATCCTTTCCTCAAATTCATCTACTTGCATGTTAGACCCTGTTCCAACAAGGTTACTCAAAGAGATGATTCCAGTAGTGATTAAACCTCTACTAGAAATAGTTAACTCCTCTATTAGCATTGGTTATTTACCCAGATCTCTTAAATTAGCAGTGATTAAACCTTTGCTGAAAAAGCCTAATTTGGATCCCCTGGTAATGTTAAACTATAGACCTATATCTCACCTCCCATTTATCTCCAAAATAATAGAAAAAGTTGTGGCCAGTCAACTAACCTCGTTCTTGCAGGAAAACCAGATTTATGAAATGTTTCAGTCTGGGTTTAGAACAAACCATAGCACAGAGACTGCTCTGCTAAAGGTAGTAAAAGATCTCTTATCTGCTGATCAGGGCTATGCCTCGTTCCTCGTGCTGCTTGATCTTAGTGCTGCTTTTGATACTGTTGCCACTCTCCTAGATAGACTTTAACACGTTGTTGGTATCAGGGGAGTGGCCCTCTCTTGGTTCAGATCCTACCTTTCAGACCGCTATCAGTATGTGAATATAAATGGTGATTCCTCAGAGCACGTCAGGGTGAAATATGGAGTACCACAAGGTTCAGTTTTAGGTCCCTTGCTGTTTTCACTGTACATGCTACCTTTAGGCTCAGTCATTCGTAAGCATAGAATTAGTTTTCATTGTTTTGCGGACGATACACAGTTATATATATCGGCTAAACCGGAAGACAGACAGTAACTTCAGAAAATGGAAGAATGCTTAATTGACATAAAAAGTGGATGTCGGACAACTTCCTCCAGCTAAATCTGGACAAGACTAAGGTTCTTCTTACTGGCACTAACGCCACCAGAAGTCAGCTATCTGACATCACGGCAGTCTTGATGGATTATCCATTGTACCAAGTACTGTTGTTAAAAACCTTGGTGTTACTTTAGAATCCAATCTTTCATTTGATGTACATGCTTCTAACATTAGTCACACTGCCTTCTTTCAACTCCGTAATATTGCCAAACTAAGAAACGTGCTATCCTTTCAAGATGCAGAGAAACTGGTTCATACATTTATAGGCTCGATTACTGTAATGTCTTATTCTCCAGTTGTCCAAATAGGTCGTAAACTCCAGCTAGTCCAGAATGCAGCAGCCAGAGTCCTCACTAAAACTAAAAAATATGATCATATCACCCCAATTCTATCCTCACTCCCCTGGCTACCAGTAAAATTTTGTGCCGAGTATAAAGTACTCCTCTTGACCTATGAAGCTCTAAATGGTCTTGCACCGCAGTATGTGAGTGACCTCATTTGCAATTACAATCCAACGCGTACGCGTTGATCGCAAGACGCAGTAATACCTAGAATAAAGAACGTTACCGTGGGGGGAAGAGCATTTGCTCATAAAGCACCACAATTGTGGAATAAACTTTCTACTAATGTTCGGAGCTCAGAAACAATCTCTGCTTAAGACTTACCTGTTTAGTCAGTCTTTTGGATATTAAAGTCCCCTTTTCTTAGTTAAAGGCAAGATCTGGGGGTTCATGGTCATTTGAGATTAAAGGTGAAAGGATGGATTGGTGCTGTCATCCTACCACTCCGCTGATTGCTCAAGTTTGCAGACGGTGGTTTGGTGTGATGCCGAGACCCCTGGAAGCCCTCATGTCTGTGTTACCTTCCAGCGCTCTCTTCTTAGCTAGGCTGCCATAGTTACTCTAGCATTGCCGGAGGTTAGGTTAGGGCACTTAACTCTCTTCTCTCTCTTCTTTTTCTGAGCTGTTCCCGAGCTGATCCCGAGATGACGCTTGGCTGACCAAACCCTCACCGGGACTCTATGGAGGTGCCCCGAGCTGACCATCTCAACCTTACCAAGCTGACACTGACCAACTGAACTCACCAGGATTCCCTGGAGACGTCCTGAGCTGACGCTTGATTTTGTCAACCCTCCCGAGCTGATCCTGACCGACTAAACCCGCAACAGGACTCCATGGAGACATCATCATGAAACCAACTGGGATTGGATCCTATGGATGTCTACGGACTTAGCAGCACAATACTAAACTAATTTCAGCTTAATGTTGCTGAGAGGGTCCTGCAAGTGGCCCAGCAACAACCCGGGATTCGAAATACCCCTTGGACTATTTTTGTATCTTTGCTTCTTTAAATAACTGTTGTTAAGAGTGCTATATAAATAAATTTGAATTTGAATTCGTAGTTCGGAAATCCTTGTGATGAAGCAAGAGCGCCTCAGGCTTTACCACCATAAAGCCATCAGTAACTCCATGCAGTTCCCCTACAGAGCCAACAGTTGTCTTTTGTCATTCTGTGCTCTGCACAAGTAAAGCACTACTGCAAATCCTTGCACTCATATTTCTTTTTATTTGCAGAGTAATATATATATCTATGTGTGTATATATATATATATATCTATATATCTCTATGTGTGTGTATATATATATATATATATATATATATATATATATATATATATATATATGTATATATATATATATATATATATATATATATATATCTCATATACACATATACATATATACATATATATATACATATTCTTTTTAATCCCCCACCCCTCTCTTGGGAGAGACAACTTTATTTTTTTATTACAAATTTCACTGACCAAATTTAAACTATACAAGCCCTGGCGCATCTTTTTAGAAAAAAGAAAGGGACTGATTAAGAGAAATTACAGAACAAACAAAACAAAACAAACAAACAAACAAAAAGAAAAAACAAGAGAAAAAGGAAAAAGCTTATTAATAATAATAATAACACTAACAATAATAATAGAAGAAAAAGAAATAGAAGATGGAGAGAACAAAAACATAGCCCCCCCCCATCAGTGCGGTTCAGGCTTGTTGAGCTAAGGTCAACCCAGCCAACCGACCCCCAGGACACATCCGAAGATCGGAGGGGGGCCAACTGACAGCCACCCCACCCACCCCGCAGGAGGCGGACCCAGGCAGCAGAGGCGGCCCCCCACTCAGCCAAGCCAGACACCCCCACCGAAGTGCCTGGAGGCCCCAAGGGGACCCTGACCACGGCCACAGCTGGGCCAGGTGCAGCAGGAGGCAGACACCCCAATCCACTGCCCAAGGAGGCCACCACTGGCCAGTGCCCCCCGCAACACCCTCAAGATGGTCCCGTCGCAGGACCCCCCACTCCTCCGACACAGGGGCCAGAGACAGAGAGAAAGGGGGGGAGGACACTCAGCTCCCACCGCACCCCCGTCCCATGTGAGATGTGTGTATGTACATGTGTGAAAGTGTTGTGTGTGTATGTCTATTGAGCATTAAAATTTGGAAGTGCAGTTGAGGCCTGAGGTCCCCACCGCTGGCAGATGGTGGAGCCCCCACCCTCCTACACCCCAAGGCCTAAACTTCAATGTATGGACTGTGTGAGACTGATGCATTAAAATTGGGGGGATTAGTCAGGGCACATACACCCCGCCGGTGGCCGGCGGCGGCGTTATACCCACTCCGACCGCCCCCAAATCCCTAATGACATGTAGTGTCTAATATGCAAGTTAAAAGGAGGCAAGCCCTAGTGTTATGTGGAATGTGGTGTTGGTATAGGGGAGTACTGTGGGCTGCGACAAGTGTCCTCCCCCTAACGCCGGGGGCAGGTCCCTGACTGGCCCCGACTAGTCCCCGACCCCACGCAGACAGCGGGGGCACCCAAACCGGGGTGGGCAGGGGGCGTCACGGTTGCCCAACCAAGGAGGGGGGCCCCCCCAGATGAAGACCGGAGGAGCGCTGCCCTACCGCGCATGACAGGACCACGGCCAGTGGCCAGGGGCGGGACAACCCCAGACACCCCAGTGAGAGGAGAGCTAGCCCAGCCAGGCAGGTTGACCCCACCCCCCAGCCACCCCAGGCCCCACCCCCAGAATTTCCTGACCGGTGTGCAGTGCCACAAAGCATGCAGGTGTTTTATTTTCACAAGTCACACATATGTTATTATTTCCGATAACCATCTGGAACATCCTTTGTCCTGTGTAATGTGTCCTGTGTAAAATTTTATACTGTATAAGCTGCAGGTTAGAATTTTTAGTCTAAAGGTGTTTAAGCAAATTTGCTTCCAGAAGTTAATGTCGGGATTGATGAGTAAATCCCTTTCCCATTTGGGGGTAGGGAGCGAGAGTGTTGTCTCATATTCTGTTGTGTAAGCATAGATTCTGGACAGTAGTTTTCTGGTTGGAATCTTTAGGAAGTTTGCAATTGTAGGTAAAGGTTCAAGGTCTGATTGCTTACTGTTGAGCCTACTTTGTATTATTGATTTAAGCTGGAGATATTCTAAGTATGTGCTTTTGTCAATACCATAAGTTTCAATTATTTTGTCAAATGAAATTAAGCGATTGTGTTGGAAAATATGTTCTAGCCGTTTAATTCCTTTGCTATTCCATGTTATGAAATTTATCGTTTTTTTGTTTAGCAGGATGTCTGGGTTGTTCCAGATGGGTGTCATTTTGCATGGCACGAGTGAGGTTCCATTTATTTTGAGAAATTCCCACCAGGCTGTCAGTGATGTGCTAATACTGATGCTTTTAAAGCAGCTATATCGTTTTAAGTATGTGGCTTATAAAGGGCAGGTCACGTAGTTGAATGTTATAAGGGCTGCAACAAACGACTATTTTTGTAATCGAGTAATCTATCGATTATTTTATCGATTAATCGAGTAATCGGATGAAAAAATGTAAATGAAAATGACAATACATTTGTTATTAGGCTTATTCCACTGTGAGTAGAAGTTAGTCAAATACGCTTTATGTTGTTGTATTCAATTGAAAATGAAGAAACATGAAGTTCAAGGGTCATTTTGAATCAATTTGGCCAATAAAATGAGTTGCTTTTGGCCTTTCTGGAAGAGAACTGCATGTCCCACAATCCTCTGCGCACGCCTCGGAGCCGCGTCACAATAAAGGGTTAAGCACGTTCCGGAATGAACTATGAAAAAAAAGAAATCGATGGGAAAATCTCAATAAATGGCTGTATTGCGAGTGGAACGCTGGTTGATGTGGTTATTTATCAGCTAAATTACGCGTTTTGTCTGTAATAAAGGGGATGTTTTGACGGAAACGGAGCGCTTCAGCAAGTAATGGCGCTTACATACAGCGTGCGTCTTTACATCGCAAAAAATGTCATTTATGCGTTTTCATGAATTTACTTCTGTTTTTGTGCACGGAATATCTCACAAATACGTTCACATACAGAGGGATCTATTCTCGCCTTGATCGCGCCACTGAAAATATTGTGCGTCATTAATACGCATCTGAGTGAAACCCAAGCAGCGCATGCTGTAGCCATTTAAATGACTTAAACGAAGCTTCGATTCTAGAAAAATTGCCTCGACCATTTTTTGTAATCAAATTATTCGAGTTATTCGAATAATTGTTTCAGCTCTAAATGTTATTACATAATGTTTGCTCAATATCTAACCAATTATGATCCAATTGATCTTGTGTAGTCCATTTATGGATATTTATCAATCTATTGGCGAGAAAGTAATTATAGAAATTTGGAAGCTCCAGACCACCATAACATTTACGTTTCTGTAACATTTTCAAACTTATTCGTGGTAGCTTGAATTTCCATAGATATTTAGAAATTATGGAGTCCAGTGATTTGAACCAAGCCGGAGGGGGTTTATTCGGAACCACTGAGAAGACGTAATTTATTTTTGGTAAGATCGTCATTTTGATGGTTGCTATTCTTCCCATAAGTGATGTGGGGAGAGTGCTCCACTGTGTGAGGTCATCTTCTATCTTTTTAAGGACTGTGGTTTAATAGTGTCAAATCCGACAGCTTGGCAGAAATATTAATACCCAGGTATTTAATATTCCCACAGTGGAGTGCGATAGTTGGGTCGAACTGGAAATCACAAGAAATTGGTAGGACAACTGATTTGTGTTGATAGAGTAGTCTGAGATGGATGAGAACTTATGGTTTTTATGAGAGAGTTTTATGGTTTCAGGAAATGAGCCTTGTGTATTTTGGGGAAAAAGGAGTACATCGTCTGCATAGCGGCTAATTTTATGAATCATATTTGCTGTTTTGATACCTTGACATTACCTGATATTATTTTCCCGTATTGGCACTGCTAATGGTTCAATAAATAACGCGAATAATGAGGGAGATAGTGGACTACCTTGCCTAGTGCCCCTTCTGAGATTGAAGCTTCGTGAAATTTGGTCATTTGTTTTAACGCAGGCTGTAGGTGAGCTGTATAGTGTTTTAATCCAAGATAAGAAGTTCTCCCTGAATCCAAATTTCTGTAATGTAGTGAATAGAAATTTCCAATTAACCCTGTCAAACACTTTTTCTGCATCCAGTGAGACAATCAAGGTTTCCTTATTTTGAATGTTGCAGTAATCTATTAGATTGATTAGCCTCTTCATGTTGTTAGTGGACTGACGGCCTTTAATGAACCCGGTTTGGTCTGGGTGTACAATGTCAGGAGTTACTTTTTCAAGTCTACTGGCTAGTGCCTTGCTTATAATTTTATGAGTGATGTGGGTCGATAACTAGATGGAAGTGTAGGATCTTTGTCTGGTTTAAGAAGCAAATTAATATCGGCACAATTCATGTTTGGGGGAATTCTGGAGGTTTCTTTAATTTCCTTAACCATTTCATGGAATACTGGTGCTAGCATAGGCCAAAATGTTTTGTAGAATTCTGCTGGAAAGCCATCTGGACCTGGGGCCTTCCCATTAGGCATGTGTTCTAATGCTTTGTACAGTTCTATTATTGAGAGAGGTGATTCCAGAGCTGTGATTTGTACATCGTTTAATTTTGGCAAATCAATATTGTTCAAAAAAGTCTCTATTTCACAGTCAGATGGGTTGATATCAGGTGAGTATAATTTCTTATAGAATTCCCTAAATATCTTATTAATCTCTTCTGGTGCTTGAGTTGTTTCCCCATTGGGGCATTTAACCGAGGAAATTGTTACTTTTTCTTTACTCTGTTTAAGTTGGTTTGCTAAAAATTTACTTGATTTGTTACTACCTTCAAAATCGTCCAACCGTAATCTCTGCATTTGAACCTGTGTTTTTACATCTTAGTTCATTCAATTTTATTTTAGTGTTCCTCAGCTCATTCCATAAGTGTTCCTCATTTGAGGTAACAAGCGCTGCTTCTAAAGTTTTAATTTTATTTTCGAATTCGGTCTCAAGTTTTTGTTCTTTCTTTTTTTTAATGTGACGAATATGAGATTATTCTTCCTCGTATTACTGCCTTTGCCGTTTCCCAGAGTACACAAGCAGAGATGCCGGGCAGATTATTTATCTCAATAAATGTTGTCCATTCTTTTTAAGGAAATCTATAAATTCTGGATCTGTGAGCAATGATGTATTTAATCTCCATCGTCTATATGGTGGTACTCCGGTTTTAACAGTAACGGTCATAGTGACAGGAGCATGGTCACTGATCGTGATGGGGTGAATTTGAGCATCAAATATGTCCTTTATAATTGAGTGTTGGTAGGGAAAAAGTCTAGACGTGACTGAGAGTGGTGTACTGGTGAGACATAAGTATATTCTTTGAGACTGGGATGATAAGACTGCCAAGCATCGCACATGCCAAAGTCAATCATGTATTGTTTTATTATTTCCGATGACTGGCAACAACGATTACTAGCTGCTTTACTGAGTCGATCTAATTCTGGATCTAGTACTAAGTTGAAGTCTCCTCCTATCAGAGTTTTGTGTCTGAGTGTACTGATAGTGCTTTAAAGAAGTGTTGGAAGAAGGATGGGTTGTCACTATTTGGACCATATATATTCGCAATACATATCTCTTTGTTATATATAAAAATTTTGATAATTATGAATCTTCCTTCTGGGTCTGTGATGATGTCCTTGCAAGTAAAGTGTATTCGTTTGCTAAATAAAATTGCTACACCTCTTTGTTTTGAGTTATAACTAGCCAAGTACAAATGAGGAAATTGTGGTGACTTTAATGTATTCTGTCCTGTTTTGGATATATGAGTTTCCTGCAGTAGGATAATATCTGCTTGTAATGTTGTTAAATATTCCAAGATTTTTGCATATGAACCAATTCCACGCACATTCCAAATGACAAAGCGTAATGAGTTCATGCTAAACTAACTTAAGCCCACTTAAGTGTAATCCAATGCTATATTAGCAAGACGTATGTGTGTGCGAATGTCTATGTGTATGAGGTTATAATGACGGGGTGTGTGCGTGTTTGAGTTGGCGCATATGTATATTAGTGTGTGGAGATCTATGTGTTTATGAGGATGAGGAGGTGTGTGAGCGTTTGAGTTGGTGTATGTGTATGCTAATGTGTGAAAGTCTATGTGTTTGTGAAGATGAAGAGATCTGAGTGTCTGAGTGGGTATGTATGTATGGGGTCCTCCCTGAAATGAGTTTTTGTAAGTTGGGATGCCTGTCATTTATAAACGTCAATACTGATATGGTACAATTAGAACAACAACGGCGACACCAACAACGACAACAACAACAGTAACAAACACTGGCTACTGTGAAACACTAAACAAATAGATTTAAGAAACAGAAAATGTTCCGGTATTTGCTGTTCTTAGGCAAAGCCGTCCATATGTGGGCTGTGCACTAAAAGTCTCTATTAAATGCCCATACCTGCTCTTGGATTTGATACTTGATAATTAAAGTTTGTTTTACCTTAGTCGAAGGTGCCTCAATAAAGCCACGGGGTGGTTTCCTGGCTGCGAAATAGTTGTCCATTAACATAAAGTTTATCTACTGAAATCACCGCGCGGGCTCCCTCTCCTATGATTTTTTTCCTGAGAGGAAACAGGATTTTGCGACGATCCAGAATTTCTTTTGGGAACCGATTGTTTACGCTGAAGTTCGTTCCTCTGAGTTCCCCGCCTTGACTTCTTACCATCTCCTTTTGTTTGTAATGTTCAAACTTAGCCACGATCGGTCTTGGGCGACGAGCTTCCCTCCTCAAACCTCCTGTGCGGTGGACACGATGAAAGGTGATGTTTTTAATTGTGTCTGGAGGAAGTTTGAGGTGGTGTTGGATGAAGTCTCTGACGGTGGTTTCGGCGTCTTCCTCTGCGCGCTCTGGGATTCCGGGAGAAAACGAGATTGTCCTGCATACTCCTCGCTTGTCCGTCGAGAATGGATTCTTTAATTTGCTTGTTCTCCTCGGAGAGTTTCGCCATTCCTTCCTTAAGGGATTGTACCGACTCTTGGAGAATCTTGTTTTCGGATGCGAGCGATTCCACCTGTTGCTGGCTGTATTCTAGAGATTCGCGCAGCGCTTGAAACTCTCTGTGGAGGACTTCTACCAGGGCAAGCCGAGCGTCGAAACTGGTAAGTTTATTGTTAATAGATTCTAGGATATCCCCATAATCTTTATCCGGTGACTGAGGGCTGTTAGCAGAACAGTCCGAGCGGGTTCTCTTCGAGGACGGAGTCGCTTGGCTCTTCTTCATAACGATCCGTTCGTAACACTCGTCCACGTAATCCTATAGCTCTTCTATGGTTTTTTCGTCCAGGATGTAAAGATAGTGTACTTTTAAGTGCTATTTTTTGGCTAGTTTGAGCTGGCTATCGAAGTTAGTTAGTTCGTTTGTTTAAAGGAGTGCCGCCATGTTGGATCACGCACAGCTCTCGCGAGGTCTCACAGCATTCTCACCTCCCTCACCTAGTCCTCCTCTCCAGATGGACTGCCTGATCCTAAATCTACCATCACATTTATATGCATTTATATAATATAAACTATTTATACTGGTAATATAAACTATTTATACACTACAATACACAACTGCAAATTCCTTGTATGTGACAACATATTTGGCAATAAACTCACTCCTAATTCTGATCCTGATCTGTTCATCCAGAGAACATTGGCCACCTGATGGGGAGAACACTATACCTCAGATACATTTAGATCAGCAGCAAAATCACACTTGAGAAGGCATTTGTTGTGAGCAATTAAATCAGATCAGAATTAATGACATGAAACACACAGACATTTTGTCTACGAACTACAAAATTAAAGATATTACACAAACCGACATGCAAAAACTGCAAGATGGGCTGGATGGAATATAGGAAGAAATGACTACAGTTGAATAAAACTACTCTAACTAACCCTTGTTACTGCACAGCGAGCAGTAAGTTCAGAAAGTATAACCCAGAAATGCACTAGAAACTGACAACACAGGGAGATTTATCAACAGAAATGTTTGAAACAGAAGTTTGTTACTTGGAGCTGTTAAGTTAAGTGAAAGTGGCTTCTACTTTGTAGAGTTGCTCCAGTTAAGCTGACCTTGGAGATCTTTTAGAGAGTTAGAGTTTTGTTGTTCTTTTCAGAGAATTGGAATTTCTGATGTTCTTTCAGAGGGCTTCTATTACATGGTAGGCTGCTGCTCTTCTCTCCAGTAGATGTGATATCCACTTCCATGCATCACCATATTTCATAGATCTTTGCAGGATTCACTTCAAAAACAACATATAACCAAACTGAATGAATATGACAGAGGTTTTATTTTTACAGAATATCACATACTAATGATAATGTGGAAGAATGTGGAACCTAGGTTCTTAACACACAGCTGTGGTATGTGGGGGCACATATCACATCTCGCAGGCTTGCCAATTTTATCTTCATTAATTTGTGTGGAAATCAAATTGAATATATTCAATTCAAATTTTTCAATTCATATTTATTTATATAGCTCTCTTAACAACAGTCATTGTCACAAAGCACTTTACATACACCGGCCTAAACCCCCCCAACAAGCAAGCCTGAGGCGAATATATGATTATGTTCCTCTGATTATTACCATTCATTCAAGACAGTGGTTAATGTATACATTATACAGGCAGCGGCTTCCTGCGCTTCAGTGAATACAGTAGTTAAATTATTATTCATATGTTTCGTTTCATCTTGTTTTGTGTTGCAATTGAGTTAAGAGGCATATCAGCTACATCAGACACAATTTCTACACCAAATCTGCTTATGTAAATGCTGTGCAGTCTGGGTGTGCTGATACCATGGGAACACAAAACAAAGACTGAGGTGGTGAGACAGATGGTTGAAAAGCAAGTGCTACAGCTGTAAACAAAAGTGAGGCACAAGGCTAAAGACTGATCCAATCCGACCAGCACTACTGTCCATCCTGCTCTCCAATGTTCAATCACTGAACAACAAAATGGATTGACTATAGCTCCAGCATTCAAGTTAGTATGAAATAAAGAACTGCTGCATCTTTATTTTTTACGGAAATGTGGCTGAGTATGGACATCACAGACTCTGCTATCCAGCTAGATGGGCTAGCGTGCTATTGAGCTGACAGAGAAGTCTCTTTGTTTGGTAAAATCTGTGGAGATGATTTGTGTGTCTTCATTAACAACTTCTGGTGCACAAACTCTGCTGAAGTGATTCATCACTGTTCACCACAGATAGAGTTCTATTAAGTTCTATAAAGTTGTATAACCCATTCTACCTGAATTTTCCATAGTGCTAGTTTTAGTCATGCACCTGCCACCTAGCGCCAATGCTCACCTGGCACCTGTATGGATTTTTCATCATTGCCAGTGACTTCAACTATGCAGAGTGCTTTTTGGATAAAGTCTACATCAATGTGCGCAATGCCTACAAAGCAGCCACGTGTGCACATGATGCCTCTGACCATACCATGGTGATGTTACTATCTGCATACATATCACTGCTCAAATGCACAAGACCTGCCAGGAAAACCATCAGAGTCTGGAAAAGTGGAGCTGCCTCAGCACTTCAGGACTGTTTCAGGTGCACATACTGGAGTATGTTGAGACAAGCTGCTACTTACAATGGATACATGAACTTGGATGAGTTCATGGAATCTGTGACTTGCTACATTGGCAAGTGCATAGAAGAGGTTACTGTCTCCAAAAAAAGCCAGAGCAAACCTCTCCAACACCATCCAACAAGCAAAGCGACATTATGCACAGAATGTCTTTTTTGTTGTTGAAGTGACTCTGGATATTTCTCCAGAGTCACTTTAACAACAAAAAAGACATTCAGGCTGTCACTCAGTACAAGCCTGCACCAAGCAGCAGTGACAGGGACAGCACACTGCCTGAAGAAATGGACAAGTTCAATGCATGGTTTGATGCACCGAACAATGAGCCTGCCATGAAAGCCATGCGTCCGACCACCACCCTCTCTGCCTGCAGCTGATGTGAGAAGAACATTCTGTAGTGTCAACCCATGAGCTGCTGGACCAGACAACATTCCAGGTTGTTTGCTCAGAGACTGTGCAGATCAGCCGAGCATGGTCTTCACAAACATCTTCAATCAAATGATCAACCTAGCATGCTTCAAGTATACCACCATTATAACAGTGCCAAAGAAATCTTTTGCACCCCATTGCTCTGACCCCATTATCATGAAGTGCTTTGAGAGAGTCGTCTTTGCACAGGTAAAAAGCAGCCACCCCCACTCATTGGACCCACAGCAAAAGACTTTGTGTCCTCACTATGTTCTACAGGGACACCATAGAGAGCATCCTGATCTGCTGCATCTCCCTTTGGTACAGCAGCCCCAGAGCAGCTGATCCAAAACACCTGCAATAAATTATTAAAACAGCTGACAAAATCATCATTGCATCTCTCTCCCTGCTGCTGGAGATCTTCCACAAGCTCTGCATTAGGAAGGCCTCCTGTATTGTTCTTAACTCCTCACACCCCTCACATGGACTTTTTACCCTGCTCCCATCTGGCAGATGCTATCGCAGCATTGGAGCCTGATCCACCAGACTGCATGACAGCTTTTTCCCCACAAGCCTTCAGACCTCTAAACACACCACCTGCCCACCACTCCCCACCACACACACTGTGAACCAGACTGTGAACTGACTCTAGTGCCCCTCTGCACTTTACACATCGCTGTTCTGTGATGCACATGCTGCTACATGTGGACATCCATCTCAACCTTGCTATATTGAAACTTTGGTAACTTTTATCTCTATAAAGCTATAGGGATAGTCTTTATGTGCACAGACTGTATACTGTATACAGTATACTCATGTTAAACTGCTGCTAACACTTATTTACTGAACAAAAGTAGAACTGTATTCCATGATTGCAAATGTATAATTGAAATTGTGCTCCAGTGTCCTGGAAGTTTTCCATCCTACCTGATCAGTCTCTTCTGGTGGTTTTCTACCTAAGACCAGGTGTGAATGTTCTGAAATCCAGTTGGATGGAAAACCTTGATGACACTGGACTTCCAGGACCGGTGTTGGTTACCCCTGATCTATTGTATCAAAAGCAGCACATAACATTTCAAAGGGATCTAAGTTGGGCTTCTTCAGCAAGCATTTAATTACTGTTAATTTAAGAGATTTGAGTAGATGACCAATGCTAATAGAGGAGTTAACTATTGCTAGTAGAGGTTTAATTACTACTGGAATCATCTCTTTGAGTAACCTTGTTGGAACAAGGTCTAACATGCAATTAGATGAATTTGAACATAGGATTAAGAACGTTAGTTCTGACTGGTCAAACAGGACAAATAATTTAAATAAGGTGGCTGCAGTATTAGTACATGCCATGTAAAGGCCAGGCACCATAGTTATTTGAGTATTCCAAATATTCTGTCTAATTAAACAATTTTTTAAAAAGAATTTCATAAAGTCGTTACTGGAAAATAACGTTGGCACAGTTTGAGCAGTAGTCTGGTTATTAGTGAGCTTGGACACCATCTTAAATAGAAATTTAGGATTGTTTTTTATTATTATTAGCAATGAGAGATATTCTGATTTAGCAGCTCTAAGAGCCTTTTTATAGTTTCCCATAGAGTCTTTCCATAAAGCAATTTATTGATGTTTTCAGTGTAATGCTCGTCCTTTGAATTGTGGGAAATGTACTTCTCTCACAGAAAGGCCAAATGCAGCTCAGTTTATACACCAAAATGAGTCCAAATTGGCTCAGAATTACCCAAGACTTGAATATTTCTTCATTTTCAATTGATCATATTTTTCCCCATTCTATAATGTTAGAGAGTAATCTTGTGTATTCTAGGAACTAAAAATATTTAGAAAAATGTATTATTTGTTATCAAATAATTTATTCTGTATCCAGATAGATACTAAATGTATACAGAAGTGTTTCTGTCTGGCGCCAACCTTATTTTTCTTCACAGTACTAAGCCATAGAATGTCTCTGCATAATAAAAAACTCTCATGCTAATAAAACAGACGTTCTTACAATTTGTAGTAGTTATGTCTAAAGTGTCAGCACTTTTATAGTAGATAATGCTAAAATAATAAGATTTTTTAGGGATTTAATCTACTCCTAGGGTTAGGAGTAAAAATAAATGATTCAGTGTGCAAGTAAATAATTAAAGAAAGAAATATGCAGAAAATCTAACCCCTTCACAAAATGTTTAACCCAAAGTTACAGCCTTCATTGGTTCCACAGGGTAGGATACACAAACATTGTACAATTTGGTTCCAGTTCCAAACTGACTTGCAGGATTCAAAACTGGTGACAGGGTATGGTTCTTGTCTTGAAATATCAATCACCCTCCTCCTTAGTTGAAGATTGTCATTCAGCTTATCCAAGCTATGCTATTACCATTATATCATGAATTCTCTTAGGAAGTTAGGGAGTTGAACTACTGGCGGAGATCTGACAGGCAGACAGATCCTATGTTTGTACATAAACATAGCAGTACATAAAATAGTGTTACCTTACAGCCTTATATTAGAGGAGTGAATTGGCCTCATCCTCTGTTGAAACAAAACTGGGTTAGGTAGGAAGAACCTCCTCAAATAACTGTTGTTACGACACTGCCCTGCCGCCACTTATTTGCACAAACATTGTACACTGCTTGTATAAATGTTTGCATGTTTGCACATACACTGAACATTGTACGTATAAATAGTCCGGATATAGTATTTGTCATAACTTTCTACCTCTTGCACATCCAGTGTAAAATGTCAATTTCCACCTGTAGGTAATACTGCATCCTAACTTTCTCAATTCTACCTCTATTTCTAGTTTAAAATGTATATTTTTAATGTATATTTTGTATTTTACTTATTTATTGTTTATTCCATATGCCTTATTTGTGCCACTGCCTTATTTGTTCTCTGTTCTGTTGTTCTCTGTTCTCTGCACTGAAAAATAAACCTGGAGCCACATCATCTCGTCTCTCTATGTATCTGTACAGTTTGACTTTGACTATGTTTTACAGTGGGAGTATGCTCATAATAGAGGACACCAACAGTGATAATATCAGAAAATGCTGCTTTGTGATTCTTTTTACTCTTCAACAGAGAAAAACCCAAAACAATTTTGTGCTCATGGTTCAGGGAGCATGCAAGTCAGTGTCCCCATATTCTGGATTCTGCTGCTGTTGGTCTACGATGTCTTTATCTTCCTCTACCTCAACCATCGCTGTTTCATCATCGGGTAGAAAGGAGGTGACTCTGCCCTCAGTCGACTCTTGACTCCTTCACCCAGTCTCTGTGCTTTTTGCCTAATGACATACTCTCCTTCAATGTCCTCAAGACTGCTCTCTGATTCGGGGTCTACCTGTGAGTGGTTGTCCTTTCTGCTGATTTTCTGCATTGATAAGACAACCCTTTCCCCTCTCTGGCTTCATTTCATACACAGGGCTCTCTGGTTGTTTCCGCTGTGTTACTATATACAGTTGGTCATCCCAAAAGATCTTAGTTTTCCAGGAGACTTCCTTTTCAGCCAGGTTCCGGATTAGAACTCTGCCTCCAATCTGTAACTCAGCACCATGAACTTTTTGGTCATACTGAGCTTTTCTCCATTCTTGCTGTCGACTGACTGTCTTGCATGCAATCTGGTAAACCTCCTCCATGCAAGCTTTCCATTTCTGTGCATAATGCTGATATGACAGGCTTTTGTCTTCCTTTTCCAGGCCAAACATGAGATCAATGGGGAGTCCTGGGTTGCAGCCAAACAGCAAAGCCTGTTGCTTCACTTTAAGTGCAATGTACTACTTTTGCAAAAGATGACTTCCAGTCAGCTTTGTGTCTTGATATTAATGTTTTAAGCACGACCAGGAGTGTCCTGTTAAAGTGTTCCATGTGCCCATTTCCTTGGGGCTGTTACGGTGTTGTTCTTGTCCCTCTCACTCCACTGTACTCCTTCCAGTTTTGCAAACAGCTTATAGCTGAAGTCCTTGCCCTGGTCATGGTGAAGACGCACAGGGAAACTAAACCATAACACGTTCGTAAATATCTTCTCTGCTGCTTATTCCTGCAGGGGACTACTTATTCCTGCAGAGGTAGTGTAAAGGGGTAGTGTGTAAAATGCTCCATCATTACAACAATGTATTTGTATCATCCCTTGCATTTCTCCAGATGTCAGTAGTCAATCAAGACTAACTCAAAGGGACATGTAGTGACTATGTTGACCAGAGGGGCTCTAGCTGGCTTGCTGGTCCAGGTGCAGCTTCTTTCAAAGTCAAAGTAAACTTTATTCTCATCTTTGCTATATATTGTACAAGTGTACAGAGAGAAGAGATGATGTGGCTCCAGTTTTAACAGTGCAAACAACAAAGAGCAAGGTACAAGGAACAAATAAGGCACAATAAAATGTATAAATAGAATATAAAATATACACTTTAAACTAGAAGTACAATATAAATGTAAAACTTTACACTTTAAACTAGAATGAGAGACAATAACAAGAAAGAGAGACAGAGATGTTGTGCAAATATGTAGCAACAGTGCAAAATTGTGTAAATATTGTAGCAGCAGTCATGATCGACTGGCATTAAATGTGTGCCAGATCAGCAGCAGTTTGTGAAAATACTGTGCCGTCTCTTAACATAAACATTATTCATAAACATTTTCCTGAAACAGTTTCAGTGCAACATGAATGAGATAGCAGCGTATAGCAGCGTGTGCATCACAAGACAGTATTGTGTAAAGTGCAGAGGTGCAGTAGAGTCAGTTCATAGTCTGGGTGTGTGGGGCAGAGTGTGAGGGCAGGAAGTATGTTTAAAAGTCTGATGACTTGTGGAAAAAAGCTATCATGCAGTCTGGTGAATTGAGTCCTGATGCTGCAATAGCGTCTGCTGGATGGGAGGAGTGTAAAGAGTCCATGTGAAGGATGTGAGGGGTCAAGAACAATAAAGGAGGCACCCCTGATGCAATGTTTATGAAAGATGTCCTGCAGCGGGGGAAGAGACACTCCGATGACGTTGCCAGCTGCTTTAACAATCCTTTGTAACTGTCTGTGATCGGCAACAGTGCTGTTACCAAACCACATGGAGATGCAGTTCAGGACGCTGTCTAGGGCCCCTGTAGAACACAGTGAGGATGGGAGGATGGAGCTTGGCTCATTTCAGGCGTGTCTGGAAGTGGAGACGCTGCTGTGCTTTTTTGGTGATGGAGGTGGTGTTGGTGGTCCAGGTGAGGTCGCCTGAGATATGAACTCCCAGGACCTTGATGTTTATTACAGTCTCTACCGTGGAGCCATGGATGCTGAGTGGTGTGTGGGAGAAGCAAGTTTTCCTGAAGTCAATGATCATTTCTTTGGTTTTGTCCACATTCAGCGACAGGTTGTTCTCACTGCACCAGACTCATCATTCACATTCACTCATCATTGTTGCTGATGAGGCCCACCACGGTCGTGTTGTCTGCGAATTTAATGAGGTGATTTGAGTTGTGCAAAGCGGTGCAGTCTTGGATCAGGAGTGTGAACAGCAGTAGACTGAGCATGCAGCCCTGGGGAGCTCCTGTGCACAGTCTGATGGTGCTGGAAATGTTGTCGCCGATACGGATGGACTGAGGCCTCTCTGACAGGAAATCACAGGGAGAGGGAGGTGCTCAGTCCCAACTCACTCAGTTTCACATACAGTCTTTGAGGAATGATGATGTTGAATGCTGAACTAAAAAACAGTAATGTAAAATAAGAGTTTTTTTTAATTTGCTCTCTTGCCAGGGCAGCCAGTTTACTATTGGTCTTTTGCTTTTCAACTTTAGGCTGTGGTAACATACTCTATGACCTCACCAAGGACAGGATCTTTCCCTTGTGCATCTCTCAACTTGCGCGTATATATTCTTCAATGTCAAGGGGCATGCGAGACAGGCCGTCCACGTCCATATTAGCTTTTCCAGGGCTTTTCCATTTGATTGCAAACTGGATGTCAGCTAGTTCAGCAACCCATCTGTGTGGTTACATTAAGCTTAGCAGTAGTGAGAACATACATTGGAGGGTTGTTGTCTGTGTATACTGTAACTGGCAGGGAGTAATAGACATAATCCTGAAACCGCTCACATATGGCCTACTTAACGCTAGGAACTCTAACTTTAAAGTCCTGAACAGTTAAAGTCCCGAAGCCTGAATGACCCTCAGTTTTCCTTGTTGTGTCTGATACAGAACTGCCCCAAGCCCCTCTTGAGAGGCATCGCAATGAAGAACAAAGGGCTTCATTCCCTTTCCTGCTCCCAACCTCACCTTCAGTCCCCTTCCTGCTCCCAACCTCACCTTCAGTCCCCTGTCTGATCCCAGAGTGGCCTTCAGTCCCATTCCTGATCCCAGAGTGGCCTTCAGTTCCCTCGTTTGTTCCCAGAGAGGCCTTCAGTCCCCTGTTTGTGCCCAGACAGGCCTTTAGTCCCATGTTTACGCCCAGAGAGGCCTTCAGTTGCCTGTCTGCTCATGCTGTGGCCTTCAGTCCCAGTTTGCTCAAGCAGCAGCCTTCAGCCCCCAGTTTGCTCAAGCAGTGGCCTTCAGCCCCCAGTTTGCTCACGCAGCGGCCTTCAGCCCCCAGTTTGCTCAAGCTACAGCCTTCAGACCCCAGTTTGCCCGCAGAAAGGCCTCACAGCCCCAGTCTGCCCCCAGGTCCACCGCTGGCCCCCTGTTTGCTCCCTGGCCCACCAAGAAGCCCCAGTCTGCTTCCAGGTCTGCTGCTGGTCCCCTGTCTGCTCCCTGGTCTGCCGCAGGTCCCCAGTCTGCTCTCTGGTCCACCACAGGTCTCCAGTCTGCTCCCTGGTCTGCCGCAGGTCCCCCGTCTGTTCCCTGGTCTGCCACTGGTCCCCTGTCTGCTCCCTAGTTTGCCACTGGTCACCCATCTGCTCCCTGGTCTGCCTGTTTGTTTCAGTCCAGCCCCCTGTTTCTATTGGTTCTCCCTTCATTAGTTTATCCTGATTATTTTCTGATTGCTTTTTGATTGGTTCCCCTTTGTTTAATTGATCCAGGCTCTCGTTTCTGTTTTCTGATATAAGTTTAGCTTTTCCCTATTGTCTCTGTCGGTCCACCCTCACACTACTCTCCCCATGTCGGCGTACTCTGTGTATTTTTGAAGACTGAAGAAGATTTTGGTTTTGTTTGTGGCCCTCATGCCTGTTTATGTTTAAGTTTGGAGTTCTCAATAAAGATGGCTTGTACAGTGACCTCGCCTCGAGTCATGCCGACACACTGCACCGTGACAGCATAACATACTAAATCAACAGATTTGCTCATAGTGTTAATCCACTATCAGCCAGCAACAACAGTCCACTTGTCCTATTTTGTGGTCCTGTGAGTGAAACCTTCTTGGGAGGTGGTCTGATTTCGATTCGTTTTGAGTACAGTTTGCTCAACACAAAGAACTCCTGCAACCTCATAAAATAGTGTGCAGGCTCATACGTGGCAAACATTTTTGCAACGTACTAAGGACTTTTGCAGCGAAACAAATTTGTAATGCTGTTATTAGTTAGAACTTTTTTCACCGTAGGACTTAATTATAAGTTTCATGTGTGTCTATTTGTTTGCACATTCCCATGTCTGACATTATTCCCTCTCTTTGTGTTTTCTTGTTTGCGAACTTGTTACCTGAGATCCATTGTTTGGCCGTTGTGCATTTTTCTAGTAAAAATGCTAGTCTTGAGAAAAAACCCATAATACTTATGTCTTTCTTTTTGAAACCGATATTCCACAAAAAGAGGCCTTCTCTTTACTTTCAACTAATTTTGACCACTACCTTGATGTGCCACTGTAAGGAGAGCCCTCATAATATCTGACAAAAGCTCTCAACAAACTGATGTGTTTTTAATAAACAAAAATATACCCTGTGGCGTTGCAGTTCTCTGCCATTTGAATTCACAATCATGGCATAAATAACCCAGATGGCAAAAGATATTAATTCAACATTTAATTATGGTTGGAAAGGCTGCTCTATGGTTGAGGCATAAACTTCACAGCAAGCATGGTTTATACATTGAACCAATATTGTCTAATGGTCATTTTTCATGGTCAACATTGAAATACTAACGGTTAATCAATGTTGTCTTAATGTACTGCTGTGAGTGCCTTGACTAATTTAACCAGCGTGGCTAAATAATAAATAAGTGCCAATCTGTTGATTGAATGAGTAATTGAACTGTTGAATTGAATTGAGTTGTTACATTGTCATTTTATCTCAGTCATTATGTTTTATTTATTTAAATTATATCTCTTTCAGATGCTGCTTGATAATTTGACCAGAAGCTTAAGATGATCCAGAAAGGGGGTGGCATTAAAAGTATAAGGATCTAAACTTGGCGACTGGCAATTTGACAAGATAATGTTATGCCTGACTCCCAGCAAGTGAATTTCAGTTAAATATGAGTTAATAAATATTTGAATAAATATTATTTGTATTGTTGCATTTTCAGAATTAAATCTTAATTTAAAATGGTTTACATCCATTCCACATATGTTTAAGTATACTTTGTATTTTTATTTCTTATATTTAACATTTGTGAGCTAATAAATAAAATTAAATATGCATAAATGCACATAAACTATGCACTCACTTTTCTTGTAGCAGTGGCATACAGCAGAACTGAATTTGCCAAAAATTCCAACAAGTTTATCTTCTTTGATGTATTACATGCATGCATGCATCACATACTATCTTATATATATATTTTTTTTTACTGAAAACAATGTCACTTTCTTAGTAATATCACTTAACCAGTAGGATAAGCAAAGTTGTTCATGCTTGGAAGGCGGTGCTTTAACCCGAGAGTAGATATGTTACCAGATAGTGGGATATTTTAGACCGCAAGTTAACTGTCAGTTCTTGATTGTGGTGAAAGCAGGAAATGAACAAGAAAACATACTATACCTCGTAATGCTTTAACACTGGTCAATTATGGTTCAGTTCATGAACTCATTTGCTACAAGAGCCAAGAATAGCTTCTGCACTGTTTTTTGAGACCTAGTTCTTAATTTTTGCACCAAATATAAAAACCTACCCTAACCTCATCCAACATACAACATTACTTTCTTTAATGATAAAGTGGGATAAATGCAAACTAGTGTAAACAGAATCAACATTTAGCTAAATTCACACTGTAAAATCAGTTTTGATTCAGGAACTGGCAACTTTTTTGTTTCTGTACTGTTGTGTGTGTATTTCTTATGCCTTGCACTATTGTCTTGCTCTGTCATGTCTCTTCTGCACTATATCTGTCTTGTGATGTTAAATGTCATGCCATTTTTACTCTGGAGAACACTATTTCAGTCCTCTGTGTACTTTGTATATGGTTGGTGATCAATAAACTTTCTGAATCATAGGTTGAGAACAATAGATGGAAGAGTGCTTTACTTGTAAACTTTAATAATTTTGCTAAAACAATGCAATTCACATCCGACTGATTTATATGACAAAATTGCATACTGTACACAGATAAAAACCTCTATTCTGTAAAAAAGAAGACATTCCTCCTGCTATTGATGTTGGAACTGTTTGCACTTCAGGGCCTATTATTTCTAGTTTGCTATCTGTTATTTATACCATAAACACTTACAATTATGTTCACAAAATTGAACAGAATCAGTTCTTGGCAGGTTTAGGAGCATTATTAGTTCCCTGGCCTCTTAAGCCAGGGAATGAGGCAGCAGATGTATGACAACGTACATAATAGGTTTAAGCTGCAAGACATACTTGCAGACATGTGGAGGTGATTAGAGACTTGAATTTATGTGGTGGAGTAATATACAGGGTCCAATGTTCCTGCGTGACAGCTTCTAGAAAGGAAGCATAGTATGTTATAGTAAAAGCATAGCATAGATTCTGGATCATATCGTTGACTGGGGTCTAAAACTGGGGTTGATGGAGAAGCTACTTTTAAGTGGCAAGTTTTTCAAGTTACTAATTATTAAAATTATTAAAAGTCGTTAAGCTACAGTTTTGATATCATAGTTAGCGATACTATGAACTATTGAGAAACAGTAGCTAACTATATCAAAGCTGTTTCACAACCACCAATTTTTGCCTCCATCTTTGCCAAGGTGGAAAAGTGGCTGTGGGATAGTAAAATAGTAGAGAAGTTGTTTAGGATATAGATGTGGCACGTACAGGCCTGAAACATCAATATAAAGCACAAAGGTGATGTGGAAGTGAATAAGGGGAGTAGCCTCAAAATAAGGGGAGTGCTGCCCACATCAGCTGGCGAATGCTCCTTCTCAGGTAGGTGAAAGGCAAAGGTAGCATTTTGTTGTGGTGCCTTGTGTGTTGTATTGTGGTGTGTTCACAATGACACGTAATCACTTTAATTAACTTAAATTAACTTCACTTTAAAGTGAATTTAAGCAACACTAAGGGCTGTCATAATTAGGGTTGTCTTAGATTCATCAGAGGCAAAACATTGTTGGGCCCTTTAACCCCAAGTTGCTCCAGGGTACTGTCCCTGTAATTGGGATATGTAATTAATTCTGAATAAATGCAAAGTGCTAAAAATACCATTAATTTATATTAATTTAATTTGTATTAATTTATATTTAATTAATAAAATTAACTTGAATTTAAAGAACATTATTACTAATGCATCAATTATTATTATTATTATTATTATTATTATTATTATTATTATTATTATTATTATTATTTTATTATTATTATTATTATTCACAGAACATAGATTTAAACAGCCCACTATTATAGGGCTGAATATAATTTGCCAAGGTGCTTTTGTTAGATGTGAGACAACATGTAAGATGGCATTCAAATTTGCATGTTATGCTCAAAATCTTGAAAAAGAGAATAATAATGCCACATGTAAATTCAATTAAAGCTTTACTTTTTTTTTGCAGGAGACTCAATTTGAACACGTAAATGTAGCCACACAATGAAAGCTTGTTGCTTGCACCTAGATCATTAAAATAGAGCCCTATTTGTGTGGCAGTACGCGTGTGTATTGGACCGCCCCATTCTGGTTAAGAGTTTAAATGACACACATTTGTCACACATGGTTCCCCCGACCCTTACCCAACAAGGGTGATGAGAGCCAGCCCTTTTCATGTTACTAATTGGAGTGTGCAAGCCATCAAAGATGAAGTATACCCTGAGGGCCCCCCATACCACTTTTCTCCCCCCCACCCCCCTATTTTATTTTGATTTGCAGTGTCAAATATATAACCGGCCTGTCCTCACATTAGTCCTCCGGAATGACGGGGTGGCATCCCGATTCTCACTCTCCCTCTCTCTCTCTCTCTCTCTCTCTCTTTCACACACACACACACACACACACACACACTGTCTCATATGCTGCCTATCCTTTTAAGCCCCTTCTCCTTTTGTGTGTCTGCCTATGTTCTGCCTGGTTTGGCATGCAACCTTGTAAAGAAGACGGGTAGTGCTTGTAGTGATGGGGGGATGGGGGTCGTTCAGTGGAGATTGATGCAGACAAAGGATCGCCTCAACCTTGAGGTGGAAATTAATAATGATAAAAATAATTACTGGCCCCTGTCTATTCCCAAGTCTACCCTTCTCCGACCTAGTTTCCATAATGGAGAGCGATTGCCCCCAGTCTTTGGCTAAAAGTGTTTGGTGGTGGTGATGGTTGTATGTGTGTGTTTGTGTGTGGGGGTGGGGTGGGGTGGGGTGGGGGGGGGGTCGATGGGGGAGAATCTTTCAGAAGAAAAGACTCCCAAGAGAAAGGCACATGACCTTTTTCTCAGCTTTTTACAATGTCTCAAACCACCTTCAATTTCTCACTAAACCTCTAAGTTCTATCTAAACATGCACTGGATTTTTTAATGTCAAGGTAAGAGTGTATTTGTCATAAAAACTAATATGAACTCTAATGGAAAATTGTATTTCTTCTCTAGGTAGTATTGTGAATTTGATTGCCTTTTACTTCAAAAATAGCAAAGATGATAAATTGATAAAATTGGTTAATTAATCTGGATTATTTTGGAATTTAACAGGCTGGTCTGTTGGTCCAGGAAGCATTTTAATAGAATGACTAAAGAGCGATAACATTTGAACTAATATCCTTTCAGAGTATGCTATGCCACCTCTACATGGCTACCTGAGATTTAAGTACTATGAAAGAAATAAAAAATAAAACAGAACTGCCCAGTAAGTTTGACCCTGCAGTTTTTAAAGTGTTACTTGGATTTTAATATATGTGGAAGTAAAGACTTTCATGATATTACAATTTTGATTTATTTATTCATAATATTATGAGATAGATTTTATATTCCATTTTAAAAATCTGTAATTAAAAATTACAATATTGATTGCTTTAGCAAACAGACACTTTTATGACAATCTCTCAGGGACTAGTGACACTGCTGAGACAGTAAATCTGTCAGTAGCAGAGTGCGGTAGGGGTCTCTCTTTCAAAGAAAAATAAACAACCTATATTCTTATCTTAGACAGTTTTGTCAGGTGCAGACACTTGTGAAATCTCTGGTGTGTAATATAATATTTGTGGTTTTTTAATATTAATTTTGGGGGAACCTTTGTAGAATAGACATGTGTTGTGAGCATTTCCTTGAAGGTGATTTGTTGGTAGCATGAAAAATGACCAAGTTTCAGTATTTAAGCGTTAATGGCCAAATTGTAATGGACCGGGTCAGCTTTTGTGTGACGTTCTTGGGGTGCAGTGGTCAGGACCTACCACAAGGGGTCCAAGGACAGAAAACTGGCCAAGGCTTACTGATTCACATAGGGAGGAAAGGCTGGACTGTGTTGTCACAAATACAAGAGGTACCATAGGTCTGTCTGCTGAAAATGTTAATTCTATGTTTTGATAGATAGTTGTCAGAATAGTTGTGTATCACAGTTTGTTGCATATGGGGCGCCACAGCGCTCAGTAACACACACACACACACACACACACATATATCAAGCATTATTATATCTGTTTGGTCAGATGCCCCCCAAAATGTACAGTTTTACAATAACATTTAACTGTGTTATAAGGTGTAAAATGTATTATTCTGTTTAATGTCATACTGTCAGATACCTTCTGTCATTTTCACCACTGATTAGTTAGCAGTTTAGCTGGCAAGACCTTCCTGATGAAATCTGATTCTAATTTGTTGTTGTGGAGGAGTACATGGAATGTAAATTCCTGTGTCTTTATTCATGTAGGTATTTCTTTGGTCAAATTTGACCAGTGAGGAAGAGCTAGTGGTACAGTGTCTTTATACAAACTGCATGTCATTGCTATGTATTATTTTTTAAAATATGTGAATGACATCATTTACATTTTGTTAACACACGGTGTTTGGAAAGACTAAAGCACTAGAAGCTGTGTATACAAGAGTGGGTCTAAGACTCTTGATATTATATGTGGTTAAAACTATTTGTTTATGACTTCATGAACAAATAGTGTTTCAAAATATAAATTACTGCAGTTTGAAAATGTAGCCAATCTCTTAAATACATGTAGACAAAAGGCAGATAACATAAGAGAAAAGTATTACGGAGTAGAAACAGTATTACCACTTCTAGCTTTAGATAAACTTGGAAAGTGAGAGAGAGAGAGAGAGAGAGAGAGAGAGAGAGAATTGGAGAAACCAGTGGAAACGCAGATTCCAAGAGACATTCCATAAAGGGCAGGGGAGGAAAAAGGGAAAAACAAAATAACAGAGCTGGGCACACAGCTGCAGAAGAAATTTGACTGAAGCGTGAGTGCAAAAGGAACATAGACTAAGAAAAGAGAAAGAGTTGTATGCTATCAGACAGTTAGAAGGACAGTAGACAGACAATGGAGACAAAATGAAAGGAAGAAGGGAGGCGTGATTCAGAGTGGGAGTGGACCAAACCAGCTGGGGTATGTAGGAATAAAAAAAAGACAAAAAGGGGGAAATGTGTCACAAAACTGTGTAGATAAACTAGAACATAAGAAAAACTGAAATGAATCATGATAAAAAAAGAGGGATGAATACATCAGAGTGGCATGTTCTTAAAAAAAGCAGGAAAGGATGCAGACCATGTCTAAGAGTGTACAGCATGTGCACGGCTGGTACTCAAAAAGGAGGGAGGGAGGAAGAGTGGGTGGGAGGAGAGAGAAAGAGAGTGAGAGAGGGAGGGGAAGGTATTTAACTGCTGGAACAGGGCAGCACAGACACGCTCTGAACTCCCCGAGAATAACGGGAGAAGAGAGGAGAAAAGGTAAAGCAGGAACAGAGCACCATAACCAACTCTACAAATACTCACCTACACATATTTGCACACAGGCGTTACACTACCAGCACTACCGTGCTTGACCTCGTGGACTCCAGTCTGCTTGTAAGACCTGTGAGATCCCTCTTCACAGCATTCCTTGTCCATCCTTCTCTCTTGCTTATTTATTCGATTGCTAACTTCTCCTGTGTGAAGTTGCAATGAAGAGGGCCTCTTTCAGAGGTGCCCTCAGCTGTGCCCTGCTGGTCCTGGCAGTGGGGGGCAGTGTGGATTTGGGGGGTGCACCGGTTGGGTTCTACCCACGCTTCAACCCTTTCTTCTTCCTGTGCACCCATCATGGAGAGCTGGAAGGGTCCGGGGTGTCCGAAGGAGGAGGAGAGGTGCTGCTTACCTTACAGATTGCTGGCAACCCCACAGCCTACACCCCGGGAGAAGAATATCAGGGTGAGTGTATACCACTGGAACGTGAATGTGTTATAGAGCAAGCGTGAGCATGTGATCCATAAGTGTTTGAGGAAGAGAGTATGTCTTTGATGATTTTTGCCTGACAAGTGGTAAATGTATAGTTTAAGGTGGTACGTACTATATTTATTTTTTCTGTGGAAAGACCGGATCCCTTTGCCAGATCCATATATATATATATATGTATATGGATCTGGCAAAGGGATCCGGTATATATATGCAATGTTTAATATTAGCACAAATAAATGGGAAAACAGCTAAAGAAATATACTTTTGATTTTTTTTTAGTAATTCAATAATTCAATAAAATATACAGGCAACACGTGTGTGTGAATGTATGTGTGTATGTGTTCTTTGGTATTTTGGTTAAAAAAATTAAATGTGTTTTCGTGTAAGTGTGTGTATGTTTTCATTTATGTAACTGTAAGTACTGGTGCAAAGTGAAACTCTCAAGCTCAACTATACTCAGCTCTTTACTGTGTGATCCTACTGCACTGTGTGTAGGTGGTTTATCCTCAGGAGAAAACCAACACTCCTCTCTCTTTCTCTATCTCTCTTACTTTCCTTCTCACACTGTCTCTTTCTGACACATACACAACCTTTCTGAACTGATATTTACTAAAAACTACAAATTAAATAATTAAATAAATTAAAGTGAACACATGTAGGGTGAGTTCTAGTTAGAAAAGGCAAACTAACATTGATTTCCCTACACAGAACTACTGAAATCCTTGTAGAACTATTTTGAATGAGCACCACATTAGATCCCATGTGTACCACTTATAGACAGGGTGCTCACTCAGAGAAGGCATGTGTGTGTGTGTGTTTGAGAGAGAGAGAGAGAGAGACAGAGAGAGAGACAGAGAGAGAGACAGAGAGAGAGAAGAAATAATAGTGTCATATCAACTGTATGAAAGCCCTATATAAAGTTAGGAAAACAGAAATTTCAAGGGATGATTGACAGAAAAATCACCTCTGTGGTTTATTTAACAAATCAAAAAGATACATTTGCATCCTTCACTTTATTCTGTAATGAGAAGGAAACAATATTCTGAGGAGGGTTTTAAAAGAAAATCAAATACTATTTTGGCCCTTTTAAAACCATCAGGAACATCAGGGCTGCAGGCCATCAGCCCACTAGAGTAAGGGCACTGGCATAAAAAAAAACAGTCTGATCTTGGCTTCCACCATGCCCCAGAGAGAAAAGGGGCCAGCTGGCCCTACCTGAGAAATTATAGCCCAGAGGCAGAGCTCCATCCTCTTCTGCTGTGCCTCTACATCCATCTAAAGATACACTGCTTTGTCTTTAGTCTTTTTGGTTCCATTCTCCTTTCTTTGTCTTGTTTTGTTGCACTTTATACATTCATTTCTTTTTGTGTGGTCATAAATTTGACCCAGTGCTCTACTCCCTGTGTCTCACTCTTGACTCAGAATTTCATCATGCTCTTTTTAAGTACAGCATCAATATTCACTCTCAGATTATGTGATTTTAAAGAAAAAGAAGAGCTTCATCATCTGAACTGACCAACAGCAAGCAGACATAAAACAAATTCCTATGATTATGAATGTGTAGCAGCAGATTACATAGCAGTGTCGAAACTCACTCCAAAGTATAGGCATTCACAATTTCATTTAACTGAAGGCTAAAAGGCACCTTAAATTCAAAACCTGAAATTCAAAGTCACCTTTTTTATTTCTTCCTTGTTGCTTTGAGATGAGAAAGTGGAAAAAAAAGAACGAAAAGTGGTGGAGAAATGAAAAAAGAGAATGACCTAAAGAACTGCACTCCCACGAAATCGAGAAAGCAGCATGTAGTTTCAGCTCTTTATTTTCTGCCTTCTTTGAGAGTGCAGTGTTTGGATGGCTGTACAGTGCGGCGTTTGGTTGACAGCAGCTTCTTTGTGCAAGGGGTTGACATAGAGAAGCCAGAGGTCTACGTGAAACCGGAGGCATAAAACATGCCTTTCAAAGATTTATCTGCCTTATTGTGACCTGTGTTTTCTACAGAGGCATGTCCAGTTTCATCTTCAAATATACTTATGTTTTACAAAAGGCGATGAGCATCTGTGTATGTGGGTGGATGTGAGTGAGTGTGGTGGAAAAGAGTGAGAAAGGAAGTGAGGGAGAATGAGGGACAAAGTCTTTATAGATGTCTTTGCAGCAAGATTTATTGCATTATTTACATAATACAAGTTGATCTTAAAATGTGATAATAATAATATGATCGATTTGAAGAAATACTTTAATGGTATATATCTTTTAAATAATTTAGATATTATTAAATATATTCTAAAATATATTTACATCTTCTAAAATGTATTTACAAGTATAACAGAAAAATATAATTCATGTGTGGTGTGTGTGTGTAATTGTTTGTTTGCATGTATTCTGCTAGTTTTAGAGGCAGATTAACAACAAAATGAAAGCTATTTGTTATTGCTGTTGGTCATGATGATAAATGACCGAAGAGTAGATGGAGTGGCACTCACACACACTTACAAACCACTCTCTGCCTAGCAGTCCATTTTTGCATCTCTACCATTTTTGTATGAGAGAGAGAACATATATCATAGATGTCCATGCCCATAATATGACCATACTGGTTTGATACAAGAGTGAGGAACACATACATTCACGTAATATTGGATGGCTAGAAACATAAATGCCCTTCCAATTGCCATTGTATTTGTGCTCTGTTACAAAAATCTGGACTCACATTGCTCTAGGGGTGCAGAAACATGTCTCTACTTTCTCACTTATCACAATATTAAAGTAAAAGCATTTGCAATATTGTAGTTAATAGATTAGAGCCAGTATAATATTAACCTTAATCCACACAATGTCTCCAGGTATATCATTTCTCTAAAAATAGAAAAAAAGCCGTCTATACCCTGGATCTCTGTAAACTAAGAATAGCCAAGCTAATGAATTATCAAAATTATTTAGTTTTGGGAGAAGAAAGAGAGTATCCTGGTACTTTGTCATGAATGTAGCAACTGAACAGTTCCTTGTTGACTGTCATTGATAGATGGGTTGGATAAATGGATGATAGATGTGAACCCATTGTAAATGTTTCTGCTTGAACTGGATTGTTCACACCCTTACTTCCCATGGGAAAGTGGATTACAAGTTCTTTGAGAGGCTCCTTTTGTGAAATTATGTAGTGGTGTCTGGCCAATGGTGCCACACACACTCGTCCACATGCACATACTCACGCATGCACACACGCTCACACACCCACCCACCCACAAATACACACATACAAACACACTCACACAAACACACACACACACACACACACACACACACACACACACACAGTGAATCAGTCATGCAATCAATCCCATTAGTCTGAGAGGTCAAATGTTTCACTGACAAAAAACTAATGCCTAATTATCAATGTGGTTAGTGGTGTTTGGTGCCATGTTTACTGCATTGTGCTATGGAGGAATTCACATCAATACTTGTCCATAAAATAAAAGATAGTATAAGAGTACCATGTACAGGAAGACATTGTAGAATAGCATGTCACTCAAGATCAAATTATTGAAACTTAAAAAATTCTTTAATAATTTCTTATTTATCTGTTTATTATGGATGGACTTCTAGACACATTTTTCCCCACAAAGTAGTTTCCTAATGTTTTGCTTGCATTCTTTAATAAAGCATAGTATAGTGCTTGAATACCCTTCCTAGATTTTTATGTTTCATGACTGCATAATGTGATTGCTGCCTTGTGTCCAAGACCTGCTCTGATATCTGTGTGCCTGGCGCTAAACTTGACAGAAGAGTTCCGTTCCAAATTAATCAGTTGCATCTGGACATGGGCTTCACCCAGGATGGTAGCGATGATGGTTTAATGTGCCAGAGAAATAAAACAGGGTGCCAGGAAGTCATTATGTCATATGCAGAATAGCATACAATAGTTCCAGTGTCCCCAGCAACTAAGCTAGGACGTCCTTTTTCAATTTTTCCAGCTGCTATATTTCAATTTCAAGTGCAAAAATTACCAAGGCTTCTGGGTTTATGATTTGGATTTTTTTTAACTAGAGGATATTTTTATGGAGAGTATTCATTTTACTATTGAGGATGTGATTAAAGATGTTTTGTAGATATAACATAGGGGAAAACAAATGCACTTGCTGGTTTCCCTGCTGGTTACCATTTTACTATTGCCCCCACAAGAAGCAGGCAGGCACTAAAGGCATTGCCAGACAGGTTTCTTCTGTGAGGTAAGCAGACAAATGCAAGGGTAGTGCTGAGTTTCGCCACAATATCTAAGGAAATGTGTTGTAGCAACTGCTGAAAAATACTGTACCCTCAAGTGAAAGTTCAGGTACAACATGCTTTTAGCAACATATTTGGAAGAACAGAATATGATGAGGTACACCAACACAGTGAATAAGCAGTGAAGATTAATATGTTACGTATCAGTGTGTGTATCAACATAATATTGTTAAGCCATAATTAAGAATACACAAATTTGTGGTACGCATTCACAATTGAAAATAAAAATTGTGCTCACTCTCCTGCTGGCACCTCAATTCAGTCAGCTGTAATCCCTGCCCTAGGGCCCCGTGTCGTCTGTGCTGATAGCATTCAACCATCCCTCATTCCCTTCTTCCCTTCAAACACAGGAGGTTGCCTGCAGTGTGAGTCGTGGACAGATTAGGAGTGGCCTGCACCAATCCTTGCCCCTCCAAAGGCATAGGTCTTGGGCAACCACAGCAAGAGATGGAAGCCTGGTGAGGAGAGATTACATATGTCTGAAAAGACATTCTTGTCTGGCATGGTAGGGGAATAAACTTTTGGAAACAAGCTGTTTTTCCCACCCCTTAGCTTCTCCAGCACCTTCAGACAATCGTCCTCCCTTCCCCCAACTATACTGGCGTCAATCACATTTACAGAGCTTGGAAGATTCAAAGAAAGACAGGGATATTGTGGGAAGGAGACCCCGTGAGCTTAATCCCTCTCCTTGTCTCAAGGAAGCTAAGCACTTACACTTACTCTGTGCCAAAGAGTATGAAGAGGTTTTCAAAATGTTGCAATAGATAGACTGAGAAAAATACGATCTTAGTACTTGTAGTAGTGTATATGCATTAGTAGTTAACTGTGTGGATAAATTTGGACATTGCTGTACAAACAGAAGAAACATAGACATTTTAAAGAGAGTTTACCTGTACAGAACACAGAATGAGAAAAGTGATTACACAAATGAGCCAGAAGAGGATGTGTGCATTGGATCTAAATAAATAACCAACTGTACAATCTGATCCAAGGACACACAATACTGCAATGTTTACAGTATGAGAAGCATGATATGACTATACAGGTGTGCAAAAATGCAGTAGAGTCTGGGAGATAAGAGTCAGTGGTCTCTGGGCTTATTGATGAGGCCAGTTGCATTGGGTAAAAAGCTGGCCTTGTGGAAGAAGTTTGTGACTGAAAGAGTTTGTGTCGAGGGTGAGAGGAATTGGCCACATTCCTTCTTGCCCTCTGGAAATGGATTAATTTAGTGCTTTAATTAAATCAAAAATTTTCTGCTACAAATTACAGGTCTTAATTGGGACAATGGGACTGAATGCTATAACAGTAGCGTAACAGTTAGCCATCGCCCCGTGATCGGAAGGTTACCAGTTGAAATCTCAGGACTGGTAAAGGTACCACTAAGGTACTCATGAGTAAGGTACCGTACCCAAGCACTTCTTTCCGGTTGCTGCCCAAGTTAGCTGCCACTGCTCCTTCACGGAGTAGTCAAATGCAGAGGTCACATTTCGTTGTGGTGCACTGTGTGCTGTGTTCACAATGACAAATAATCACTGACTTTAATAAGACTTCCACAGTTTTTGGAACCCCAGGGAAATAGTAAAAAAAATCCTGTCACACTACAGAGTTGGCTATGAATGTTCTTGACTGTGCTTTTTTTTTCTTTTAAACTTCAAAGGTGGGGAAATTAGAATAGGTGCCAACTTGTCCCACTGCAATTACCACTTTCACACATTCCCTTGAATTTATGTGCTTACGAACACCAATCATTTTAGACACATGAGTAAATGAACAGCAATGTGTTTGCTAGCAAGAAACAACAATACACATTAGCAGGGCTGAATGTTTAGAACTGGCTTGTGACTGTTAATTGGACCTTAAATAAAAACAGCATCATAAGAATGGGTGTCTTCATCTGTTTGTGTATGCAAGGAGTGGTGGTAGTGGTCTAGTGGTTAGGATACTTGCTTCTTGACCAAGAGGTCATGAGTTTGAGACCTATCTCCAGCACCACAACCACTGGCTCCATAAGCAAGACCGAACCTCTTAAGGTGTTCTCATGGAAGCTTTCCCTGAAATTAGGAAATGGATGTCTCTCAGGGGGGCATTTCCTGTAAATTGACAGAGGTTAGCTTTGAACTAACATGGTACGATGTATTATCAAATAACTTAAAAAAAACACCTAAAAGAATTGCATTGCAGCTGCATGGTTCTCATACCATGTTAGCAACTGATACATTTTGTAACTGCATATGCACATGCTTTAACATTTCATCCATCACCTCACTGAATTATCCCAGATGCAGAGATGGTAAGTAACAAAGTACAAATACTTCGTTATTGTATTTAAGTAGAATCTTCAGGTATCTCTACTTTACTAGACTATTTATTTTTGTGCCAACTGTTAACGTGTACTACATAAAGTACAATATCTTTCTGCTCCTTACATTTCCAAATCAGGGTTGTTACTCTGGTTTTGTTTAACTTAAATGACATTTATTGGGCCCTTGTGCCATCCAATATACCTATTCTGTATCAATAATGTGTGCCATCCACACAACTTGACTTATTGGTTGAGGCTTAAAAATGTAGTAAACATGCACAGAAAAAATAATCCCATTGCTGTATTTGTCTATGCACATGACGCACAACCTAATAGACACAGTAAAGTGAGAGAGAGAGAAAGAAATTAAAACCAGGCGGCAACTCAGTGGGAAATGATATCGTGGCAGAAAGAGGCTTAGCTCGACGAAATTCAGTTCAGTTCAGTTTATTTATATAGCGCTCTTTACAGTGCTATAATATTTTGTGTATGACGTGTTTAGGATAGAGGCAGTGCTTGGACATGGAGACCCATCAGCTTTGCCCTACATTGGTGATGTTTTCCTTCACAAGGGTACTTTCATGTTTTAAGTATGCTTTAGAACCTGTACTTTTAGTAAAGGAGTCAGGTCAATACTTCAAATTTTGCTGGACTCTTTTTAAACACATGTATCTATACTTCTATAGATGCATGTACTTTTGACACCTCTGCCCAGATGCAACAATAGCACATGTTGTGCATGCTACAAATAGAGTTACTGTTTTACTTAGAAGCAGTACTGTTGACTAAGTACCATTAAGGCAGCATGTTCCAATGAGATGAAACATAAAACCCCTCATACTATTACTCGATCAAGTAACTGATAGCAAAATGTTTCCTCCTGCCAGTGCTATTACTGACATTGTCTTCATAAACCCTGTGTTTTTCTGAATGTTTCCTGTCCACCTCTCACTATTAATTAACTTACTTTTGAATTTCCATTAACTATTTGTGTGTTTGTGTGACTGATTGCATGCGTTTGTTGGCTGTATTGTGATTCTTGGTTAAAGAATAAAATAACAGCAATGTTTAGATTGTGTGAGTAAAACTAACTCCCTATTAATCTGGTGTGGACCAAGACATAATTAATTGTAAAGCAATCAGAGATCTTTTTCATTTAGCCCAACACTTTCCCTTCATACTGTCCTAATACCCTCTGAAACCTAGCACCACCAGACGCTAAACATATACTTTCATGTATTTACTTATTTATTTTTATGTGTAGAAAAATAATACAACCCCAAATCAGAAAAAGTTGGGACGGTATGTTAAATTACAATCAAACTGAAAACAGTACTTTGTTAAATTATCTTTGACCTGTATTACATTGAAAACAATACAACAGCACATTATTTAATGTGTTCCTCATGAATTTTATTGTTTTTTCAAAATAAACACGTATTCCAATTTTGGTTCTTACAACACATTTCAAAAAAAGTTGAAACAGTAAAGCATTTACCACTTTGTAATGTTGCCATTCCTTTTCACAACACTTAAAAGACATTTAGGGACTGAAGACACCAAGTGATGAAGTGTTTCAGGTGTAATTTTGTCCCATTCTTCCTGCAAACAAGTCTTAAGGTGGGCAACAGTACGGGGTCTTTGTTGTCGTATTTTGCGCTTCAAAATGCGCCACACATTCTCTATTGAAGACAGGTCGGGACTGCAGGCAGGCCAGTCAAGTACCCGTACCCTCTTTCTCCGCAGCCTGGACTTTGTAATGTGTGCAGAATGTGGTTTTGCATTGTCCTGTTGACATATGCATGGGCGTCCCTGGAAAAGATGTCTTCTTGAAGGCAGCATATTGTGCTCCAAAATCTCTATGTACTTTTCAGCATTAATGGTGCCATCACAGAAGTGCTGGTTACCCTTGCCAAGGGCACTGACACAACCCCATACCATGACAGACTCTGGCTTTTGGTAACAGTCTGGATGATCCTTTTCTTCTTTGGTCCGGAGCACATGCCGTCCATTTCTCCCAAAAAATATCTGAAATACTGATTTATCTGACCACAGTACATGTTTCCACTGTGTGATGGTCCATCCCAGATGCCTCCGAGCCCAGAGAAGTCGACGGCGCTTCTGGACACTGTCAACATAGGGCTTCCTTTTGGCACAGTACAGTTTTAACTGGCATTTGTGGATGTAGCTACGTATTGTGGTACTTGCCAAAGTAGTCCTGAGCCCATGTGGTGATATTGTTTATAGATGAATGATGATTCTTGATGCAGTGCCGCCTGAGGGATCAGAGATCACGGTTGTTTAGCTTAGGCTTGCGCCCTTGTCCCTCAATCGTTTAATTATGTTATGCACTATTGAAGGTGAAATATCCAAATCTCTTCCTATCTTTCTTTGAGGAACATTGTTTTTAAACATTTCAATAATTTTCTCACGTATTTGTTGGCAAACTGGCAATCCTCGGCCCATCTTTGCTCCTAAAAGACTAGACCTTTCTTGGTTGCTGCTTTTGTACCAAATCATAATTACAATCACCTGTTGACATCACCTGTTTCAAATTACATCATTATTTAACCAATTTACCTCATTACTATCCCTAAATTGCTCCTGTCCCAACCTTTTTTGGAATGTGTTGCAGGTCTGAATGACAGGAAAGGATGTATATTTACAAATCAAATGAAGTTGTCCAGACAAAACATAAAATATTTTGTGTTCATTGTCTGTAATGAAATACAAGTCAAAGTAAATTTAGAAATCACTACTTTCTTTTTTTATTTGCGTTTTCCATACTGTCCCAACTTTTTCTGATTTGGGGTTGTACGTTCCAGAATATACCTTATACACTAATTTAAAACCCATTTGTCTTGATATTAAAATGAACTAGAATATCCAAAGTTGTAGTACTACTGTTCATTCATGGTATGATATTGAAAAATCTTGTGATCACTAACTCATTACAATAATATCAACCTTGTTATAATACCTAATATTTTCTAAAATATTGTTCTGTTTAAAGAATACTGCAATGTTATCTGTTATCTGTAGAGTTATCTGTAAGAACATGACTGTTTTCATCTCAAATACCAAAGTATTTAATGGTAATGTGGGCTGTTGAGCTCATCAAAACTGCGGTTTGAAGTGTCAAACCCAGGAGAAGGGCCAGGAACAGGGCAGAAGCACAAAACCGTATCTTCATTCTCTTTCATCTTGGATTCTTATTTCATATAATCCTTGTTTTCTGGAAAAATAATGTTACTGATAGAAGAGAATGCCAAACTAAGCTACTAATCACAAGGACTAATTTTTTATATACCGTACAAAAGATTTAGTTAAAAAAGTATCATCCAAAATGCACTGTCACCTTGAATGAATGCAAATAATGGACGAACAGATTAATTTAAAAACACATGTAAATAGAAAAAAATATATGAAGCCATTTATATATTTATATATTTTACAATTTAATTATGTGGAAAATGTCATTTAATAGTCATTAGTTTTACATCATTCACCAAAATTGTTCCCTCTCTACAATAGCAATTTTTATGAACCAACGTTCCTATATCTCATGCATAAACATTACATATGCTCAAAGGTAATGTGAAAAAATATTTGTAAAAATTGTTGCATATTCCGGTTTCTGCTTTGCTAGTCAAGCATGAAATTAAAGACAGCAGGATGTAAAAGGCTCTTTGCAGAGTATATTTCGTCACATGATTTCAAATGATGACATTGTGGATTTTATCCCAGATGGCACACAGCTTTTGGCAGTGTGAGTTCCAGTTATAACCAGTAATTGTTTATGTCCGTTTCTGGTGGAGAAGAACAGCAAATAGGGTAACAGTATTGGTGTGTGGGGTCAGCAGAGCAATAGACAATTGGTCATGCACTATAAAAACTGTTACTTAGATTTAACTCTAAATAATTAAGGCATTAATTAAGTAAAATATACATGCTTGTTTACCTGTTATCTGCTTTGTAAAATCAAATTATGATGAAAAAAACACTGATAGAAAACAAGTTATGGAAGTAAGTTATAAAAATACTTTTACTGTTTATTCATGGTTAACTTAAAAATGGAAAAGAGTATTTGTGTTCAGTGAGAAAAGAGTATTTTTGTTCAACAACCTATCATTTGTGCTGCATATGAAATGTTCTATTCTGTATTTTTGTTTGTATTTACAAGACTCCCAGATATGTTTATTTTTGCTTTCATTTTTATGCTTATATGTGTTTTTTGGGAAATAAAAAATTGTATAGGTAGCACAGCATTTCAGAGTTATTTACCTCATGTTCTGGCTTGTCCTGTCTTACAATTGATTATTTAAGGTACATTTAGGGTTTTTTATTTTTATTTTTTCATTTTAATGTCTTTGTTCTGAAAAATCAGCAGTTAAAGCAGCCCCATTTAATTCTGCAAGTGTAAGTAGCACTGTGGCCTTTGGAGTAGGGCTATTTGCATAGTTCATTTAAATCCCAGCAAGACTTCAGCTAGTCACCACCCCACAATCTTCCTTGCTCGGTCACTTACCCCAGCTCCATGCTGTGGGAGCGTAAACACACTGCTAATCTCACAGTCACTGAGTCTGAGTTACTGAAAACAGACACCATATCTGGGTATGCCGAGTCCCCGTTTCTCCCACAAGACTTTTTGCCTGGATTTGAGGATGAGTAGTATATTATTTTACTATTTTTAAATCCTGAGATCATATTCTGTTAACACTTGTTCTGACTTTATTCTAAGTATATATTCCAACTATTAAAGATATTGACAAAACTGATTATTGGTACACATTAAGACTTTTTTTTTTCATTTTTTAAACAACCCTTGAACACATCACATGAACAACATTCTGAACTCAATGAATGCACTTTGAAAATGAAAATGGGTTTACTGAATTAACATTGTAAATACACATTATCTGAGAGACTTACATGGAAACGTTGCTTACAACAAACTTTCATCAAAGATTTAGTCTTTCAGAGGAAAGACTGGATGTGTGTGTGCACATGTTGGCCTGTCTGTCTGTTTGTCTGTCTGCATAGAGATGGGGCAGTTGACAGAAAAATACCCTACAACAACAGATGGCAATGCCAGGAGGGCAGGCAGGTGCCAGGGGGTTACGCAATGGAATAATGTTAGTGTTATGACTGCAGTGCAGCTAGTGTATGACACATATATCAAGCACACATGGCCTATACTCACCAAAAGACATTAATATATGCAAGCTAACGGATAAATCTGACCGCCTTTCAGACATTCTCCCCTTTTCTCTTTTACTCATTGCCCTTTTGTGGGAGGAGATGGTATAGTTCACTTTGACCTGCACAGGTGACAGAGTTCTGAACCTGGGTAGGAGCTGTGTGAGGAGTGGGACCCCAACCCAGGCCCGGCTGGGAAAACAGATGGACCCACCATGCCCTGTGGCAATACTCCATTTCCGGCTGCTTGTGAGCACGTGGTGCTGCTAGTTGGGATGTGTGATGTGGATCAGATGACAACCTAAGCATTAACACCTACAACTTCCTTATGGTTAATTACAGAATATCTGAACTTAAAATATCTGAAGAAATTATAATTAGTATATCTTCATCTTCACAGACAACAGGACCAAACCATAGACTAAGAAGCTAATTAGTTGGATGAGTTTTATGCTAAAAATAAGGAAGTAGACGAGACAGAGTAGGCCACACCTATAATTTACTTATTTACTATTACAGTAATATGTTGGCTAACATAACTGAAGTGCTATTTGCTTAACAAGCAGGCACAGAATTCAACAATCCCACTGAAACTTACTAAACATTCTTCTGTGGAGCATCAGTGTTTTGTGTTGGAAATATCATTATTTTCACACAAACAAATGTTGTATATGATACTGCATTAAATAATTTATCCAATATATTATTTAAAAGCACAGGAGGCTTGTGAATATTTACTGTTGATGCATTAGTTTTTGAGGACAAGGTACTTGCATTAATTATATGATGATCAGATAGTCACCGGCCACCAGTCATGAGCAATGGCGCTGTATGTCAGTTGCTCACTGCTCACTCATGGATGGGTCAAAAGCAGATGTTACATTTCATTGTGGTGTACTGTGTGCGCTGCTGTGCTTTGGTGTGTTCACATTGACAAATGATCACACTCAGTTAAAAGTAATGACATTGCATTCAAAAACATAGACTTTAATATGGAATTGGTTGCCTCCTTTGCAGCTATAACAACTGCTACAACATTCTTCTTGGAAGGCTTTCCAAAAGATTTTGAAGCATTTCTGTGGGAATTTGAGCCCTTTTATTCTATAGAGCATTTATGAGGTAAAGCACCGATGTTGGACGAGAGGGCCTAGCTCACAACATCCCAAAGGTGTATATTGGGTGTAGGGTTTTGGCTCTGTGCAGGCCAGTCAAGTTCATCTGCTGAAATCATCCAACCATGTCTTTATGGACGCTGTTTTTTGCACTGGGGCACAGTCAAGTTGGAATAAAAAAGTGCTCTCCCCAAACTGTGTCCACAAAGTTGAAAGCATAGCCTTGTCAAAAATAATTTGGTATGCTGAAGCATTAAGATTACCCTTCATTGGAAATTAGGGGCCTAGTCCAGTCCCTGACAAACAGCTCCATACCATTATCCCTCCTCCTCCAAACTTCACGATTGCGTTTACATTTACATTTACAGCATTTAGCAGACTCCTTTATCCAGAGCAACGTTCAACAGTGCCTTGTAGTCCACAACTGTTCTTAAATCTATAAAGCTAGACTTAAAATCAACAATTATTGTTACTGCCAACTAAGATATACTTTAACCAAAAATATCATGTTAGAGAAAAGGGGATGTTAGTGCACAGACAGCAAACATACATGTTAGTGGGTTAGGGTTTTTTAATAAAGAAATAGTAAGTATGAGGAGTAGTTAGTCCCTTAGGTACTCCTTGAAGAGGTGTGGGACTCAGCAGTTCTTATAGCAAGTGGAAGTTCGTTCCTTCTCTGAGGAGCTAGCACAGCAAAGAGTCTTGATGTGTCTACCTCTTCTTTTAAGTAGAGGTGGTTTGAGCTGAGCAGAGCTTGATGCTCTGAAAGGACGAAAAGTGGCATGCTGCTTGATCAGTTCTGATACGTAAGGAGGTGCTGTTTTAGTCTTGGCCTTAAAGGCAAGTGTTAGGGATCTGTAGTAGAGGTATGGAATGCAAGAACGCAGATGCATTCTGGATCAATTAAAGTGGTCTAACTGCCTTCAGTGCAGGTCCAGCCATTAGAGAGTTACAGTACTCCAACTAAGAGATGACCAGAGACTGGTCGAGTAGCTGTGTAGCATCAGTGGTGAGAAACGGACGGATTCTTCTGAATACATCTGGAGGACCTGGAAAGATGGCTAATGTTTGAAGAGAATGACGACAGTTCATTATCTAGAGTGTCACCAGGATTTCTTGCCATTTTGAGGGAATGATAACAGAGTTATCAAAAGAAATGGTAAGCTTTGGTGAAGGACTGCCTATGATGTACATGAGTTACTAGGATTTAACTTGAGGTGGTAGGATGTCAGCCAAGCAGTCTTAGGGTTGAGAGTTGACACATTGCAGTTGGGGAGGTTAGATTAATGCCGGTGGAAATTTGGAACTCTTCAGCTAAGGAATCAGCAGAATTTTGGCAACTTTTACACAACCTAGACCTTAGCAGTCATTGATCCTGCTCTGTGCCTACGTTGCTGCTGCTGCTGTTGTTCCTAAACACTTCCACTTGCCATTAATACCACTTACAGTTGACCGCAGAATATCCAGCAGGGAAGAAATTAAACATCTTATTACAAAGGTGGCATCCTGTCACATTACCACATTTCAAGTCATTGAGCTCTTCAGAACGACCCATTTTCTTTCACAAAGATTACATGGCACACACACACACACAGAGCGCCCATCCAGCAAGACTGAGAAGGCCCTGACTTTATCAATAGTTGAGTAGCAGCACGGCAGTGTGTGTTTGTAATGAGGCATGCTACAGCTCTGCATCAATATTGCATGGTAGGCTGGAGGAGTAGAGCTGAAAGAGGAGGGGAGAAAGGAAGACTGGAAGAATGGAAATAAATGGACTGAGTGCAGTAGGTAGTGTTAAATACACTATATACATTTTTTTTGTTCAGAGGCGATAAACACAGACAGTGGACAATAATAGTAATACAAGAATAACTGAGCATCACAAGTTATTTTTACACCAAATGTAATTTAGAAGCCTAAAACATTGCTTCTGATACTGAATATTGAAACAAACTTTTCTGTTGGACAGAAACAATATTTTAATAGTTTATTGTGAACTTATCATTCTATCTCACAATCTCTCTTTCTCGGGGGGTTTGATAACGCCTTGCTTTGCTCTTTTTCACCTCTAAGAGCTAATGTCTGAAGAATTTTCACACTGAGTATGTGTTGTGTGTGAGCATGAGTATGGAGGAGAATTTTAAAAGCTCTCTTCAAAGCCATAGTACTGCTGAGATTTACGCACATGCATTGCCCATCGCAGCCGCGTGGATCTGGTTTGAAGTCTTTACAATTCAATACCATTTCGAATGAATTTTCAACTTACATCTTGCATTTTCATTCACCACTCTTATGCTATGTGCCTCAATGGTATGACAGCTTGTTATTTTTCTTTTTCTCCTGTTTTCCTTGTTCTGTCCATTGCACATGCTCATCAAAGAATTTTGTGTTGAGATATCCTGAATTGTTTGTTTTACTATTTTGCACCATATTGTGCTTATAGTAATAATAATTGAGCGCAATCATCTGTCCATGTGATATGTACAGAATTTCATAGCTTGTGTTTTGTATATAGGAGACTAAATCAGAACATGACTTGGGTAAACACACAGAGTAGAGACCAGTAGATTGGGAGAGGCTGTATAAATTATTGAGGGCATAATGTGGAGAGAGAGAGGCAGAAAAAATTGGGGTCTGTTCAGAACCTACAATTTGTGTGTCTCTGAGTGAGTGAGTGAATGTGTGTGTTGGTGAGAGGTTTCTAAGTCTAAAAAAGACACAAACAGCACTGAAAATGGGTATAATTCATATGTAAACTCTGGCTGTTAAGCTTAACTTGAAATTAGTTTTTAGTGTTGGAATAATGCTGTTTTTCATGACTTGAGAAAAATATTTTACTGACCAGGCATCCAGAAGTGTATCCCATTCTGGATTATACGTTTTTCATACCAGGATTTAGGGAAAACCAACAAGAAGATGAAATCTAGATTAAGGGCAGATTAGTTAATCTTCAATAATTATATTGAATTATAATAATTCAATAATTGTAAAACTAGAAATAAAAAAGAAGATAAACTGTATATAACTACATATTTTGAAATACTGTGACATGAACAACATGTTGACCAGGCTTACATGTCACACATTTCTCCTGTGACAGTTGCCGTCTGTGCAGTGAAAGTGTCATTGCCGCCCCCAGTCCAGCCCACCTCCTGCTGCCACATCTGCTCTGTGTCTCTCTCTCTCTCTTTCATATTTTACTAAAAACTGCCCTTTAATTCTTCAGATAGTTCTGATAGCTCAGCATTAGACAAGTACATATATAGCATGATTATAATTAGGTGTTACATCTGTCTACAGTCAGTCCAAAGTGTTAGAACTATAGTGCTTTTAAATTATAGATATTGTCCTTTCGTCATCTGTAGTCAGTGTCGGGAAGGTTACTTTTAAAATGTATTCCATTACAGAATACAGAATACATGTCCTAAAAAGTAATTTGTAGCAGATTCCATTAGACTACTCAATGTAAGTAACGTATTCTGAATACTTTGGAATACTTCCACATTGTCTTGCTTTTTACAACTGTATGAATGTGGTAATCACACCCTTCATATTCTGCGCTCTTTCTTTTTTAAAACCCTCACGGCCTTAAGAGAATTTTCTACCTTATTCTAGTTTGTGTGTGTGTGTGTAGAAGTTAGCCATACATGCTTTATGGTGTTATTATTATTATTAGGGGGCCATGCAGTGGAACACTGCGTGGAACCCTATTGGAATCGTGCTGATTTTTTTGGCTCGGATTTGTTTTCATCATCATTATTATTATTATTATTATTATTATTATTATTATTATTATTATTATTAAATAATAATAATAATAAGTTATTTTTCTGCCTAAAACGCAGCAGCTCAAACTATAGTCGTAGAAACTTGAAATTTGGCCAGTAGGTAGTACTCCTCCCGCCACTAAGCGCATGCCGACAGCCAAATCGGCCAATAGGGGGCGCTAGAGCCGGGTGAAGGCGGGCGTGTTAAGGTCTAGATCTCGTGACTGCTGAGGTCAATTTTTCAAATTCAAATTGCTTACTCTTTTGGCTTAAACTAAACAACTTTCAAATTGGGATGACCATTGACCTCTGGCTCAATTAGATTTTTTGGTTAATTTGTATAATTCTATGTATCCAACTTTTAAAACCAGTGCCTGAAAGTTGGGCCATCTGTGGTTAGATCATACAGTTCAAATTTGTTAACCCCATGTACTTGGTGGCGCTATAAGGCGGTCCAAACATTGCAATAAGCTGGCACAACTCAAGAAGTGTGAGGAAAATCAAGATCCTTGACTGCCGCTCTACTGCCAAGAGACTTCAAATTCAAAATATGCAGTCTATCAATTTCACCTTCCTTTTTGCACATACTTACATGAAAAGGACATGGCACCATTTCGGACTAGTCCTAGGTTCTTCGTCCAATCTCCACAAAACTGTCTCAAAGTAAATAATTATCAAAAACATTTTGACTTTTCGTCATTGAAAATGGCTGCCACATTCACACATACATTGAATTGATCAGGTCTAACAGCAGAGGTCGAGATTGCTAACGCAGGTCAGAACTGCACTAGATTTGGAAAAAGTACATGCAGAACACTAACACAATAACAATTCGTTTTAAAATATCGGCCACTGCGGGCCAAAACAGGAAATTGGTTTTAGCTACGTTTTCTAATCTGCCTGTAAGGCAAACACACTTGGCTCTATAACCCAGAACCCTGAGCCCAAAAATAAAACTTCTATGTTACACCAAGTATACAAGCAAACAATCCTTTCAATTGGGACTCTGGGTCATTTTTTCTACACCTTTTATGCTAACTTCACGAGATTGAAAACAAAACCTTGTAAACTCGTCTCTAGGTCTTTTAATAATCCACATAAATCACATACATTACATGAATCAGCAGAGTGAGCTTCCAAGGTCAGCAACAGAAAGCTTTTTGGCAATTTCACACGTTGTGGCTAAGACAAGCCAATAACCATGTGAAAGTGGCAAAATGGCTTAACTGCTATAACTGAAAAATTATTCTGATGTACCAAATGAGGTAGATTTATTTATGACAGTACATGGATGTGTGCAAAATTTTCATTGACGTCGGTTAGTTAGAAGTTACAAAGAGTTTTGCATTTTGCAATTATCGCATGTCTAAAATACAATCTGGTAGTAGCTTTTTGACCTCCACAAGACCTTTACATAGCACATGACCGCTATCTAGTGGGTGAAAAAAGGTACTGCAGGTTGTATAATGGCAAGGAACTGCATAGCAATTTGACATTATCCTAGTTAGAAATCAGTACTAATTAGAGTGCATCAGAACTAAACTGTGAAGTTTTGTGTTAATTGCTGCATTTTGGACAAAATTACAATGTGAAAGCACCCCAGCCTATTCTTCTTAGGGGGCAATTTTCATGTGAAATAGCATCAGCTGCAGGTAGCATCAGTGAGCAACATTGCACTTGCAGAGTGTCTGAAAACTTGCTTTTGGACATGAGTGTTTTGTGTGGTAAATGTGATACTGCGTTTAGACGCCTTCCATTACATTTCATATGTGAGTGGGCCTAAACACATTTCCATGTCATTCCTATATGCTCCCTTTCAACAGTTTCAGACTGTTTAGAATTCAACTACAAAAGATATTAAGTACAATACTGTGTAAACGTGGTGCAGATTGGCTGCAGGAGATACATGTCATGCTATTTAGGGCTGCAGTGGAACACTGGCACTTATTGAATCGTATGATTTTTTAAATTTTTATTTATTTTATTTTATTTTTTTTCTGCACTAAACGCTACAGGATAGTGTAAAAACTGTAAGACTAATAGCTTTGAAGGCAGGTAGGTCCAGTAATTTCACCCACTACTCAGGCATGAAAAAATTGCACTGCAAAATTAAGCTTATTTTATGATTTTCCAAAAAAAATACTCCAAATAATTTTGAACTCCCATTTTATTCTCGCAAATCTTATATCATCTTTAGTCTTTGGTTTAATATTTGCCTTTTTTAGATCCTCGCATCTATTTCTGACATTTTTGATTTTTCGTTAATTTTTCGCTAATTTCTAATCGCCCCGATTTTTAGTCCATCTGCACTGGTACTGAATCTCAAGACACCTCTTTTTAATTATTATTGACATGATTTTTAATTTAGCCTCATTTGGCTGTATTATGCAAATAAATGTGGCCTGCTTGGCATAGGACTGCAACACTCACACACAGAGGTTACAGGAATCAGCCTAAAGAGGCTACAGCTTTGAAATTCTGACAGGTAGGTCTGGGACTCCCTCCCATCTACCAGGCAAAAAAATTGCACCACTCTCTGCCAGTTGGTATGCTTACAACAGGCTATTTTGTGTTTGGCTCTAGCAAGTTTGAACCATAGCACCCCAGATAAAAGGATGAAAATGTGTCATATATTTTAAACATCTGTCCACTTTGATTTGTCAAACCTGATAAATCTGCAAACTGCATGGCCCCCATAATCACTGCTTGCATTTATATTTATTAGGGGGCCATGCAGTGGAACGCTGCATGGAACTTTATTGGAATCGTGCTGATTTTTTTTTTTTTCTGCCTCAAAACGCGTTGTGGAGAAAAACTGTAAACCTACAGCTTTGAAAATTTGGCAGGTAGGTCCGCAATTCCCACCCACCACCAGCAAAAAAATTGCACCACTCTGCCAGTTGGTGGCGCTATAATGTTATTTTTGCGTTTTTGCTTCAATAAGTTTTGAAACCGTAGCACCAGATAAAAGTGAGATGAAACGCTATTTTTTCAACGTCTGTACACTTCCAATTTGTCAAAAACTGATAAGGCTGCAACCGTATATTCTGCAATCACTGCTTGCAGTTATATTTATTAAGGCTATTATTATTATTATTATTATTATTATTATTATTATTATTATCATTTTAAATGTATTTATTTTTAATTTACATTTTAGCCTATGTATTAGAGCAATTTGCAGTTATTTTAGCCTATAAAGAGCTGCTTCTGGTCTTTTCTGGAACTACTACACTTCCTCATTAATAAATCACAACTCCCGAGCGCCCAGTCACAATAACATGATGAACGCTTGTCCGAGAATAACACTCTAAATGAGATCAATAAACAGCTGTTGGGGTGCAACTAAATATTATTTTGTTAATTAATTAATCTGACGATTATTTTTTGGTTAATTGATAATTACTCAGCATAAAAGAAAACTGTCAGCTTCAGCATTTTTAAATGCATTTCACAAAAGCCTGTCACAATAACGCGGAGGACACGCGTCGGAATAATCATTGAAAATATCAAGTAAATGGCTGTATTGTGAGTAGAACCCTGGTTGTTTTTGTTATTTATCAGCTAAAAATTGAGTTTTCCTGTAATAAATGGAAAGATTTGACTGAACTCGAACGCTTCAGTGAATGACTTCTGAGTCGTGCGTGCTAACAACGAGTGCCGGTGTTTTTGTGATGGCAAGGTATGTTCTGGCCGAAACATGATACACATCGAGTTGTGCGACGGTATTTTGACAAGGCAGTATAAATCGAGAGAATTGCTGAAAACATGCTACGTGATCGAAGCCAGCGACGGTAGCATTTTTTGACAAGGCAGCATAAATCGACAGAACAGCGGCACTGCCTCGCCGTGAATTTTTGACTTCCCTATGAGAATGAGAGTCGTGTGCACTAACAAATAGCACGGTTTACATCACGTAAAATGTCATATTATGCGTTTCTATGCAATTACTTAAGTTTTTGTGATGACAAGGCACGCACTGGTTCTGCCCCTTTTAATTTTTTCCTTTTTATGACAATGGACTATTTTATTAGTAAGCAAACCGCGGCTTTGGTTTATTAACTGCTCCCCACATTGGGGGTAGCTCTGCACTTATGTATATATTAACTTTGACCCAACTAATCATTATTAAATTAGTTATTAAATGGCTGCATTATTTTTATATTTACCTGCTAAAATATACGTTGGTGTCTGTAAGGAAGATTTGACTGAACTGGAATGCTTTAGCGAATGTTGTATTCCCAGTGACAGTCACTCCCACAAACTCAGCGCATGTGTTTACATCACAATAAATATCATTTATTCTTCAGTTTTTGTGCCCAGAATTACTCTATAACAATCAATATACTGAGTAAAATCAATATAATGTATGTTAAGTTCAAAGTCTTGTGATTCTGATGGGATGTGCGTGGTTTCTGTAATTCTGTTATTAATAACTATTGCAAATTGCCTGTGAAATGTCTGAATTTCGAAGACAGAAATGCATTTCTCCCCTGGCTCTATCGTGCTGCCTCCAGCTCTGACTCTGGCTTCCGTTAATGAATGGAATTGGCGGAATTTATTAGCAAGAGGACAAGCATATGAAACAGAAAAATATTGTCATGTTATTATTTTTAACAATATATTCTGATTACCATTTATTTAAACTGTAACTGTAATGGAATAAAGTTACCCATAATTTGTCATCTGATTACGTAATGGCGGTACATGTATTCCATTACACCCCAACACTGGTCTGTAATTTATATGTTATGACTTCAAGAATAATAGTCCAAAAATCTGGACAGATTTACGTATAATATAATTGTAAAACAGAACATTTTCCTTTTGCGTCACCTTTCATTTAATTAAGAGCTGTACTAAATTTATCGCAGGTGTGTTAATTCAATTTGTTTGCAGCATTGTTATATAATGCTGTGCATTTACTGGCAGCAAACTACTTGAATGCTCCTTATTATCTTCTGTTTTGTAACGTTTAGAAGTTTTGGGGTACAAATTTGTGCAAGTGCATGTTGAATTTTTCATATCTACATTTTTGGTATATCTACAAATTTGTGTTCTAATAAAGGTTTTCTCTCATTTTATTACTCAACAGTGACAATTTCCACTAGTATCAAGATTTTGATGGCTTGCTGGTTACTGGTCTTTACACCTCTGGTTTCGATCGTCCAAGCAGCACCTATTCCTGCACCAGGCTGCTTTTGGTTTTGTGGTAAGTCTTCATTAACTTATTAATATACTTATTCAGTTTAGTATGGTTTATTCACAATCTATTTCTGAACAAATCCAGTGCTATCATGGTCTAATACTGCATTTTTAGCAAAACAGAACATCAGTGTTTAGTTTGATTATATTGTATACAAGAAAAGCACACAAAACCTGGGGCTCCCAGAATAGTTGCATCATTTCTTCAGAAAAGGAGCAGTGCACCTGGCAGAGGTTGAGAGAAGACCAGAGCAGTCGGCAAATCATACTTGGTACCAGTAACTGAGTGTACTTTTTGCTCCTATATTCTGTGCTGCCTTGTGTGCCGCTTCTTATTTCCTTTCGTCCTTTTTTTTCTAAGTTTTCTTCATCAGCCACCACATGGTTTGGAGTAAGCCGCATGCCTGTTTGTGGTGACATCTCAGTCAATTCTAATGTTGTTGGCTCAAACTATTGATGAGACTGATGAGATTGAAAAGCATGTGTGTGGACATGTATTGCTGCAGAGCCATGGAGCTGGTTTGACCCTATACATTTTTATTTACCTTGAGAAAATCATATCTTTGTTATTCCTCAAACTCTCTGTTTTGCTTTGCAGATCTTATCAAACAAAGGTAAAACACATTGATCAAGAGAGTAGAGACTGTTTCAGTATTCTTCAGTGTATCAAATAATCCTGTTTCTGACCAAGCCGCAGGATTTTGCATCTAAAAATATGTAGTGCAGACAGTCTCCTCGAAATTTAACTACAATGGCCCTGTGCATGTGTTTAGCTTCTTGGCTGATGATATAGTGAAAGAAACATGCAATGTAGAATGCAGATGTATTTAATTTTGATTTCTGTCAACTGCCATGTACATCAAATAAATACAGAGTGGTCTGGAAATGGCTAGTTATTTTTAAGAATTGTAATAAGAGAATACAAAGGCAGCAGGATATTTAAAAAAACAAAACAAAACAAAAAAAACAATAGCAGCATATAGTCTTATAGTCTTATTATAATGCTGTGTTGGATACTGCAGAAAAACTAAGTAGCCTTAACAAAATTGGACTAATTTTTATACTGATATTCACAATGTCTTCATCACAAGAATAATTATTAATTTTCTATTTAACAATATGTTCTATTTGTTGGTCAATGCCATATAAAGCTTCTAAAATGTGTTTTAAAAAAAGTCTTTTTTAAATGGACGTCATGCTTGTCTCAATAGTCAAATATCGTTTCAAAGTGTTTAAATTGATTTTTCACTCAATTTTTAAGTTCAATTATAAAAATATACAAATAAATGCTTTCAGTACAATAGCTATTCACATCATAGTTATCAGCCATTTGCTCACTATAAACTGTGGTTTGGTTTAAATTAACATTTTACCTGGTTGGACTACCTGACAACTATTAGTTGTGCCACATGACAACGTTAGTAACGATTGCATTTTCATTTCAAATACATAAATGTTGTTTTGACAACAGTTTCGTTTGAGCTAAAATTAGAAAACTGATTGGAAATAGGATATACCATGTGGGTAAAAGTATTGAAAATTTTGAAAACATCAACTATATAACTGGAATGCAATAAATAAAATGTAAAAAAAAAAAAAACTATTTATCGCAATAACTTAAAAATTATTGATATTTGTGAAATTTTGTTTATTTCCTGATTGTTTCCTGATTTTATTTTGAATTTATTATCACTAATGCACCATTTTAATAGTCTTTATAGTTTGAAAGTTCACTTGCACAGATGATTGTGCTAATTTGATATTTTGGGGTTGGAGATTCCAAAAGATAAAAGAATATATATTATCTTAATGTACTGAAACTGTATTCTAACCAAATAGGTTTTTATAGAATAAATTTATACGTCATGAATTGATTTACTTATTTTAAAATGAAATGATGAAACAAAAATATATGTATCATGTCATTGATCCTTGTACGTATAAAAAAGATGTAAGAAGAATTATATATGCATAACTTATTGCATCCTCAGCCCAAATTGCTACAATGGTAAATAATCTGTCCTATATCTGTTCAGTTGTGCAGATGCTGACATTGGTCATCTTGTCTGTTTTACTGTGATAACTCTAATCATAAGCAGTTTATCATGTGTATATGTGTTTTAAGCCCACCTCCCTTTGTCTGACCCCCCAGTGCAAGGTCTGGTGAATTGTTTTGTAACCTTTTATTCAAACAAACATCTTCCTGTGAATGAAGTGCTTGTGCTGTGATTGGGGGATAGGATCAGGTGATCAAGTTATCGAGATGTAATAACTAAACAGGCTGTACTGGATGCAATAAAACTTTAAACATTAGCCTAAATGTCAAGTAAATGCATGCGTTTATTTATTATTTTTTATTTGGTTCTTTGACCACCACTGACTGGGTGGTGGCTTTTATGTCACTTTGGCAACCGAATACTGTACTATTGTGGTAATTGGATACTGTACTGTATTAGTGCTGTTAGTACATCACTACATAATAAAATAGCAATTGCTAGTACAACTGTATCTAGAATGTTTAAATACCATATGGTCTTTTTCAAATAGTCTGGTTGGTGGTCATTTTGACTATTTGAAACAGTATTGTAGCTGGCATATTGTTTAGAAACTAAAAATAGTTGCAAACTAATTGTTAGCTATACATTTAAATAAATCACTACCTATCAATGATTATTTTATTTTAACTATTCAAATAGTAAGTCTACTTTGTGGCTTTTGCCTCTGTAGCTCTTGATAATTAACACTAGAAAATTGTATTATTAGTAGTATTTCATGCTAATATGTTGTTGACTATGGATTTTGTAGATTTATGCACACTATCTGATAACTGGACTGTAAATGACTGTAGACTGTTTCAGACACTATACTGTAATTGAAACTACTCATTTTCATCTGCCCTGTCCATTCTCTAGAATTAAGCATTTATGAATTAAAAAGAAAATTCAGTCGGAGAAGCTAAAGAGATCTCTCTGTTCGCTGTGGTGTTCTCTTGTGCTGATTCATATATCATAGCTATTTCTGGCATCATAGGGGAACCACCACCAAGTCTTATGAGAATAGCTCTCTCTTGTTTTCATTGTCTCCTATGTTTTCAAAATTCATTGATGCACAGAGACAGACAGGCAGTGGTCTGAAAGAGACTTTATGGGCACAGTTATCCAAATAAACAACCAATCTGCTAAACAGCATTTCTTTTAATGCAGCCACCACTTTGTTGTGCTTGTTGAGAGAAAGCAAGCAAACAAACCATAAGTATATTGGCATGACAAAAATAATCTAAATGTTTTGCATTTAAATTAATAATAATAATAATAATAATAATAATAAAGCAACATAATGTACTGAGTTTCTTTTTGTAGCACACCTGTTCAGCTTGGTTGACCAAAGTTTACGGGTTGATGCCCCTTGCATGTTTCCATTGACCTACTGTAAGTTTCTCCATTCAGTTCTACTGAGTACATTCACCTCGTTCAGTTTGTTTTTTAATTTCTAGTCCAGCGCCTCCTGGTAATGCATTGGTTCAGTTATTTAGTCCCTTGTTGTTCAATTTAGTTCCTAATTACCCATTTGTTGTTTAGCTATCTGAATTGGTCTGTTCAGTTTAATTACCCCTGTCCCTCATCTGTTTTCAGTATATTAGTTCTCCCTTTTCCAACTCCTGTCTGGCGTACCATCTGAAACTTGCTAAGAAAGATTGTTTTGGTTTGGTTTTTGGCCGATGAGGCCTTTAGATTTCAATATAGATCGTGATTTCAATATAGATCATGTCTTGCTTTGTGTCAGACATTATAATTGATGGACGGACCAAATACATGGACACAGTGGACAGCTATACTGCAGCAGAAGCACTATGAGGCTGTCCCCTCCTGGACTACTACGAGGGGAACCCAAAAGCTTGCCATACCTTTCTGGTGGGCATGGAGGCATATGTGGTGCCTTAGATTGACCTTGCCCTGAAAATTTGGACATTCCAAAAGAGGCTCACTGACAGGGCACTTCAACGGGCCTAAGTTGTACTGACATGCTATATGTTTGGAGTTTAATAAGAAGATTTTCATTAGCTTTTGCCCATCTCAGCCTAAGTTATTTTCTCAAATAAATCTTGGAAAAATGCACTGGGGATGCTCCTCCATTTCTTGTGCTATGCCAGGCCTTATAAAAAATCAAAAGAAACTTAGTTTAAAATGCAACTTATTTAAAATGCAGCAGCAAGAGAAGTTAGTTACACTAGAAGTTCAACATATTATCCACATTATACACTAGAAGTTCAACACATTATTTTGAAAAAACTTAAATTCAAACTAAAATGATCTCCTCTGACACTGTTCGTCCGATTATTGCGAAACTTGGCATACTTCATCTAGGCTTTGTCTGGGCAAAAAGTTGTGTACAGAATTTTGATAGCACAAAGCGTTACGAATTTATGCATCAATTCATTTTCATATTTTTGTGGCCTATCATTACTCTAAAGCCAATATCTTCTCAGAAAAACATCCAAACAAACCCAAACTTGGAAGACTTCGTGTACCCTCATGTACCCACCAGCCAAAGAGGGTGCAATCTGATCAATAGGGAGCGCTATAACTGAACCATATTAGTATCTCAAGAATTCCGGAAGTGCGTCCGTCAAATACTTTTATAGTTCTTCTTTCCTATTTATTACTCTCACATACACTAACATTACAAAATATACATAATCAATTGAAAATTAAGAAATACTAAAGTTTTGGGTAATTGTAAGCCAATTTGGCCTATAAAATGAGCTGCTTTTGGCCTTTCTTGGAGAGAACTACAGTTCCCACAATCCGTTGCACGCTACTCAGCACCACGTCACAACAATGCAATAGACGCACTTTGGGAATACACAATATATTTAAAAAATCAATAAATAGCTGTATTGTGAGTAGAACGCTGGTTGTTGTTATTTTTCAGCTAAAATATGAGTTTAGTCTGTAATAAAGGGGTGGATTTGACTGAACTAGAGTGTTTACTACACGCGTGTTTACATAGCTGACCAGCGATCCTGCATAACCAACCACCAGTTCCTAATGTGCACCCCCTCCCGTTTGATAATTCTCATGGATCTGCTTTTATCAAATATGTCTTTGCGTTCAATTGACAGAAATCTGTCACAGCTAGAGTCTAATGGGTGGAAATCTGTCGTAGCGACTAAGAACTTTATTCCCTGAGAATGTGTGCACAATGACCACAAGCAGGGGGCTTCAGCCCCAATAAAATTTTGTGCCTAGCCTGGGTAGTCCAAAATAATTGTACAGTTGTTTACCTATTTATTTCATTAACATGCATGTATCTGGAAATTAAATGATCATCTACGCAGTTTACTATAGTCTGCAGTGTATAACACCTTGTATATACTGTATGCAAACAAAACAAATCCTGGGCTCCTCTTTGAATTTACATCCGGTCTGGGCTAAGCCCAGGGTGTCCTTAAAGGCTGGAAACGGCCCAGTATGCAAGACTGTAGTATGACTATAGCAAGCCTGTCAGAAGATACATATAAAACAGAACTAAGCAAGCTGTCATAGAGTACATTTTGTTGTGTGCCAGATTCCATCCAATATACTGCTAGACATGTTTTTCTTACTTCAAAATGGCAACTTACATTTTAAGCCAGAAAACATTTCTGTTCCTGAACACCTTACTGACATTCCAAAACATACTGTATAGTAATTTTAGTAGGTGTTTGCTAATAGGAACCTACATTACATCCAGTCAAGTTTAGTCTTATATGGCTGCCATATTAGACTGCCTTTAATGATTTCTTTGGTCTACTGTTTTTTTTAATCAATCAGTTAGAATGATGTTCGATAGAAATTAGAATGCCAATTCCTCAAAGCCAAAACTGCATTCCCACTTCTTCTTCTACTTCATAGATAGGCACCTCTAAATTGTGTGTTGTAAATATTCTACCCACTACATAAATATTCCCTACTAAATCATGTGCAAAATGTGAAAACTGAGTGAGCTGTGGAATGTGTGTGCTTGAGTATATGTGTGAGAGAGAGAATGTGTGTGACTCAAACGAGTGAGTGCCTGCACGTCTATGTAAGCTCCAAAGTTGAGGGCCTGTCAGCAGAGAGTTGGAGAGTAGGTTGATCACAGAGCTTCTACACTTTTGAAGTCTCTCAGGTACTGACAGCTCTTGTAACCCATGGGAATACTTCGCCTTACGCTCACTTGTTTTTTATTCTCTCACAGAAAAAAAAACACAGAGGATAATAATAAGAGGTAAAGTGTAAAGATATACAACAGAATGGGCAAATCCACTATTTGTAAGACAAGACACTAATTTAACAGAGGTATCCAAATCTGCAGTGCTACTTGTGTGAATGTGTCTGCAAACAATGCAAGAATCGCAGTGTGATGGTTGTGCCAATGATGACATCAAGGGCCTGCTACACCACATCCTCTGATTGATTGAAGTGTGTATGTTGGGTGGGAGGTGGGGGCGGGGGGATATGAGATGATATATGATAATATAAACACATTTCTCATTCTATATGTATTACTTTTTATAGAAAACAGTTTATGATAAAAATTATTTTGTCACTTCACACCCTTGGGTCAGCGTTACTCTGTTGCACACCAGGTAGTTCTGCATTCAACGCCTATAGTATACCACACCATCTTGGGCAAACTGAGCCACCCGTGGAGCATCATTCATGCCTTCCCTGACCTATCTTTACTGGTGACATCAAGTAAAAGAAGTAGTAAAAGAAAGAGTTTGCCTCAATTGTGAAATCTGAATACAGGCAACTGAAACCCGTAATTGGGCATTGCATTATGTGGTTTATAATCGAAGTGATTACATTTCGACAACAAACAAATGTTAGCTGACCTGCTACAGTGCCTTGAAAAAGTATTCATACCCCTTGAACTTTTACACATTTTGACACCTTTGCATCTTTTTTTGTTTGTTTAGTAGCTCATTATAATTTGTATAAATGAAATACATAAGTGAGTGATCTTTTTAATACCTATTTTATCATTCTTTAATTATTGTAAGACCTCCACTATAGAATAGCTTGGTAGCTCTGGGTAATTACAGAGTATCTCTTCTTCTCACATATTTCTGAATTTCGCACAGATTTTGGCATTCTGCTTAATGCCCAGATTGAGCTTCTGTCTCAATCCCACAATGCATTGGGAAGCTAACAGGTGGCATTTGTGAATTTGTCAATATGAGTGGTGCAGCACTCTCTCTCTCTCACTCTCTCTCTCTCTCTCTCACTCTCTCTCTCTCTCTCTCTCTCTCACACACACACACGCACACACACACACACACACACACACACACACATACATACACACACATACACACTTAAGCTCTCGCATTTCTAATATATGCCAGCCCCCCCGTGGCAATGCAATAATGTTATTCAAATATTCCAGTACAGTTTGCTATTGAATTCATTTAATCCTACACAAATTCACCTTTGTCTCCAATTATGGAAACAGCAATCATCACATTTGTTTACAGGTTTATTAATTACAGTCTGGTTAGCTATAATTCTAAAAATGGTAATTTACAGTCATATGTTAATTTTGATAGAAATAAGTCTTTTTCACAGTCTCTCTCTCTCGCTCAAACTCACACAAGTATACATACACATATGCACCACACTAATGTATTATGTATGTTACAAAACAAGTGTTATCACAGTCGTTATTCCTCTCCTCCATCTGTTCTTCATTCCCTCCTCCATTTTGCGACCTCTGTGTTGTTCATGTTCCTTCGGACATTCCTTTCTTTTTTCTCCTCTGTGTTCTTGTTATCTTACTGGTGGAAAATGTGATTTTATGAGGTATACATTTGCATACATTAAAATACATCTGATTTGAAGCAGATATGAGTGGACACAGGAAGCCAGTGCAGGTTCCGCAGTGAAGTCTTGCAGCTGCATTCTGAATCAGTTGAAGTGGTCTTGTTGCCTTCAATAGAATTCTAGCCAGAGAATTGCAGTAGTCCATCTGAGAGATAACCAGAGTTGAATAGCTTCGGTGGTGAGAAACAGTTGGATCTGCTGGTCCTGGAAAGGTGTGCAAAGAGAATGATAGTTCTTTGTCTAGCATGGCAGATTTCTTGCCTGCTTCACTTTGGAGATTGTGTCTTGGTGATAGATTCCCTTTTTTGATATACAGGAGCTCGGAATTACTGGGATTCCTGAGGTGGTGGTGATGCATCTAAGAAGAGATGACAGCCAGGCAGTCTGAGATGCAGGTTAAAATCTGCTGGTTGTTGGAGGGAAAAGAGAATAACAAGTGTTATCTGTATAACAGTGATAAGAGAGGGTTATAACATCCCCAGGGGAACCAGTGTATTAAGAAAGGCAATGGGTCCAAGTAAAAGCGAGTAATTTGTTTGTAATTGTGAACACACCACAGCACAGCACACAGTGCACCACAACGAAATGTGACCTCTGCATTTAGCAAACATTTAATAATGTTGTGAAGGAGCAGTGGGCAGCTAACAAGCGCCCAGGGAGCAGTGCTTGGGTACCTTGGTCATGAGTACCTCAGTGGTAACCACTAAGGTGTTGCCTATGTCAGCTGCCCGCTGCTCCTTCATGAATGGGTCAAATGCAGAGGTCATATTTTGTTGTGGTGCCCTGTGTGTTGTGCTATGGTCTGTTCACAATGAGAAATAATAATCACTTTTGCATACACTGGCTATAAGAAACAGTTCTTTAATTTGCTGTTGCTTTTCTCATGGCTCTCACCTCTTGCCATCCACCAAGAGAAAAAATGCTTGCCTATTTCTCACCATTGACCATCAATAGATTAGCTGTTTCCAAAAATGCTCATTAGACTTTTTTTGTTGACAAATTGGAAAAAAGTGTTGGCTTTCCATGACAAGAGAACCCCTAACTATCTCTGAAACAACCTGAACTTAGTTAATAGCATCCATAATTTTTTATTCCATTTTCAACACAGATCAGACTGATTTAGATTCAGCTGAATATTTTACATAAAAGCAAATGAAAATGGCATGGACATTATATTGGCTGTCTGACTCTGGGCATGTTTTACTCCAGGATACCTTGATAGTCTTGAGACTTCATTGTGCCCGACATAGACTCCAGACCTCTCATTTTTATTTGCATAGCACTTTTTTTAAAAAGACATTGTTCCAAAGCAGGTTTACATATAACCAGCCTATGCCTCTAATGAGCAAGCCATGTAAGTGACAGTCATAAGGAAATACTCCCTCTGTAGTAAACAGAAAGAAACCTTGAGAGGAACCAAAATTTGGCAGGGGACCCCAGTGTCCTTTGGGCAAAACTGGATTGATCTTGTGTGTGTGTCTGTACAGTGTGTATGTACAGTGTGTGTGGAAATGTAATATTTAAATTATCATTTAGTTTAATATTTAAATGATCTAGTTCAAAAAGTTCCTGCAGGTTCAAAATGGTAAGGCTAGGTGAGAGATCAAGTACAGCCCAGCTCATCTGGTCGAGAATATTATGGGTGCAGCAAGATCCAAGTACGTCTCCTCAGGAACAGGAGTATGGGGCTGTGTAAACTTCACTGGCACTGGAGTGCGAGTCCAGCTTGGAGAATATAAATAAGTTTGTAAGTACATGTAAGATACTACTAGAAATATTTTTTTTCATGTGTGGCACGGTGGCCAGCGCTGTTGCCTCACAGAAAAAAGGTCCTGAGTTTGATCCCCAGGTTGGCCTTGGGGTCTTTCTATGTAGAGTTTTCATGCTCTCCCCATGTTTGTGTGGGTTTCTCCAGGTGCTCTGGTTTCCTCCCACAGTCCAAAGGTATGCACGATATGTTGTTTGGTTACTCTAAATTGGTCCCTAAATTTGTGTGAATGTGAGTGTGTGTGCTCTGTGGTGTGTTGGAACCTTGTGCGAATAGTTCTGGGATAGGCTCCGGTCCCTGTGACCTTTACTGGGAATGAGTGTTAAATGAATGAATTTCTTTTCACAATTTTATTGGTTAACTCTAATAAGTGCAGGCATGCTAGTATACATGAAACAATTGCTTTTAATTTAATAACTCCTGAAGAAGAAAGAAACGTTGTTTCAATGAGCTGTAAGGTTTTCTAATTTTTCTGTCTGTCTGTCTTTGTGCTATGTAAGGGAGAGTGACATTACTGACCCAGATTTGGTGGGAAGGGGCCACCAACTCACACCAAGTGCGTGTGCGCTTATGGCTCTGAAAAGTTGATGTGGTCCTACCCTCCTCAGGCCTGCCTCTGTCTCCACTGTCTTAGCTGGTCTACATCCGCATGTCACTGGGACACTTTCACCAGCTAAGGCTCATTAGGGTTTGCTCACTAGATTTGGAAGTGCTGGTCTGTGGGCGCTGAAAATTAGCACAAGTCAAATCTGATTAATTAATCTTGAGTTCTTGCTATTAGCCAAAGAGTCACGTCAAATTAAAAATCAAATTAAGGCTGACGCCACCCGGGAGGGTCCTGCTAAAGGCGCCTGGCATTCCAGTTTAGTACTGAAACAGGAACATTGCGGCACTGAGTGACATTCACATTTGTCTTCTTTTTCTTCTGGTCTTTATCTACTCTTCTTTCCCCCGCTGTCTGTTACACAAACAGTTCTATGAGTTTAGATAGGTGAAATAAATCTAGTTGCAAAATGTTAATTTGAAAAAATAAAGAAAGCTAAGTTTCTACAGATATGATTGTTCTGAAAAACATTGGATAATTGCAATATATTATGTTACATGTTAAATTTTATTTTTTTATTTTTTACTTGCACGACGGAAATGAAAATGAGAAGGCTGCAAGGTAGACGGAAGAAGTATGTAGTTGTGCAGATGCTTGAATAATAAATATATGTTCATAAATAAAACCCCATAAATAAAACCCCAAAAGGAAAAGAAACCCCAAGCATGCTCTAGCCATGGCTCATAAAATGGCATTCAGGTACCTTGATAATAAAACATGCAACAAGAAACCTCACCAGTATAGCATTTTCTGTATATTAATATCAGAACATTTTTGTTTGTAAACTGTGAATGATAATTGCCCCAATCAGGTCCAAGAATACAATAAACTTATTTCATACAATGAATTTCCAGCTATATCATGCAGCCTTAGGTGAGAGAAAACTGATTGACAGTGCATGCTAAAAAGAAGGGTGGAATATTCTGGAGCATCATAAAAACACACACCTCTCTTCCAGGTAACATTGTCCTGAACTGCCATCTATTCACGTGGCAAATACTGAAGTTCCCACAGTGTAAGGCTGTCCATCTCCACGCTGCTGGCACCCAGCACCACAAATGTTACCCACAGCTTCCTCCTGGCAACACCAAGAGCACCCCTACCATTTCCATGGCAGTGCCAGCCCAAAGTGATTGGCAGTTCTCAACATGACCCAATGGGTTTGCATAGCACTTCCATGAAGTCGGAGAGCAACTGGAACCCCACTGTTTACTCAGCTGACCTTAAAGTCAGTTTCTCAGGCAACCAAAGCATTGATGGGTTTCTAAAGCACCATTTGCTTGCACTCAGTGTTTGTTACATACTGCAGATTTCATTTCTATAGGAGGCCACAATCTGGGCATAGCCAAACAAGGAGTTACCACGTTTCAGATATGCTTTCATCACTCTCTGATACAACATTTTGTTTTTCATGCGGTCTTGATTATGAAGAGCTCCAGAGGCCGGTACATGTATCTGAAACAAGGCAGTGTCTCTTAGCCCTGTGATTTACATACTTTGTTTCCTAATAAATATTTATAGTCCACTATTTCAGTATGGTGGATTTATGATGTATGAAAAGAAAGTACTGTGAGGGCAGAGACAACGTGTGATGCATGCCCTGGTATATATATTAGCTGTCAGAGTTGCCCAAAGCCACAGCATGCTGTGTGAGAAGGAGGTGGAGCTCTGTTTCAGCTGAAACATAAATATGGGGTGAAACAGAATATGTTTTTTCTACTAAAACATTTTGTAATTTTACAGTCCATCACATTGTAATATATACAGTGCGTTCCACTATTATTTGCACCCATTGCAAAAATGTGCAAAAATGGTTTGGAAAAAACAAATTAATTTTAAGTTAAGCAAATCCATCATCAAGAAATAAATATTTTTAACAAAACCACATGTGCAACAATTATTGCCACCCTTGGAAATTTGAAACAATGTAAGGTGTCCCACTGTAGAGGTTCAAGATGCATAGTCACATGCATAGTAATACAGGTACAACACATAGTGAAATGTATCCTGAACTGCTCTTTGACTGTGCAACCATTGAAAATATGTTTTAAAAAATGAAAACAAAGAATACAAGCTAAAAAGATAAAAATGACAATATTTCAAAACCGATCTGAACAGACTTACAGATGTATAATGTGCAGGTTATGAAGTTGAAGTGCATTGTGCAACAGTGTAAATAGCGTAGAAACTTATGCAACCATGCATCAGTCTGAACAGTGCATGTAATAATGATGAAGACAATATGTTAAATTACAATCAAACTGAAAACAGTACTTTGTTCAATTATCTTTGACCTGTATTACATTGAAAACAATACAACAGCACATTATTTAATGTGTTCCTCGTGAATTTTATTGTTTTTTCAAAATAAACACGTATTCCAATTTTGGTTCTTGCAACACATTTCAAAAGAAGTTGGAACAGTAAAGCATTTACCACTTTGTAATGTTGCCATTCCTTTTCACAACACTTAAAAGACACCAAGTGATGAAGTGTTTCAGGTGTACAGGTGTTTTTGTCCCATTCTTCCTGCAAACAAGTCTTAAGGTGGGCAACAGTACGGGGTCTTTGTTGTCGCATTTTGCGTTTCAAAATGCACCACACATTCTCTATTGGAGACAGGTCGATACGGCAGACAGGCCAGTCAAGTACCCATACCCTCTTCCTCCGCAGCCAGGACTTTGTAATGTGTGCAGAATGTGGTTTTGCATTGTCTTGTTGACATATGCATGGGCGTCCCTGGAAAAGATGTCTTCTTGAAGGCAGCATATTGTGCTCCAAAATCTCTATGTACTTTTCAGCATTAATGGTGTCATCACAGAAGTGCTGGTTACCTTTGCCAAGGGCACTGACACAACCCCATACCATGACAGACCCTGACTTTTGGACTTTGCTGGTTGCTGGTAACAGTCTGGATGATCCTTTTCTTCTTTGGTCCGGAGCACACGCCGTGCATTTCTCCCAAAAAATACCTGAAATACTGATTCATCTGACCACAGTACACGTTTCCACTGTGTGATGGTCCATCCCAGATGCCTCCGAGCCCAGAGAAGTCGACGGCGCTTCTGGACATTGTTAACATAAGGCTTCCTTTTGGCACAGTACAGTTTTAACTGGCATATGTGGATGTAACTACGTATTGTGGTACTTGACAAAGGTTTGCCAAAGTAGTCCTGAGCCCATGTGGTGATATCGTTTATAGATGAATGACGATTCTTGATGCAGTGCCGCCTGAGGGATCGGAGATCATGGTTGTTCAGCTTAGGCTTGCGCCCGACCTTTACGCACTGACGTTCCTCCAGATTCCTTGAATCTTTTAATTATGTTATGCACTGTTGAAGATGAAATATCCAAATCTCTTCCTATCTTTCTTTGAGGAACATTGTTTTTAAACATTTCAATAATTCTCTCACGTATTTGTTGGCAAACTGGCGATCCTCGGCCCATCTTTGCTCCTAAAGGACTAGACCTTTCTTGGATGCTGCTTTTGTACCAAATCATAATTACAATCACCTGTTGACATCACCTGTTTCAAATTACATCATTATTTAACCAATTTACCTCATTACTATCCCTAAATTGCTCCTGTCCCAACCTTTTTTGGAATGTGTTGCAGGTCTGAATGACAGGAAAGGATGTATATTTACAAATCAAATGAAGTTGACCAGACAAAACATGAAATACTTTGTGTTCATGTTGTCTGCAATGAAATGCAAGTCAATGTAAATTTAAAAATCACTACTTTCTTTTTTTATTTGCGTTTTCCATACTGTCCCAACTTTTTCTGATTTGGGGTTGTAATTCTATGAAACTGAGTGGGGCAGTTTGAGCAGTTGAATGGCCTGAAGATAGAAACTCCCTTTGAGTCTCTCTGTTTCAGCCATGATGTCTGATGGCAGAAGCTGTAACAGCCCATCACTGAGACGAGTCTTTTACAAGCATGGTTGCTCTGGTCCTAAATCTCCTGGTGTAAATGACCTCTGAAAAGCTTTTTGGTGTGGTTACAGCTATTCTTGTACCAGCACAAGATGTTCTGTGTGAGGATGCTCTCCACAGTACCAGAGTAGAAAGTCTTTAGGACAACAGGGGAGACTCTAAACTTCCTCAGCTGTCTAAGGTGATACAGATGCTGCTTCACCCTTTATTGTCTGAACGTGCATATGAAGCTCTATTGATGACGAGTGGCTTATAGTCGTGCTGCTGTCTCCTACTCAAGTCTACCACGAGCTCCTTTGTTTTGCTGATATGTTTACCACTTAAATTGGAAATTGTTAAGTTGACTGGAGTGTACAGGAACTTTTCAGCTGAAGTCTTCCTGATTAAATGGTTACATTGTTAGGGTACATGGCATTATGGATTTAGTGAAATATCCAGACATTTAAAATCAAAATCTGGCTTTTTTCAGGAATAGGAAACTTGGTCATCTTTGGATCTTCCAGCAGGATAATGATGTGAAAAACGTCCAAATCAACCCTGCAGTAGCTAAAATCAGGGTTGTGCCACGGCAGTGACACTGCCGTGATCTGAACCCTGTTGAGAAGCTGTGGAGTGAGCTTAAGAGGAGAGCACACAGGAGAGAGCTGAGGAGCCTGGATGACATGGGGAGTTCGTCAAGAAGAATGTTTTCAGATGCCTTTATTTTCCAATCTTTAAAACATTACAAGAGAAGACAAGTTGTTTTAATGACAGCAGGAGGTTGTACAAAGTATTAAATATAGGTCTGCCAATAATTGTGGCACGTGTTTTTGTTAAAAGTAATTATTTCTTGACAAGGGATTTGTTTTTCTTAGAATACATTAGTTTAAATTGAAAGGTATAATATTTCTAATTTTTTCAGTGTAAAATAAAGGTACTTCAGCAAACTGTGATTTTTTCCTAAAATTTGTACACATTTTTACAAGGTTTCCAATATTAGTGGAGGGCACTGTATATACACCATTTTATTAAGTTTCAGGTACAGTCGCCGTGGAGCAACTTTGAACCTAAAGTTGCCCCCCGGCGACTGTGCCTGAAATTTTCTTAATAAAAGTGTCTGCTAAATTTGGTAAATGTCTATATATAACACTGGCAGTCAATTAGATGCGAGACCTTGGGCTGTCAGCCAGACTTGCCTGTCATATGGGCTGGGCTACACCACAGTTGGCAGTTTTTGTATTTTAATAGTAGATAGAGCATCTAGATATTAATCACTAAAAAGGTGTTAAGCAGCACTTGGGACACAGTTTTAATTGTGCTATTTGCATAATACAAAATACTGCATGAGAAACTGTGTCTGATCAGCCTAGACATATTTTGTGCTGACTGCAGTGGACAAAAGACTATTCTACTGGTAATGAGCAGCAGTGACACGGATAAGGATAAGGGCCTGCAAGGCGTGTGCCAGCTAGTCTATCTCGCTGCCCCCTCTATCAATTTATCTATCTTTTTCTATGTGTTTTCTGTCTCACTTGCTGTATTTCGAATATACAGAGAAAGGGGACATTCTGGAAAGGGTTATAAAAGTACAGGGTGGAATAAAGGTAAGAGATTAGATGAATTAAGTAGTATACTTACGCAGAATGCTCTTAGAATTAGCACAATGTACATTTTATTAAAAAGAGTGTAAACTGTTAGCATAGCTTAAGTCGTATGTCATGTATGGGAATGTTTTTTCCTAATGTGTGATTTCTCTCTGAGAGGCTCAAACTCTGTTAGCAAGATTTTGCTCACAATCCAGCGCTCACAAATAGACATTCCAGTCAGTAATAGCTGAGGTGGGTGAAATTATGTTCTTAAATAGCGGTGGGGGGAGGGGGGTTCCATACTGTTTTTGTCATTGTTGCCTTGCCTTGCCTTGCCGTGCTGTGTGTGTGAACCTTTTGAAATCATAGAGTGGAGTGAGCTGTCCATGCCGAGTGTTACCGTGGGAGCTGGTTGGTCATTTGTAACTGCCATTAATCATAAGAGACAGCCAAGTTTTTGATCTACATGTGAGAGAGGAATAGAGGATATGATCTGAAAAACATTAGGTCACTTACTAAGGCTTTGGGTAGAATGGGAGGCCAATCACACAGATATTGCATTGACTGTGGCCCACAAAATTACAACATTACAGCCCTGTGTTAAAAGTAGTCTAGGAAATGTTTTCCCCATGTGTATAACTAAATAATGCATTTGTGACTTTAATCAGGGTCTGTTTTCTATTTTATGCTCATTATTTATTGTGATTTGTGTAAATATTGTGCTTTCTTTACATTCTCCTGTTTTTGCACTGGTGCACTTTATGTTAAGTTTGTAACCCCTTGAGTTGATAGTATAGCTTGTTGTTTAGTATGTCACTTGACTTGAAACAGACTGTTAGTCAAAGGCAAAGTAAACTTTATTGTCATCTCTGCTATATACTGTACAGGTATACAGAGAGATCAGACAACGTTATAATGAGGCAATTGTTATAACTTGGTGCTACATTTTTACTACTCTACATCAGGGACTGGGGTTCATGATGGGATAGATGTAAAATGGATGGGGTTAAATTCTTGGGTAAAACCTGTTGCCCTGTGGCAGAAAGTTTAACATAGAACAAACATTCAGCTTTCAACAAGTCAACAACCTGAAGTGAACAGCAAAACTGACCACATGGTAGCTAAAGGAGAAAAAAGAGAATGTCCTTGTGTGGTCTTACTAGACTCCATAACAAACTTAAACAGTGCTGTAAGGAAGAGTGAGCAAGTATTGCTCAGTGTAAAGTGAAAATTGATAGATAAGTGTCCCAACAGACTCAAGACTGCCATTAAAGCAAAGGTGGTTCAACAAAATATTGATTTTGGGGAGGTGGAGTGGGGTGAAAACTATTTTTCAGAACTGCACACATATTTCTTTCACTTGGATATTTTTGTTATTGAGTAAATAAAGGAAAATTCATTTTGGTATGTGTTTTCATTTTTGAAGGGGATGATTCTTTTTCTACACATCTTCTATATATTATATATGTATAATCATAATGTTTTACAAAATCTTTGAAAGGTTTTAAATCTAGGATTTTATTCATTTATGCTACTAGGTTAGTAATGTTATTAAATAATTTTTGTGAAAATCTTGGATATTTCTATTTTTAAAACTTTGTGGTGATCTCTCTGTTTCTCTCTAACATAAACAGGAGTGATGTCAGAGCAACAGTTTGGGACTCAGTTTGTGTGCAGTGTGGTGGCATCTCATGTCAGTCATCTCCCCACAACCAGCCTCAGCTTTGTATGGATCGCTCCTCCACCTGGCACAGGCTGTGTGAATTTCTTGTAAGTATAAAACATATTTAATATTCACTAGAAGAATGAAAAACCTTTAAAGAACACTTGGGAATTATATATTTTAAAACAGATAGAGGAAACTGCAGCACATTCAACATGTATTCTCAATGTGTTGGCTATGTGGTTTATAGTTTTTTTTATTGTAGCTTAAACTTGAAAAAGTGCTGTTTACATTAAATAATGTTCCGCTAGATTCAGTGTTTTATTTCCATGGCCACATCTGGATCAAGCTGTAATAATAACTACAACTGAGCTGAGCACCAAAAGTCTTCATCCAACATAATAAGTGCTTTTAATCAGTATTACTGGCACATTCGCATGCATCATCATCATCCATTTATCACTTTCTCACTCCTCCCCCACCCCCTCCACTCCGAAGCACAGTGTGTGATTAACAGCTCGCTAACAGTAATCAGTCAAAATGCAATTAGCAACTGTGGGTTGGGATGCCTAGCCAGCAAGCTTTGCATTTTAGCAGGCCCGTCCACTGCAGAAAGTAAAGGGACTTTAGGCAAGACTCCCGTAAGCAGCTGATCTTGCCATTAATGACCCTCATTGATCTCATGATCCTTCCACTTTTGTTTGTCCAGTTGCCTAAATGTAAAAGTAAATTAATTCCTTTTTGTGTTAGGATTAGAGTAGGTCTCTGAAAGGCAAAATATTCTCAGTGCTTTGCCTGCGTCATATCTGTAATGAAACGCTAGTGTTGTCCAGTTGGAGAATAAGGTTTTAATAAGCAGGCTGGTGCGCATTGCCCCTTTTGATTTATGTGTGTGTGCTGGTGTTCTAGACAGTTCCATTTGTCATATTGAGAATATGTGTGTTGTCAGGGTGTTCAAGGCTCAACAGGGTGATGAATAAAATTTTGAGCCCACCCACCAATGTAGTGTGGCTGTTGTCATGAAGTGAAATGATAGATGTTTGGGGAAAATGCTGCCATCATTTGTGTGTCCTACGGGAAGCAGACTCGTGTTAGAGAGTAGTTGTTTCTGTAGATGTTTTTACCTATAGACTGCATAATACATTACATTGGGGGCACTTGGTATCTTAACAGGTTAGGGAGTTTCCCCCGTGATCAGAAGGTCAGTGGTTCGAATCTTGGACTGGTAAAGGTACCAGTAATCATGAGAAAGATATCGTCCCCAAGCGCTGCTCCCCACATGCTGCCCATGTTAGCTGACCACTGCTCCTTCACAGATAGGTCAAATGCAGAGATCACATTTTGTTGTGGTGCACTGTGGTGTGTTCACAATGACAAATAATCTCACACTTCACGTTGGTAGTGTGAATAATGTTGAATGTACTTCACTAGAATCTTCATAACACACAGGACTGAAACAATGAACAGTCTGATACTCTAAACAACTGATTCAAATGGAGGTGAAAACGTTAAACAGCAAAAATGAACTAAAAGTGCTTTATGCAGTTTCTTTCAAAGGAATATAAATCTCTTACCAATACAAGTCTTTGTATTGGTAAGAGATTTATGTTCCTTTGAAATAAACTGCATAAGGCACTTTTAGTTCATTTTTTAAACAATATGTGCATTTGATATTACCCAAGTGACATCCTAAACATCTCTTCTCTGCTGTGGTTTTGTTGCCTGCCTGCAACTGCCTTAATTATGACTTGTGTGTCTTTTTCTTGAGATGCACCCTAATGACAGGGACTTTTTCAGAACCTAGCCTAGAGACAGAATGTTTGTGAAAGAAAAGGCAAAATTGAATTAGGAGGGAAGTGTGAAGGCATTCATCTCGTTAAGGCTAATTAAAAAGGAATGGAGTCTGTGCTGTAATCACCAGTTTGGCTAATGTTAGTCACCATCTGTTCAGTGAAATCTCCAAACTGTGGGTATAGATGCCTGCCCTGGGCCCTAATGGACTTCACCTTGTAGTTTTCCCAATTATCATTGAACTGCTGCTGTTGTAGATTACAGCAGTGATTTGCTGAAATCCACATGACAAACCTGGATGTCATATGAACAAAACCTTTTGCCCGTTTTATAGCACACTTGTGTATAAATCACTGCATTATTTAAAATGATGCAAATTAAGATGTCTGTTAGGTTGTGGTGCTCAAAACTGAGCCCTAGGGAATCTGTATTTATTTATCTCTTTAAAATATTTCACTCAATATCACTAAAAGTTGCTTATGCTACAGGTTTCGGGTCATTGTCCCCTTACATAGTAAAACACATGCTGGAAAAACAGCAAACATGCAAATTCCTTCCAAAAATACGAATTCAGTATTTTTTTCATAACTCATCGCATGCACACACCTTCAAAAAAGAAATATATATGAATAAAAGACCATCGTATCGAATGTGCCTTTTACTTCCCACCCTAAATTACTGAGCACACACACACACACACACAAAGGCGATTTACTACCATTCTGTAATCATGATTAATACTTCATATTACAGCTGGGCCCTGTTAATGCTGCTCAATTTACAAATGTGGGCTTTAAAGTAATGCTGTCTAATTGCTTGATTTATCTTCCATGTTGAGTCCCAGATGTGATACTTGCCAAAGTATAATCACCATGCTTGGAAGAAGACTTTTTGTTTAAACCATATCTCCTCTCTCCATGGCACACATCATAAAAACCCAAACTGATTACTCTTTAAGAGGATATACTCTTAAGCAAATGCTGTGATATGGCACTGCAAGCCTGATGATGTTCGAACTGGCTCTTGTATCACATTACTGTGTATTCCAATGAAAAGAACAGTAGGGAGAATTTCTGAATTCTCACCTAGCAAATAAAATAGAAAAGCACACAGAGCCGGAGACTTGTTGGCGAATTAGCTGTTCATTTAACAATCAAGTGATAATTAGGCATAAGAGAAACAACCAGCGCTCCCCCCACCACCACACGCACACATACATGCAAAACATATTTTCTTCATATACCCGGTCAACTGAATGTGATATTATTGGCAAGTGTAAGCATTAAGAAACAACAGCAATGCAGTCATGATGCGGAAGACCATGTAAAGTCACAATGTTAAAGTCAGTAGTGGATAAAAGTCTGCTGATTCCATACCTGAGGAGTTATAAGCTTCCACTGGCAATAATTTATGCACAAAGGCTATGCAGCAGGAGCTTCATGGAATGGTGCATGCTCACATCACCAAGTCCAATGCCAAGTGTCAGATGGAGTGGAGGCTGTTTTTCAGGATTTGGGCCAGACTCTTTACTTCCAATGTAGGCCAAACTTCAGCTTCAGCATAACAAAGCATATTGAAATAGTCATTATGTCATAATGTCATTATAAAGACACGGTCAGATGAGTTTGGTGTGGAAAAGCTTGACTGGCCAGCACCAAGCCCTAATTTCAACCCCATCATACACATTTGGGATGAACTGGAATGGAGACTGCGAGCCAGGCCTTCTTGTACAACATCAGTGTCTGATCTCATAAAGAATGAATAGGCACAGTGGAAAAACTTGACTGGCCAGCACCAAGCCCTAATTTCAGCCCCATCATACACATTTGGGATGAACTGGAATGGAGACTGCGAGCCAGGCCTTCTTGTACATCAATGTCTGATCTCATAAAGAATGAATAGGCACAAATTCCCACAGAAACCTTTCAGAATCTTGTGGAAAGCCTTTCAAGGCAAATGCAAGCTGCTATACCTGCAAATGGGGGCCAACTCCATGTTAAAGTCTTATTTATTTAAATGTAATGTCAATAAAGTCTGTTGTTGTAATGGTCTGGCATCCCATTACTTTTGTCCATACCGTTGATATATAAATATAGCTTAGCTTTTTTAGTTTAGACACTAAGGCAGGGAATACACTCAGTCAAGTAATCACCAAGTAATCAAAACAACACTGCCATATTTCTAACTTCTTGTCCTTACTGCTGCCTCAGTATGTTCTCTGCTGACACATCATCAGACATAGAGGAGCTGAAGACAGTTGATAGAGTGTCTTGATTAAAGATGGTCTTAAATCAGGTTTGCCTGGGAGACTCTTTAAATCAACTGTCAAAGACACAACTCAACACGGTACTGTGACTCAGCACTTTCAGAGACTACCTTCCTCATTCCATAAAGACAGTATGTGTTTGATGTACACAGATTTTGTATATGGACCACATGAAACACTAAATGTGTAGGTAAAGGCTATCCAATTACAAACTCATTTGGGCCAGATTTTCAAACCAAGAAATTTAGCTGGGCCAGACTTAAGTCAAAGTCAAAAGTCAAAGTAAACTTTGTCATCTCTGCTATATACCATACAGATATACAGAGACGAGATGACGTGGCTCCAGTTTACACAGTGCAACAAGAAACAGGGAGCAAAGAACAAATAGGGCATATAGAATAAACAATATATAAATAGAATACAAAATATACATTTTAAACTAGAAATTGAGTATTAAATATAAAATATAAACTTTAAACTAGAACCAGAAATATAAGTAGAAAGAGAGACAATTAGGATGCAGTATTAACCTACAAAAGTGGAAATTGACTTTTACACTGAATGTGCATGAAGTTAGTAACAGTTTCAACATGAAAAATTATATATCCAGTAAATAAATAAAACAGTATCTCTTAAAAAGTCTGACCAATATTTAAGTTTGTTCAGATATTATAACACCAGTAGCGAACTAGAGTCTGTGCAATACTTTGCAATAATTTGTGCAGATACAGTTAATTAGAAGGTGAGCAGTGATATAAACATTTAATGTTCAGTGGTTGTGCAAATAAGTAGCTGCAGTGCAAAAATTGTGCAAATGTTATGGCAATGTTGTAGCAATGGTCATTTGAAGAGGATTACTATTTCAATCGTCTGGCATTAAGTGTATGCCAGATCAGCAGCAGTTTGATGTGATAATACTGTACAGTTTGTAAATATAAACATTATTTTTAAACATCTTTCCGGAGACAGTTGCAGTGCAACATGAATGAGATTGTTCGTATAGCAGCATGTGCATCACAGCGACGGTGATGTGTAAAGTGCAGTAAAGTGCAACAGAGTCAGTTCACAGTCCGGGTGTGTGTGGAGTGGAATGTGAGGGCAGGAAGTGTGTTCAGGACACACTCTAAGAAAAACTGGTTCTTCATTAGTGCTCTGAAGAACCTTTTTATGATATAGAACCCTTTTATGCAGTTTAAAGTTCTTTGGAGAACTGAATGCAAAAAAAGTTCTTCATGTAACACCTTATCTCATTTTCAGTGCTTTGAAGAACACTTTATGCTAAAGTATTCCCTCAATGACTACTGACCATATGCCTAACCAACTGATTTACTTGTGGGTATGTGTAGAAATTATTGTTATGGTGTAATTTTTAATTGTAACAGATGATATCTGTCACTCTTTTATATAGATCAGTTATTGCAATTTTTATAAAGTAATCAATAACTTGACTATTTTTTACCAAACACTACATTTTAACAAATTGAACAAATTATTGCATATTGCACATAATGAACACAGGTACTAAGATACAAAAATACAATTTACACTAAATACTTCATGATCGCTTCATGATAAATGGTTCTACAAAGAACCAATGGATATAAGGGTCTTTGTAGAACCAAAGAAGGTTCCCCTATGGCATCACTGTGAAGTTCTATTATTTTTAAGAGTGCAGCAAGTGATGACACATTTTAAACCAACACAAATGAGTGTACTAAAAAACAAATCATGTCTATTCATTGTTTCCCTATAAACTTTGGTCACAAGTGACACAGGAACAATAAAAACAGTAAAAACTACATAGAATCAGAGGTACTCCTGTCCATTGCAAAAGTTTCTCCATCATACAAATATAATTTTTCAAAAAAAAAAAAAAAACGGAACCTTGCTTTAAAGTGCTTTAAATAACCCCACAGTGACAGTGCAGTAGCAGTTTTACAGACACCTAAACTCACATCTCTTATAGAATTAAGTGATCTGCACTGAGTGCACATTAATTTGGGTTAATAGTTTTTCTGTGAGTTTGCTTTTGGCCTGATTTGCTAACAACCTCTCTCTCCTTTCTCTTTCGCAGAGCTACAGCTACACACCGAGGACAGATCATTTTCAAGGACACACTGGCCCAGCAGCTGTGTGAACAAGGAGGTAAGGATGCGCCCATCTAGCTGTAGTCTAGAGAAACTGTGTTGTATTTGTGAGCTGTTTTTTTTTTTGCAGAATGGCTCATAAATGACTCAAAATGCCTCCTTAAGAATAATTCTGAATTAAATATGCATACATTGTCACATCGTATTAGCCAAATGTTGTGCTGACTGCCAAAGTCCAAGCCAAACATCCCGGAAGCATGTAACAGTGAAGCAGAGCTGGCAGAAAAACAAAGAGTACTAATGTGTGCCAAATGCATCTGCTTAAATGAGCGGAAGGAGAGATATAACAAGAGGACAAAAAGTAAACAGCCATGAGCTGTCTCCTTGCCCAGAGTGAGATTCTTCAGCACTCACTGTCATTGTGTCTTAGTCTCTTAATTCCATTTCTTTTCTTCTCCACTCCATTTTAGACGCACAACTGACTGTACTCGTCCTATTTAGTAACACATTAACATTGCTTTATTCTTTGCACAGTTACCCTCAACCAAGGACAAGCTTGCAACACAAGTCTAAATGATATATGAGGCAGGCCTAAAAATAATGGTGTGAGTAAATGATATTAGAAAAGACAAGTTCTGTATTAAATAAATTGAAAGAGTCGCTAAATATTTGTGGACATTTCCATGAAAAAAATGGGAACAATGCGAAGAGAATGCAAATGATATTAATAAAGTTGAAAGTTATAAATTGGGGGAAAATATCGATGAGTAGCAAATTAAAAGGAAAATTTGGAAAATATAAGATTCAACCTCGTTTCCAACTAATTCCTCAGTGGCAAATGTTTTTTCTTTACTGCAGGCATGTTCAGAGAATTTGAATTGCAAAACATGAGGGGGTAATGCCAAGGGGCAAAGGAACAGATAGAAAATCTGAGCAAGTGATTGGAAGGTGGAGCAAGATGATCACATTGGAAAATGGAAACATGCCTATTCAATGGTATACAGAAATCAAAGAGGGAAAGGGCTTTACATTACATGACATTTACAAGGGTAGCACTGAAAAGACCACAGCCCATCAGCTTTCATATTTTTACCCTCACTAACCTTGTTCTGCATACACATGTAATGTATTTAAAAACTGAAAGAGCTGAAAAGGGAGAAAGAGTTTATGTTTAACCTTTTCAGTTCTTATTCCTAATAAATGTATACATAATATTCCACATTGACAAAGCATGCTTTTCAATGTTTATGTTGTAATTGTTAATTTATTACAATTACAATGAAAAGATCCCATTTATGATAGGAAATAACAGTTTACAGCTAAATTGATGTCTCTCCAAAAATGCTTTATTGGTTTCTAGTCTGGACCGCTCCATAGTTTTACAGTTGCCGTTCCTTAGTTTTCTTTGTAGTATCCTTTGGGTCATTGTCATGTTGAAATGTAAACATTTACCCCAGTTTCTCTGTAAAAATTGTTTTCCCTGATGATTGCTCTATATTTTCTGCATCTATCCTTCTCTCTTAATTGATTAGTCTTCCAGCCCATGTCACATCCCCACATCCCCCTTGAACAAAGAATTGTACAAACACATGCTGCCATCACTGAGTTTGACTGTAGGGATGGTATTAATGAGGTGATGCTCAGTGCCTGACTTCCTCCACACACCCTACTGGGAATTGGGGCCCAGTGTTTGTTTCGTCAGACTAGAGAAATTTGCTCCTCAACGTCTGAGAGTCCTTAATGCTCAATGGCAAACTCACAGGGGGTTAGCACAAGCTTCTTAGTGAAGAATGACTTGGCCTGGTTGGTTAAGTGCTGAACTGATGGTTGTCTTTCTGTACGGTATAGCCATCTCCACAGGTGTCATTCATAGTGAACATTATATTCTTGATCAAATGCTTGACCAAGGTCTTTTGTCCCAGTAACTCAGATTGTGTGTTTTCCAGGCCTAAGACGGTAGGTGGTTTGAGTTCGACCATTTGAGGATGAATTTTTCCTTCTCCAGATTTGTGTCTTCCCACAATCCTGTATTACAGGTTTACAGTGAGTTCTCTTAGCCTCATGAATTGTTTTTGTGTCAATATACTCCTTTATCTGTGAGGCCTTTTATAAACAGGTCTGTACCTTCCCTAGGTATGCCTAATGAATTCAATTCATGATACATGTTCACTCCATTCGAATAAAATTATCTCAAAGATCACTGATAAAAGTACAGTGCACCAGAGCTCAATAGCATGTGTCATGACAAAGGTAAACTTTCTGTATGTGCTGTAAGAAAGATGGTGGAAACAATGTGAAAATAACATAGATAGCATAGAGAGCATAAAGATGTCTGCCAAACTGTATACATACAGACTAGCTGACTGGATAATGTAGGCTACCTTTTATTTAATAGAAACACACTTTATATGAAGTAATATGTAGAAGAAAAAAATAAGCTACTGTCATGTGGTTATCTTGCCACATCATCACAGATCAGAATGTTGTATTAGATAGTCAGTAATCTATAAAGAGCCGAGTGTATCTGTGGTGACCTGGAAATGAGAATGTATTCCTAATTCAGCACATAGTGGTAATGATACTGGAAATAGCTCTTTAAGATTCTTAGCCACCACACTCCAAAGCTCATTGAAGAAGCTTGGGAGAGGCGGGGTGGGGAAGGGGGGTCAAAATTTAAAGAGAGGCTTTAAAGAGCTAAAGAAATTAAAACACTCCCAGCATGGACAGGTTTAATAAAGAAAAAAGTAAGAGCAAACGGGCATAAAGTTGGAGAATCAGTCAGTGATAATCTCATAGAGGGCTTAGACATGAACAGATTAGCATAAGGTTAAAGAACAGTTTCTTTGATCAGAAATATTTGAGGAAAAGACAATGGGAGCACAGACAAGAAAAGACAAGGGGAAGTTCTGACAGAAGTTGGGTTAAAATTAGCACAAAAACGTTTTAGATCACGAAAGTTAAATGTAGGTGTTTTTATATTTTAATCATAATATTTGTCTAAATTATATGTGAAAAGGCAGTTTTTATCATGCTTCTGAATACTACATTGGGGGCTACCTGCCGATGTTATTTTCTACTGTGATTTTACTTTAGCGTTGACCACCCCATGTGGATGTTTTGGCATGTGGCCAAAAACTCTTGACTGCAAAAGACCTTCAGCAAGACTTGATGGCAGCAAGCACCATGGGGAAAAGAACACCCTACTTAAAGTGAAGCATGGTGAAACATGGTGACTTGATGATTCTCTAGGGCTGCTTTGCTTCTTCAGAGGTTCAAAACGTGCAGTATTTGGGGGCAAGATGGATTCAGTCAAGTTTTAAGAAATCCGTAGAAGAAATTTGAGCATCATGGTGCCTTTCAACAGGACAGTGGTCCCAAGCATGTGCATACCTCAACCCTGACCAAGCGCCAACACACTGCAGGACACACACTCACACAATCATTTGTACCTTACGGAGCCAATTTAGAGTCACCAATTAAGCTATATTAGTTTTTAGACTCTGAATAAAGCTTTTAGCTTTTAGACTGTGGGAGGAAACTGGAGCCCCCGGGGGAAACCCACACAAACATAGGCAGAGCTTGCAAACTCCACACAGAAAGACCCTACGGCCAGGATCAGCAGTTATCCTAATATTTCGGTGGTTTGAAATCAGTGCTTTCATAGGTTGTCAGCAACTATTATAACTATTAATAATACAACTTTTAATATGTCTGCATTATGATAAAGAGCACTTTTGTCTTGTAAAGAGTTGTAAAGACTACAGACTAAAAGGTTTCCAAGATCAAAGAAGAACTAGACAGTACAACACACTCAAACAGAGAGCTCTGTGTACCTTTATTTAGAATGTATAGATATGTAAAACATCACTTCACATAGGTTCACATAGAAGTACAGCACTGCCAGAGCAGAAGTGCTTGATGACTGTCTAGATCGAGGAGGTGTCAGACTGGGAAGTACGAGAGAGGGAGGAAGAGGTGCTAGCAGTAGATCATGACAGGGTCTGTGTGACAAGAATGGGCATAGAGGAGGTCAGCAGAGGAGCCTGTAATTTCCAGTAGGTCCATAAATCAGAGCTTTATGGGCAGCCTGGACTTCTCTCCCCTTAGATGGATTATTAAAAGTCACATATAACTCACTAGAGGCCAAGAGCCATGTGCAGAGGGAATGGACGGTGGGATCCAAAAGGAGATCTCTCTTCTTAACACACCTTACAGGGCCTTGAAGACTGTTTTAAGCCTATCTATCTGTTAATTTATGAAATTCTAGCCATGCGTGTACTGGGTATCATGTGTGAGTATAAAGGAACTGTGCCATATCTAAACATGCACAAAAGTTGTAGAACACCTGTTCCATTGTATAAGGGAGTTTTTTTCTCAACATTGTTTATCTGTCCAGTGAATACCAGACACAGCTAACTGTTAGCAATGTTGTGGTACACCTTTGCTCTTCATACAAAGCAGCTATGCAGTCAGCAAGGTTGTTAGGCCCTGCTATCAAGTATGACCATCAAAAAAGTTTGATACAGATTGATTTATTTATAATGGAAAAAACATTTGTTTAAAGTATGCAACAGTTCCTGTAAAATGTTTGGTGCTAGTGGAAGAGGACCCTAGAAATAAGTTCTGTGTTAACAGCCTAGCGAAGGTGAATTACCTTCAAAATGTTTTTAGAGAAGGACTGTTTTATGATTCAAATATCACATGCATTTGCCCAAGATGTACACTTTTATAAGAATTCATTTCAGTAAGACTGTAATATTGGGGGTTACTCGTTATCAAGCAATGGATTATATTAAAAAAACAATTGCAAAATATGCAGATTTACATAATGTCAGAAAGTGTTGTAAAAAGATGTGTTGCAAGCTAATCTTCACATATTTAGAGAGGATAGCAGGAGAATGCGTTTCCCCAGATGGAAGAGAGCGCAAGATTAGTGCTGAAGCATTAAATACGACTTGTGACCCATTCTTATTGTGTCAAAGCAGATCTTGACAGAGTGTAGTTTTATTTTACTTTAATACTGCCATGCTCTGCTCTCCCACATCCCACTTCCCTCTTTAAAATTAGTAAGCTTTGAAAGTGGCCGTCCTAACTCCAAGTCATCATATGCAAGGCAGTTTTGAAAGTGGAGTGGGGTGCATAGAACAGTTGCTATAAGCCCCAGGCTAAGAAGATTCCAGCATTAATGCAGATCTGTGGCTAATAGCAGAGTCAGTAATTGAAGTATTTAATAAAGTGATAGAGGATTAAATGCTGGTGGAAGGGTTACAGAGAGAGAAGTGAAGACGCTGACAGATGTGCAAGAATGAGACGGAGGAGTAGAACGCAAGAGATGAGAGCAAAGCAGTGTACTTAAAAAAGGTTTGAGGGATTTTGCAGCTTCTTTTTTCCAGTGAAAAATATATTTTTCTTTCTGCATGATGCTTCCTCTATGTTCATATGACATTGTGAGCTAGTGATAGGAGAATAAACAAGGCCTGACATGTTAGTAAACAGAGAATAATTGAGATACTGTCCATGTGTTTCCATGTCATTCCCCTTGAAATACAAACTGCCTCTCACACACACATTACCATTGCAGCGTTCCTCAGTTCTTATTAAGTATCAATGAGAGAAGCTCTGCAACTTCATCATCCACATTGTGCATCATCAGGCATTTGGTGGATTATGTCTGAAGAAGGAAGTCCTTTGATCAGCTTTTAATGTACTTCTGCTTGGAGCTAAATTCCCTACTAAATAGCCTACTGATCCAGCACTGAAATTTTCGACTACCATCCAGCTGAAGCAAATTTCCAATTATTTGCAATTTGGAGCAGCATTTTTGGGAATTCCTAACTTTGTTTGTTTAATGATTTTTTATGTTGTGTAGAATAACTTTGATGAACAATTTAACAACATTGGTAAACAATTTCATATGTAATTCGTAAATCGTATAATTCGTAAAGACACAAACAATTATATACAGCATAAAACTGTCAATACTGTATCCTATGATTTAACTGATTGCATCAAAAATTTATTTATCAAAAATCAAAATTAGGCTAGTTAGTAGCACATTTAGCTCTATGGAGAGGTCCATTAAAATCATTACTGTGTGATTTGATGAATCTTATTTGGTATTGCGTCAACTAAGATTTTATACTAACAAATTTAAAACTCTTTAGTAGTATTGTACAGTTTTAGAAATTTTGTAATGATGAAACATGATTAATCTGAGGCACTGTCCCTGTTTTAAGGGGAATTAAGTCTCTTTCAAAAAGACCTTTTACTCTATCCACAATTTGGGGTTATGGAAATTCAAAGGTTGAACAACACAGTAAATGTAATACCACAAGTAAATAATCTGAGTTTCTCATCTAACAGCCCCCACAGAATCTCCACTGCGGCCCAGTTTAGGTAAGCATATTTATTATTCTGAAAAGTACATTGCTGACTTTTTACAATTTTTGTCTATAGTGATATCTGTACTGCTTTTCACAACTTGCAGCAGAGGTTCATGGAAATCATGCAGTTCTTCGTGATGATTTTGACTCTAACCTCCAAGGAGAGCTGGATTTCAATATCTGGTGGGTGTGCAAGAAAGAGACTCTGTGTATACCATTCTTTGTGAAAAGAATGTTCATTTATCGTATTTAAAATGTGCATATTCATTTTATTTTGTCTTTCTCAGGTTAGACTGCAGTAACTGTGAGGTGGGTGATCAGTGTGGTGTGCTGTTGCATGGCCGAGCACTTATTTTCTGTGAGCCCTTTGGACAGAGAGAACTGGTAAATCAATACTTCTATACATATTTATGAAGAAAATATCAACAATTGTTGAGTGAATACCTACAGTAAAATTAACAACAGCAATAAAACAATAGGAAATCAAAATATGTATGACTTTAGTACAACCAACTGATCTAGTAGTGACACTTTCAGGTTACATAGTCTGTCAGTATCATTCATGAAGCTTTTTGTTAAGTGTTGAGTGAACGTTTATATTCTTTTTTTTCTCCAGACCACAGTGTCTCTGAATACAAGCACGGCCTCAGTACTACAGTTTGCCTTGGGTATGTTATACCACATTATTCATCCAATAATCAGTGCATCTGTCACAATATGCAAATTTATTTAAAACGCAGGCTATGGAAAGTGTTTAATCAATGCATATTTGTTTTATTGGTGGCTTCTGTTGCAAAAAGTGTTTTCAAAGCTAGTATGGTGTCACACATACAGAGTGAGACTTTAGGTGAGAACTTTTTGTAGTAAACTTAAACTTGAATTAACTAAAATGTTTTCCCCTTTAAAAATTAATTAAACACTGTTTTGGTTATAACCTTCCAACAAGTAGTTCTTTTTTGCTATGTTCTACTCTGTTTGTGTGGACATTAAAAATAAAAGTTGAATCTCCATGAGTTTCTTTTCAGGAATTAGAAATGGCTCAAAGGACAAGAGCAAAAGTGAAAAACCAAAGAGAACAGAATAAACTAACAGCTGAACAAATGCAGTTGTTATATTTGCTTGTAGATAACCTTTATATAATGCTATTTACTGTTTCTTTCAAAATAACTTACATTTGGGTTGAGTCTCTGTTTCTTGTTACTTAGCTGTTGTCGTCACTTACATCTTTGGGTCTTGTCTTACTTAAATATCCAAATAGTACAAATCCATACCTAGTATGTCTCAGTATTCATACTTGCACTATAAAAGTCTCAAGCAGACAATATTTTATGGTTAAAAAAAAATCGGCTCAGACATTAACTATGGCAGGGGCAGAAACAGGAGAGAATTCTTTCAGGGTACCAGTGGATTATAGGTAGCCAAATATAAAGTATTGACAGCAAGAAATTTGACTATAACATTATAACATTATTGTGTGTGTGTTTTTGTGTGCCGACATACATGTTTACATTTGTGTGTGTCTGTTTTTTAGGTTCTGGATCCTGCCGCTTCAGTTACTCCGATCCTGGCATAATTGTCTCTTACAGTTTGAATGGCTCAGATGACTGGATCACCTTGGAGAAGATCAGGTCTCTGGTTTTTTCATTCTCATTTATCCTCCTCAAACAGGCTTTCATCCCCAGTTCGTCCATCTGTTACAAAACACCCACCCCCTCTAGATCTGTCACTTCTTATGCCATTACGAAAGTGATCTTCCTATTTTTCCCTCTCTGTTATGTTATTTCCCGCCACCTGATGTACCATCTGATGATGTACTGATTGTGTCATGCTTAATGTCTGTACATAGAAAATCATGTCTTAAATACCAAAGACTGATGACGCTAACTCGTGTATTGTACTACATATTTGTAAGCATAAAACAGCAAAAAGTAGTAGAGTTCATTTGGTTTTTGTGTCAAGATGAAAGATACCAGTACCACAGTTCATATTGGTTTATCTCTCAGTTCAGACTAACATGATGTTTTTCTTTTTATTATTCTTTTACCAGAGCCCCCACTAACAGCAGTACAGTTGTGCATCTCTTGCCAGTGCCACCAGGCTGTAGGGGGGATGCTGTGCAGCTGCGCTGGTCTCAGGAGCCTGCATTGGGACCTGATGGCTATGAATCTTGCTGGGGATTGGATAATGTACTGCTGGTCAACATGGCCCATAAGCCCAAACTGCTGGAGGATAATCTGGATCCTCCTGATACAGCCAATTGGCTCTTTTTTCCAGGTGCCACTGTCAAGGTAACATGGAAAGACACCAATTTCAGAGCCATTATTGAGAGCTACCCTGAGAAACCAATTTAAAAAGGAATCTCAGGGTAAGGCCGATAATGTATTAATCTTCATAAAGTTCAATATTAATGTACAATATACAATGTTCAATATTACATTTAGTTATTTTTATTTAAACACACACAGGACTTAATTGCATGTAATAATTTGGAAAAGATCCAATTTGTTTTGTCTCCACATGAATTTAATTTGAAAAATGAAAATCAGATCTTTTTTAGACAAGATGAAGATTACATACATTTATCCATGAACAGATATTCTTTGGCAGATATTTTCTTTTATTCCACAGTACAGGTTAGTGAAGGTTAAAATGAGTCTTATGGCTTAGTTACACAATAGTCGGCCAATTACTGGGCAATTGGGCCATTTGTTCAGACCTTACCTTCTCTCTCCAGCTACCACTGTGCATAGTAATACATTGCTCTGCTGTCAGTGTGATTACAAAATATAAAAAATATAAAATATGTAATTGTCACTTTGGATAAAAGCCTCTGCTCTAAGTGTAAACGTCACTGTAGGGCTGTGTAGTATAAATGTTTACTACTGCTCTCCTGTTTCTCATACCTCTCAGCATGCTTGCCAATCAGAAGGAAACTCACTGTATTTCCATGGTGGAGAGGGAACTGGCCATAGCTTTGCCTCCACTCGGGACATTGACCTTCACCGGGAGGAAGGCCAGAGTTACTGGGAGGAAGACTTTGAGAGTACACCCAATGGGTGAGTGTTAACAAATTTCAAATCATACTGCACAAAGGTGTTATTTATTAGCTCTATGTTTACTTATTAGATCATATGAAAATCTTTACTATATTAGGTTGTTTTAAAGGTTACGTGGCTTACAAAGGTGGTACAGTCTAGCTGTATTATAGTTATACACTACATCTTTGGAATTTTCCTCCTTTGGTTGTGAACGTGAACAAATACACACATTCCTATTACAGTTGCAATACAGTCTCCCTGCATCATAGCTGTCCACTATGCAAGGTATATATTTTTTGAATGTTTTCATGTGACCTTATGTTCTTTTAAATGAACAGCAGTAATCCTCATGACAGTTTTGATGTAGATCAATGTGTCACACCCCTACATAATATGATGCATCTCCAAAGGAAGAAGCTTAGTGAATGCATTACATATGAATCTCCCAAAATGAATTCCACTCAGCATCTTCGTACACTAATCATGAAATTCTCATGTTCAGTGTTTAAACATGGCATGTTTGATAAATGAACCAGTTGCACTAGACGAATCAGAAGCTTTTCCACCTTTCAAGTCAGTCACTTTGTCATCTCTGATTTACACATGGTGTTGTGTTAGTGATGCATGGAATTTCATTACCTGTCATTGTGAGATGTGGGAGAAAGAAGAACAGGATGCAAGAGTGTGGGGTTAAACTTGAAACTTCTGATGATGGTGACTGCAACTGTGCCCAGGCTGCTGGAACTGCAGTAATGGTGCACATTGTAGCAGAAAACTTTAAGGCAGCGCCAGTCAGTACCTCAGCTGTAAAAGTAGTATGTCACATAGAAAAACACAGAGATGACTTACATTGTTGGGGAAACATGAAAACGGTGCTTGATGCCATTGAAACCATATTGGCGCCATCCTCATCACTAAACTGAACAAGCATGAAAGTGCTGTCAACCGCAAAGGCCTGATCACCATTGCCGGTGTACTCCAGGTCCTCATCACCTTCACTACAGTAACATATTCATATAAAAACAATGGAATGTGTAATATACACAAACAGTGTGTAGCACATTTTGGTTGATTCACCTAAATATTGTCAGGAAACATGACATGGTAGCCTCCTAGTGGCAAAGCAGGGGATCACTGGGAACAATTATAATATTAGCTCATTATAAAGATGTTAAATATGTCTGTGAGTAATATTAAAGCTTAACAAATTACTTTCTTCCAGGATCAATCAGCCTGCAATTGTCACAATGCGTGGTGATGTCAGCATGACATGAGGCGAGGTCACGTTGCAAGCCATTTTATTTAAATAATCAAACATAAAAGGGAATGAGGGCCACAAAACAAACCAAAAACTCTTTACACTCTTGCTAAAACCATAGCACACAAACACAGGGCCGGTACCGTGAGGGTGGACTGACAGAGACAATGGTGAAAGAAACTGACTTAAATACTAACCAGAGACAACGAAGAGGATTAATTAAATGAGGGAAAACCAATCAGAACACAAACAGAAAACAAGCAAGATTAACCAATGAAGTGAGAACCAATCAAAACAGGGGGCTAGACCAAAACAAACAAGAACCAGGTGAACAAACTAATGAACAGCGATCTACCAATGAGAGACAAAGGGAAGGTGGGACAACAACTTGACAGGAGGCACAGGACTGAACTGATCACATCAAACTAAACAATAGTGGCATCTGCTGGCCGCTTCACAAAAGTCCAGGGGGCTGTTAAGTCTAAAGTCCAGGGGGGTCATGACAGCAATATATTTTATTTCATTTTAAAATCAGTTCTGACTCTGAAAGAAAGTAAACTGACTTTGACAATGCAACACATGTTTTATCATTTTA